>CM052134.1:9181157-9763997 GCA_028454255.1 Halictus ligatus
TAGCCTATCCTAGCCTATCCTAATATATCCTAGCCCATCGTAGCATATCCTAGCCTATCTTAGCCTATAGTAGCCTATCCTAGCCTATCCTAGCCTATCCTAGCATATCCTAGCATATCCTAGCCTATCTTAGCCTATAGTAGCCTATCCTAGCCTATCCTAGCCTATCCTAGCATATCCTAGCATATCCTAGCCTATGGTAGCCTACACTAGTTTCTACCGCCGTAAAATCATAAATCGTGAGGTTACGGGCTAGAATCTAACCGCTACGCTATCTTACAAAAGAGAAACATGAAAATTGATTTCGTCGATGAAAGAAGATCTCCGCAATAAAAATGGAGACCAGGTGGAATCAATATTTACTCATACAAATACAGAAGAAGTGTTCTAGTAGTTACACTTTCAACTACACTTTCCCAACGAGCAAAAGAAATCATTGTCCTCGGCTTTCGATCGGAACAGAGCCTGCTTCGTGAAACATTCTAGACCACGTAAACCCGCCGGACGTTCAGCACATATATCAGCAAGTAGGATAAATCGGCAACAATCTCGACCCCGAGAGCGACAAGAAGCATCTCGCGACAGATTCAAGCCCGAATCTATCGGGGAGAACACCAACGAGCAAAACGAGCATAACCAAGCCAGTTCATTGTCGTCGTCGATCCTCTGCGGAGAGGTACGTAACAGGGTACCGACCCCCCCCCCCCCCCCCCCCTGGTCGTGCACCGGCAGAAAGAAGCGAACGGTTGGGTTCTTGGACGTTGTTTTGGACGCTCTCCAAAAATGCCGATATATAGGCTGGCCGACGGCGTTCGCATCGCATCGCATCGTATCGCATCGGATGCACGTGGATGACGATGCCGTGGTAGATTCGAAACGAACCCGGCTAGCTAGATATACGTCCTGGTGTAACTGTCGGGGGAGGTGGGCAGGTTCGAGAGGAAAAGGGGGTTTGGTAGTCGGAACGTGGGTGGTGGTACGACAAAAGCTCGGAGGCCTTCGATCGACCAGTCATCTAGGCAACAATGGGACTGACAATGGGCAGCGGGCCAGCAGTGTTTCATTAAAACATGCATTGAATTCGAGAGAGCCGACGAATTGGCTGAAACCGAGAGAGCGGCCGCGCATCGGGCTGGACCTACTCATCCCCGAAAACTCTCTCCGTTTCCGGAGAGTCCTCTCTCTCTCTCTCCCTCTCTCCGGAGAACGCGGGGGTGGTATCAGGTCCGGTTGGACGACGGTCATGTCTGATTGAAATGTCGAAAAGTCCGTTTCTCTTGCTCTTCGGCCGGCCCTCGGGCCGCCGTTGTTCCGTCCGTTTGTTGTTGTTGCCGTTTGTTGTGTTTCTCGTCGGTAAGAGAGAAAGGGAGGGCCATTGGCGGGGCATAGAGATCGTGGTTCGGCAGAGGATAGGCCGCTCTGCTCTGGCCCCGGGTTAAATTGGAATTGTCATGTGAGGGAGAGCGAGGCGAATCAAAAGAAAAACAACTTGTATAGGATTGAGTTTAATTGTGAGCCATCCACCCTATAGAACCGAGTACCGTGTACCCTCCACCCCGCCGCTCCTGGCTCCCTCCCCACTCCCCGCAACACCCGACCCCCTTCTTCGACGGCTACTGGCCGACCACGGACCCTAACCGGGGTGGGTATTCGCCGCCGTCATCGTCGCAAAACCGGAGAGTTGGCGGAAGCTAGCGAAACGGATGGAACGGACTCGACTGTCCGACCCGGCCCGAGAAAAAGGACCGGGGGAAAATGGAACGGCGGGCGGGCCGGGGGAATAGGAAAATGAAAGGAACGGGGGTGGCCCTATCGAAAACTGCTGCCGATAAACTGGTAATTGCAACAACCGTTGTCTCGTCGCTCTAAGGAGCGCGGCCATTCAACGGCTCTCGGACATTTAACGCGGGGCTTGGTCATCTTCCGCCCCCGCTACGGAAGTTTTATGCTTCGGCCCTTTCAACGGATAACGACCAAACGAACCGGTCTGATTAACCGACTCTTTGCATCCTCTTTCGCGAGTGGAATCTCGCCTTTGTCTCGCTTGACCACCGTTTCGACCACTCTGCCCGCGAGTGTATAATATATGTATATCGTATTGTCGACATTTGCGCAATGTAAACTGGGATTTCTACATCTAAAAATAAAGAAACGTTTATTTTTTCTTGATGCCGAAATAATCGTATGAATATTGCGTGACATTTCGTTATGGCAGATTCATCATTTTATTTTATACGAACCGGATTGGCAGTCTCTACCAGAGGGTCGTTATTAATTAAGCAGAAGAGCAGGAAGTAGTCTAAAGATCTCACGACTATGCCACTAGGCATAATCCCCTTGCCCCGCAAAAACTCCGGACGCCTTCTTGTCAGCTCCGAATGATATTACGTTTAACCGACATTTGTACATTAAACCGGAGACTTTAATAAGTATCTCAGAATATTTTCTGACCCGTAACATCGGCCACATTAGTAAAACACTATATTGTTGGAGAAGGGTTGACATTGAAAATGATTAAGCACTGAAACATGCATTTTGTTGTATAAATAAATAAGACTGAATTTCTTCAAATTCGAATGAGTTGATCAATGTCAGTTTACAATATCCAGAAGTCGTCTGGCAGTATTCTTAGGGAAATGAAAAAGCGAAATCCGTTTAAGGAAGTCAAGTGCCGTCAAGACACCGCCAGACGTTGAGCTTAAACAGCACGGTGTAAAAATCGTTTTCCGAAATCCCCGAGAGGTTGATCGATAGGATCGATATTCCCCGCCGTTGACGGTCTGCATTGACCGGTCTTTTTCTCTCTAAATGAAGTTCTTTGTTGGCAACGTCCGCAAGGACAGCCCTCAAGACAGTTTAACAATGAGCCCTCCCTGGACACACAGTGCAACGCTCTCCTTCTCCATCGGTATTCTTGCTCTCTCTCTCTCTCTCTCTCTCTCTCTCTCTCTCTCTCTCTCTCTCTCGCTCTCTCTTTCTCGTTCTCCCGGTCCAGTTCTCTATTTTCGACATATAACGTACCGTCCACTTATCCCGTCTCTATCGTTCTCGCGTACAATCGAGTCCTCTCGACTCCCGGCGCAATTTTGTTCTCAATTTTGTTCTACGTCGTCTTCGGCCCCGACAATCGGCAATAAGCCGCCCAACTGAGATCCAATTTAAACCGTTAATTACCACAGAGCCCCCACGAACGCCCCTCCCATCGCCGCAGCCGCTTCCTCGTCCACCCTCTTGTGTCCGACCACCCACAGAATCCACCCCCGTCCGCCATTCACCCTTCGGTACTATCTCTTCTCCTCGTCCCCCGAGCACCACCCCCATTCTCCGGCCACTGTATTTTTCCAATTTAAAATCCTATCTCTTAATTTCCTACGTGTCACCGCTACGTCTGGGGATTTTTATGGAAACGATGCTATCTCCTCTTTCGGTGTTCCTATGCGAGAACCACACCACACGATATCGCTCGACGATCCTATCTGCCGGCTCCACTTTTTTCCACCACCCTGCTAACTGCTGCTGCCTACTACCACTACTACCCGAGCCGACTCTGCCTACCGTTGCCAATCGGCGGTACCCCGCGACCAGGCAACGCCGCGACGCGACGAGGGAAATTGCACGGAACAGTCATTCGATCCGCAAGCCTGAAATCGACATCCCCCGAAGCTCGTCATTATGCCGCGGCCACCGACGCCACCCCGATTGCTTTTACGCGACGGCCAAGCGCCATTTAATTCGGCCGCGAAACACGCATTCCCACCCAACTATTGTCGCCTTCCTTGCGCCGAGATTTTTGCTACGGTCAGGCAACGGTACCCGAAATTTCTCACTTCGATTCTTCTTTTTCTTTTTGGATTTCTAACTCTTCCCGGTCCGACGTATTTTCTCTCTTTCTCTTTTCAGAATTTAGTAAACATTGTATAGGCAACTCAATTCTGTTCGTATATGCAGCTATTTGAAGCAGAGAGATGAAACTACGGCATCATTCTCCATAGGATTGCTACGTAATTAAAATCACACTTCGTACGCAGGAAATATCCAGAAAATTTCTAGTAACGATTTCAGTTGAGGAAGTGCTTAAAATCCAATAATTTCAAACGCTTCTGTACAATGTCTGTCTGTGGATCTTGACAAAAGCAGAGGCTACAGTCCCGGTACGTTCCCGAGAACGAAAACTTTCGATCAGATGGCAAAAATGAAAAAGATCGCGCGAAAGACAATGGCTGGAGCGTCGAAGATAAAACTTGAAATTCGTCCGGGGGGGGGGGGTGGAGGTGGTGGATCGTGATCGCGGATGTCCAGGTTCCCCCAGCGGAATGATCGGCGTCGAACAGTAGCGACACACGGGGTAGCTAGTGCTACCACGATCGCCACCGCAAACGAGCCAGCCCTCGGTCTCCGCCCGGTAATATCCACACCAGCAACAATCACGGATTAATGCCATTGTTCGCGCGTATCTACTCGAAATGTACGGGCGCGCAGGTCTATGGGTATATATACGCTCGTGATGCATCGACAATGGTAGTGGGTCTGTTCGGCGACCCAACGAGGTATTACCGACCGAACAAGCATGCAGTTTGTCCCCCATTGTCGCCTCTCGATACAGTGGGAATAACGCCCACCCGCTGTATTTGCAGTATTCGGCACGGTTTCGTCCGGTTGCTGTTTGCCGTCGGCCCGTCTTACTCGACATTATATCCGATTTGAAGGACGCCCATTGTCCCCGGCATTGTAACCGATCGGGACGATCGGTAACGCGATCGGTGCATCGGGGCTTCGCGCAGGAGACTAGAAAAAAAACTCCGTTCCATAGAGAAAACACGGATCCGGGAATTATTGCGACCTCCTTTATTATCGGTAAGAGGAGGTAGGGGGACGCAAAAACGAAGCAACGAAATATCCTCTTTTTCACTCGGAAATAGATGGTCTTCTATTTTACCAACGGATCACCTGATGTTTGCCGTGTTTCTGCTAAATCCTTGAAATGTGAAGCCCGTTTCACCTGGTCTAAGGGGTGTTTCGTAACTGCTGGAATTTTCGGCTATTGGATATCTTTCTTCTCTTCTTCGTTCACAAATAATCGCGACAACAAAACGTCGGTAGTTTTAATTTTGTTACATTTCCAAATTCTTCTAGGTCTCCCCCGACTCTAACTGATAGCGATTTCTGCAAAATCCGTTTCCTAATAATAAAATTGTATTACTTTGTAAATGGACATTAATATCTGAAAGTAAAAATATGATAAGTGGACTGCGGATTTTACACATTTATGAGTATCGATATATTATTTTCAACTTGTTAAAAATTATTAGAAAGAGACTGAAATGTCCTGCGATCGACGCGGAACTTCTTCATTTTGCCTAAAGGATCCGCAATCATTTACAACTTAAATTCCATACAAACATTACTTCCTCTTGGGCAGCGTTAGGGCACGCCCCCCTACTCGAAATACTAATATCCAATACTAATACTAATGTCCGTGGTGTTCCGTTGAAAAGCGATTCCGAAGAGGACAGTATTGTTGTTCCGGCGTAAGTGCACGCGATTCCGTGAATTTCGAATGAACGAGACCGGAAATCGGCGACGGTACAACCGCGGGCTCGGTTCACGAAGGTGCAGCAGGACGAGAGGAGAGCAGAGGAGAAAGGAGAAAGCAGCGAGGATGATCGCGTGCAGTAGGCAGAGCGCGGATTTGGCGCGGACTGAAGCGCATCTGCCTGTAATCCGTAGTGAGACCGCTCGTTGTTTCGCTGATCCCCGCATTGTGACGTCGCTTGTATACTTCATTGTTCCGCATTCGGCGTCCATTGTTCGCAGATTGTGTACACCTACCAACACTAAAGTCCCACGCCATCGCGCCGGGCCACGCATTTACGCGCGTACACACGCGTGTCTCGCTCTCTTCTATTCCTGTCCGGCTACGAATCACTCATTTTCCCTTCCGCCCTTCACCCTCCTGCCTCCCAGCGATTTTCCATTAATTTTTTATGAAACACGACGTCTGAAAACCACAATTCTACGCCTCGATCGTTGCCAAATACCAAGCAGAAGGTAATTTCTGTTAACGAGTTCAGTGACCTGTTCTGCGAATGGACACTTAAGCTGAACCGTAGATTTTGAGATCGAAGCTTCCTTTTCACGATGATTTACTAGAATCTTATATCCCTTTTTAGTCTTTTTATCGAGCTCTGAAAGGTGCACTTTACAGTAATATAAAGCTAGGCTTTATCCCGCTACTTATTCTTAACCGCACTGTGGATTTGATAAAAAAAAATGAAAAGAACAGTAGAAAATATTGTCCTGCCCAGATGTGTCAACGCGATTCATCGTCCCCGACCCCGGCAGCGATCGTCGAACGTATCCAAACACCAAGCGACAATCCAACCACCCCTTGAGGGAACAAAGTGTTTCCTAGCGGGGGTTATCCCGAAATAATTACAAACGATCTCGTGTCAGCTCGTTGAACAGAGCACTTGGTGCAGCTCATACGAAAGAACTATCGTTAACCGAATCCCCCTCTGTTGGATTTCCAGTCGATTGAATCGCGCTGTCTTATCCCGTCGCCGGGAATCAGCGGGAGATTCGCGCAAGGGCGAGACGGGGGGCGGGGGGTTGCCGATGTCGATGTCGATGCTGATGCTGATGCTGTTGCGCTATCGTGCGTTCACAAAAGGGGGGCATGTGTCGCGCGGTACATCCGTCCATTGTGCCCAATTCGGGACGATTAGGAGCCACTAAACAGTCCCCGAAGCTGATCCACTCAGCCTGAGACAGCTCGTTTAGGAACACCTATGCTTAATCCGACGAAGCGCGGACGCACTCGATAAATGAAAGAGGAGCCCGGCTAGACGGTCTACCAAATGAATAGATCGCCGAATAGATTAGTCCTTTGTCTGGGAGGAGCCCCGAGGCTGCCACCGAATATCGTCCGCGACTTTTATTGTTACGAACAAAGCCCTCGAACCTCCCGCGTTCGTTCGTTTCTTGTTCTGTCGTTGGAGAATTTATTAGTGTTCGTTCACTTCTGTTCAGATTTTGTAGAATTAGTACTGCATACAATATGTTCCACACATAAACGTTCGTCTATTTATTTTCACCATTTTTAAGGACAACAAAATATTCTTTCTTTACATTTCTTTATATTTGTATTCCCAGTTTTATTTATTCCCAGAGTTTTGACTGGGTTTAGAAATTCATTTGTATTCTAAGATATCGGGATAAACCGAATTTTATTGGAGTCTTTCGAATTTAAAGTGTATTATAGAGGATCAGCATCCTCTATAATACATTTTAAATTTCTAGTTTTGGTTTCAGTAATTGAATTACTCGCTATCTTCGCACGGTGGACCAACACAGTTGTCCTAATCACCAGAAACCCAGACGAGCACGGCATAAACAAATCCAGTTGCGCTAGGGGTCCGAAGAGGGTCTCGAAAAGGATGAAAAAACACGGTTTCGGAGACATAAACCACGAACGTCTTCTTCTTCGCCATGGGCGGATCAATAGACCCTTAATACGAAATTTCGCGCGATGGAGACCCGGGTCCCCCCCTATGGTCCCCCATGGTCCGAGCATCGGTTGGTCACCGGTTACCTTGACTTTTTTCTTTGTCTCTGGTCCGTGGCCGAAGAAGCGGCGCAGCGCGGAGAGGCCTGAAATATTCGCGAATGCATAAAGACGTGAAATATGGCCGCATGAATCAGCTGGTCTTCCTGCGGAGTGAACGGGTCCGCAGGAGGGTTTGACAATATCCTCGCGGCGGCATTCTGCGCGGATTAGCGCCTCGAGGTTTTATGGGCCATTTTGTTTATGCACAGACGGGGCAAGGTTGCCCTCCCATGCCCAGAGAATGCGCGAGCACACGCCTGCGTCCATAGGTCCCATGAACACGGTCCGTCTTCGCGAGAGGAAAAGGCCACCGATTCGAGACTCGCCTCTATCGATAGGCCACCTCTATGTTTGCGAGCAGCGTTTCCCTCCGCCGGAAATGGAAACCGACAATGATTATCTAATCGTGAACCCTGTAACCCGGTCGGAGGACTTTAATGCGGTTGAACACCCCGGGAAAAATTGATCCTTCGACAAGGCGTTCTGATGACTTCGATTTCGTGACCAGCAAAGTAGGATTAAGTGATTTTTAAACGATCAAACCCTGGGAAGGTGTTTGCGGAATTTTGTTTGGAATTCTCGGCTGAGAGGCGCAGGGTTTCCCTGTGGTTTTTATAATGGGAAGTTGGGAATTATCGTTATTATTGATGTTTTCTTATTCACTTAATAGCAGAGGCTCGCGGAGGCTGAGACTATCAGACTGTGTGTGTTGTTTGCTCAGCTTAGGTGTACTTTTTAGTTATGTGATAATTGGCCAAATGGATGCTAGAAAGTGTCCGGAGAGTTTTAAAGAAGAATAAACGCCTGTGACAACGGTAGGAGGAATTTCGACATTATTATAAACTCGTAGGAGCGCTTGAGAATGTTCCTCGAGCGTCCTGCTTGAGCGTTCATGGAGAGTACATTGTAAAATTAATGTTTAGGCGATTCAAAGAGTTTCAATTGAAAAAATTTGCTCGCGGAGTCCTTGGAATTATGAATACCTTCCTGCCCCCCACCAGAAGAAATTACTACGAGGTATCTATTCTGAATTTGAAATATTGAATTTTTGAAACTTTTCAAATTTTGTCCCATCCTCTACCGCTTAGGACAAAATTGTCTGCGTTATACAAAAATTTCCAAGTGCTATTATGAGGTTTCATACAAAAATTCCTTCAATTCATTCATTTTAATTCAATTTCAAATTCATTTCTGAATTTTAAACATTGATAGAGTAGAAAACAATATTAACTGAAATTTTTACGTCTTCTCGATTTTTTCAGCGGCCTATATGTAAACTATGGACCCCGTGTAACCTCGTGTAATTTAAGAAGCGGTCAATCGCTACACAATGCGAGAAGGGATAAATTTAATAAAAAGTCGAGACACATTCCCAAGCAGGTACATAATTTCCGTTTAATGCCTGGGTCCATTCTGTACGGTCCGAACTGGCTCCTAGATCAAAACCGATCCGCGTCGTTAAGAGCATGGTAATCCACGGCGGATTTTTATTTGTCCCTGTAAATATCTCGCTGCTGCATGGCTACCCGAAAAATGTCCCTTAATGGCCACGGAAAGGGAGGCCACAAAGTCGCCCGTTCTAATGTAATTCACACCAACGTGTAAAATTCGTCACATACCGATGATGAGGAGACTGTCGCCATGAGGTCTCAGCTACCAAACATCGGATCCTCTTCTTTGTGAACGGGACAGATCGAGAAATTCGAGGAATTTCGTCCCCTCGCTCGAAATCCGCTAGCTAGGCAAACCTGTGAGAAGTCTACTCGAATCTCACGTGGAACCCGTCTTCCTCATCATAACGAGCACACGATTTAATTTTTTACACTCTACTGTTCATTGCGTTCACAACTGAAAATTGTATTACGTCTAAAGAAGACAAAACCAAGAACTAGCTAATTAAAACATAAATGAAAAATCAAGTGATTAAATAAATCAGAAAAAAAAAATTCTATCACAAGTACCGTGGATAAATTCATAAAAATTGCCACGATTTGCAGCGTTTTGGGCAGGCTGAAAAATGCGTCAATAAAAATTCGAGCAGGCTCGTGCATCCCCTCCCAGCAGAAGTCCTCCCCGAGGATCGAAGGTCTCCTCTTTGTCCTTGAGCAAACACAAGACGGGAGCTCTTCACGTCCGCCGATCGCTAAGTGGAAGAATCATCGCGGCAGAACGAAACCGGCTACGACGTTCTAATGGTCATTATCATTTCCAAACATCACCGGCCTGGCCGGCACCAAAGGCGCAGGATATCTGCCACGTGTTTGCATAGGTTGCAAGTGTTCGCGTAGAGGCTCCTCCAGTGGCTAGTGCTTTGTAAACCTATCCTGGCTAACTAAACCAGTGTGTACCCAGCGACTGTTCCTTCGTTAATGCGACACGTACTCGCGTGTTGCGTCTATACACCATGGGGCTTCCCACTTTTCCCTCCCTTTTCCCGTCACCGACACACCGCCAATTAGTCGATCCCCTCTCCGTCCACCATGAAGAGAAAAAAAAATCGAGGAACCTTGTTAGGGTACGAACGTTAGCGTCTCCGATCCGAGGAAGGACTTCTTCTTTTTCTGCCGGTTGCCAGCGAGGATCTCGTTGGGAAACTTCTCTTCGAAGTATTCTATCGAAAAGTATGGCGTCCGGAAGCGTGTAGACAATTAATATCGCCTGTTCTCACGAGTTTTAACAATTACCGCTTGCCCGATAGTTTAGCGCCTGCATTTCTAGTGTTACTACATCCTAAGCAAGGTTAATTGTATTGACCCAAACCATCTTGTTTCCTTGGACTGCAGAACATGACGGTGAGATTTGTCCAAAGATTCTTCGAAAATGAAATGCTCCCGGAAAGTCAGAAGATTTAATCGCTTAAGAGAAGTTAACATTCGTGTTCCAGTAGCAAAAATTTTCAAAAACCAGAATACGGGAACGAAAATCAGAAAGCAAACCGTGAATGTCTCGCGAACAAAGTGACCTAATGCATTTAATATTGTTTTCCTATGCGGAAAGAGGAGTCATCGTCGGCTGTAGGCTGTGAACGATAGCGAGTCCAGGGTTTGCAGAAGTTCGCCGGGCCGGTTTGTTAAAGAGTTAATGAGGCCTGTGTCTCTGACAAAGAGTGCGCGGCATGGAAATCAGTCACGCATTGTCCGTTAATACTTTACGACGCAGTCGAGCGTGGGCCCCGGACTGACAGTCATGGCTGCTCAAAACGACAGCTAAGAAGATTGCTTATCCATTCCCGGTTGCGTCCTCATCGGTCCGAGTTTATCGCCTCGACGAGACCGGGAAGCGCGGAATTACATAGGTCCCATTAGGTCCCCGGATCCCCGGATCCTTAAGGTCCCATTTCGCGAAACGACGCCGTATTTCCCCTTGGCCGATAAAGTCCGGCAATCAGATCTACGGCGGCGAACTATCGATCATTACCGGATAAGCTGTTTTTATTCGCCCGCATACCGAAATCGCTTCTCTATCGAACGGTCGCATAATAAAATATACCGGACTATGAATACTGTGTCGCTTCCGACGACTCCGACTGTTTGAGAACGATTTATATTGATGACGAAGATTTTTCTTTTTTTTTTTTGCGCCACAGAGATCGCGAGCGACAAATATCCTGCCAAGGATCAGCATGCATGATAGAGGATGGGTCGGAATAATCGACCAACAATCGGAGATCAATGCGCTGTTGTACTCGTACAATTAGGGGTTCATGTACTCCGGGGGTTATTGTTTGCTTTTCGATTGTTTTCGAGCGGGATTAATGCGCAGACGGGGCGAAAATATTTATTTCTTTTATTCTTAACCCTTTGTGAAACGTGATATTTATTCGTGGTAATCGGGATTTATGTGGAAATTGAGTGGTGCACGTCGAGATACGTTTCTGGAGAAGAAAAGCAGATCTACGATGTTCATGGTGTGTGTAAAAAGCAAAAGAATTATAATTTATTAGATTATATTTTATGTTCACTGTTTTACGTTCTACTAGTATTATTTGCTATTCAATCAAAAGTATGGAGTTTTAGAAACTTTTGTTTCAAAGACAGAAGGGCAACACATTGTAAAATAATTCAACATTGCCTAAACTTTATTGTTAAGGTATCCAAACTACCCCAAGAAAATTTCATCAATTTATTAGAAAAATGTCTGGAATTAATTAAATCGATACAAATTGACTTGGAGGAGTGTGAAAAAGGTAATTTAACAGACAGTAAATTTCTTATTGAAACACGCGCGCGAACACTGTTAAATTAGTTCATAGTGTGCGAAACGGCCCGAGACTATTCGAAGAAGGTAAACTCCGTTGGAAATAATTCTCGAAATTTATTTTTGCGATAAATGTGGTTTAATCCGCAAGGTGATATCGTTACCTCTGATAAACGGTTGTGATTCATAAGATATCTCCGATTGTGAGAAACGAAACTCACCCTTGTCGAATGGGAGACATCAGAACCGATCGTTTCGCAATAATCCGGGGCCGCACTGTATTTAGATTTATAAATCCCGTGGCACGGAGTCCCAAAGTCATAAGCAGCTGTACCGGTCGTACACATGTCATACGGTCCATTATATACGGATAATACCCTGGAACGTTTGTTTCCGTAATCTGCCGACGATACGCTCTGCCATCTCCCTCCGGAGACACTGTGTTCCTGTCACACAATGGGCAAATACGCTTTTCTTAATATCGTCGAACGAATTAATCTCACGGATTGGCGGACAACGGTGCACCCCTTTCGATAACATCTATAACGAATTTGGAGGAAACAAATGAAACATCGAACACACTAGAATCACAACAAACAATTTTATACAGTTTAATCCCCTTTCGTGCATTAACTATTTCAGATATTATAAAATTCTATAAAGAAAGTAATTTATTGTTTCTCAATATAGCTACTAGCAGTAAAACATTTTTGTCAAGAAATTGCAATAGTCTTCTTGTAAACACAATGTTTTTAGAAGATGCAGAAGACCGTATTCGAAGTAAAACATTTTTATAAAAAGATAGGAATAGTGTTGCTGTGAACAAAATATTTTTAGAAGGTGCAGAAGACCGTGTTCGAAGTAAAACATTTTTGTCAGGGAATAGTAATAGTGTTCTTGTCGTAGATCAAATATTTGTCGAATACAGGGAAAGTTGTTATTTTTGTGGGGGGCAAGCAAGGTTCTGTCGGTAAATAAAATATTTTTGAAGATGCAGGAGACCGCCCAAGCGGACGAATCGCGAAACGCCACGAATTGAAAGTGCACACTTTATTACTTAACGTCGATTACCAAGCACTTGAATCTCGTTAACGCAACGAGCCGAGCATTCCCCGATGGAAAGTACAAGTTCTTCGAGGAAAACGGTAGCAGGGGATAACATTTGTCGTCTGTCAGAGGGGAGGGTAAAAAAAAGAAGTTTAGGTGCCGGTTTTAATAGGAGAGCAAACACCGGCTATGTGAACAGCTTTTCCACAGAGGATAGGTGTGCATAAGCAAACAATGCCCCGCTTCGAACCCGGCGAACGTACCTTGATAAACAAATACAGCCAGAAACCTGCATTTACACTTGGCTCGCAGTCAATGGGACAGTTCGAAAGAATTTTGATGACCCGTGACAAACCTCGCCTTTGTGTTCCAAATTGGAGTTCGTGTTTTTACCTCTCTCTCTCTTTCTCTCCCTCTCTCTCTCTCTCTCTCTCTCTCTCTCCCTCTCTTTCTCGACGTGTTGCGCCATAAGTGTACACGCTAAACAGTCCTAGAGAATGTTCGACACGAGAGAAAAGCGACAAATGATGGAAATTCTCGTCGGAATACAAGCACCGTGGGGAAAAAAAACACTAATTTATATGGATCATTGTTGTTTTGAAGCCTCGGAGAAGAGACTTTTCACCGAACGAGTTTGAACAACGAATTTGTCGCTCGCACAATTGTAACTTTAAAAAGACTTGCTGGCAAATCAGTGTACTCGATACCGACCCAGTTACAAATTTTATCTAAAAAAATAACCAAGAACCCTGATTTAAAATTGCACATTTAGTTGCTGTAAAATAAATCGTAGTGCGAGGGGTTGATAAAGTTCCTGTAGACGAAGTAAAAACCACTAGATGAAGAAAAAACCGCTAACAAAATCGTTCGAAAGGTGGATTAGGCTCGCGCATCGATGCATGCACACCAAGAGGCAGCACTTTGGAGATGTCGAGCCGCCGTTCCTTATTATCATGGTCGGCGAATCCGTCAAAGCGGCATCATTAGCCGCGCAGACTTCATTTTTCGTAATTACCCCCCGCATCTTCGTGGCATCGCGGATTTTAATCAACGAATTATTCAACGCGGCTTCGCCGGGGGTGGCGACCGATCAAAATGCGTCTGCGTCTCGCACAATGGCCGGCTGCCTGGGATCAAATTATTAACGCCCTTGCTCGCGATCGAACGGCGCTAAATCGCACGAACGACGCCGGGGTGTTTTCGGGGCGGCAAAAAGAGGCGGAAATCGGATGTATCAAAGTGTCCGGGAGGGCGGGGAGGGTGGGCTGGTTAGGGTAACAGATAGTTAAGCATCAGGGGCTCCCGAAGGTTGTGAAGAGAGCACTCGAATCGCGCGCGGATGCGAGCGAGTCGCGGCTCGAGCCGGAGCGGAGCGGATCCGAGCCGAGCCGAGGGAACGATACGCGAGCGATATATTTCAGTCGGGCGCCACTAATTAGAAAGAGGTCAGTAATTAATGCTAATTGGACGTCGTAATTATCTGCGGATTGTGCGGCAACCGGGCTCGTCTGCCGTCGACGTTGGGCGTCGCGGTGCGGCGTCGGCAACGGCTTCCGCGTTTTATTTTTCACGCGAACCGGTCGAGAGGCCGCGCGATTTCTCCTCCGCGACAAAGTTCGCGTTTGATCCGCGGGGTTCAAAGGGTTGCCAGCCGAGAAACAGAAAGCGGGTGGCAACCCTGGGGAGGAGGGGAAAAAATAAGCGACGAAAATAATGAAACGGTATCGTTCGGCTAATATGGCCGCCGAAGCTCGACTACGCGCCCGGGAAATCGGCTCTTTCCGGCGACCGCCTCCGACCCCTCTTTGACGCGCGAATTAATTTAATTAGCCGATTCTGATGACGATTTTCCCGGCCCGCGAATATTTATGAAGCTCGCGCGGTCGTTGCCGCTTGTTTTTACGCTCTGTCACGCCTCCTTTTTCCCACTCGTTTCGCGTTCGTCGACGTTTTATCGGCGAGCTGCCCGGCTAATTTGCGGTTAATCGAGGAGAATTCTTTTAATTTAATGCGATTCTGCTAGGCACAAATGTTCGATTACGGTATTGGGAAATTGGTAACCTGGTTCATTATTCCCTGGGTAGTCGACTCCTCCGATCGTCAGCTTCATTCTCACCTGCAAATTGTCAAAAAACTTTGTCTTATGGAGGCGACCAGTTACATGCTTCTAACGTAGAAGTCTGCTTATCAAATATCGGGAATTATCGGTAGAATTTTCCGATAATGCTCGACAATATCGATTACTCATCGGTAATTTTTTGTGCAATCACTAATATACCTAGTAATCGGGTTTCGCAGGGTTATCGTTAAATAAGTGGGATATTGAAGATTGTAAAAATCCTCAAATTTAGGGTTCGCGATTTACGTAAATATTCCGAACTACGAAAAGCTTACTTTTAAATTTCCATTATATGCTCAGATAAAAAAACATTACATTACTTAGTAAACTAATCTTTCTATCATCTGAACAAAAGCTCAAATAGCTTGGGTTCAGTTTTACAAAAGCTATTTCATTTTTAATGGATGTGCGAACATTTTCGTGAACTACTGTATCCTTGAACGGCTGAACGACAACGTTTAATGTATATTTCATAAAAATTCCGAGCGAATACACTCGGCAAGTGATTTGCGACATTTTCGAGTGATCCTGGTGAAAATGCCCGATGAAAAATTCTGTGTCCCGCTTTCTATTGTCGCGTATGCTCGCCGTAAATACGACCGAAACCTCCACCCACCTTCGGAATATGTTTTTAAGGACGAGTCACTCTTCAACGGCCATCACGGCAGTCGTAAAGCCGAAAACTAAGGTCAGTTTATTAACCGGTGGGTCATTACCTCTAACCTTCGAAAATGCCTGTTCCGTCCCTGTCGGCGTCTAGGTTGGTACCTCGACGGCAGCGAAAAAAAGGGGACGAAAAGGAAGAAGAGCCGGAAAGAAAGAGGGGGCGGAAAGGACGAGGGGATGCAAAGGAAGAAGGGACGGCTCTACGGTGTTTGCGATCCCGTAACCTCATGAGCTGTCGAGGGCATAGTCTTGACGCGGCAATGGATTGCCTTGTCGTATAACGACCTTCGAAGGTAATGAGATTATTCGCAGAAAAGTGTTACACGACCGAGCGCAAACACCACCGGAGAAAGTAGGTTCCCGGGAAGAGTTTTACTGCCCTAACTATCTGGCCCGGCCGTTTCTAGGGTACACGTGGCAGAGCGGCAGAAGAAACAAACCTGGGACCGTCTGTGATTGTTTGCATTGTAGATTATACAACAACGACAGAGGTCCAAGGGGTATAATTTGTCGCGACATTAATCATGAATGCCCACGATTTGCGAGCATTGTAGAGTGAATTATCAACCTCGCCGAGGCCACTGGCACCACGCGGAGAATCAGCCTGTCCTCGCGTTCGTCTTCTCTTTGTACAATTTCGACAATACTTCGACGCGATTGGGACGAACAGCGTCTGAATAACTGCAGTGTGCGACTTATTGTTTACGAGTCATTGTTTTAGTGAGTCCGCTGAGTTTTATTAGAACAAGAGCGATAGAGGAACGTGAGTTGACCGTAAGATTAGGGGTTGTTGCAACCCCCGAATCAATATCTAATTCATCAATGAAGTCTTTAGCGAGTGTCACAAGGCTATTATTTCACTGTAAACATTTTTGTCCGTCTTTTATTACAGTCAAATACGAGAATATCTATCCAAATAATTGTTGGAACTAATTCATTCATTAGAATCCGTATTTTCAATTTTAACCCTTTGCACTCATCGATTCGAGACTCTCTATGTCCCCTTAGAGGGGACATCCGAGTGCAAAGGGTTAAAAACGCAAAAAGGGAGGAAATTGTTAATATAATTGTAACTGAAGGTGCTTTAGAGCAAGAAAAAAGAAAGTTTGATGATCAAGAGCGTCTGTTTGGCACCCTCGAAGACTCGCTGCATTTTTAGTCTCCCGGCGACTATGTCGTGGACAACTAGCCGACAGTGGGTAACGACCCTTCGTTGTTTACAAATTAATAGGAGACAAGATCGCAAGAATAGAACGAGAGGCCCGAGACTAATCCGACCATTTCGGAAGAAATGGCCAATAAACCGTCCATTCTTGTAAATAGGCAAACAGCTATAAATGGACAATATATTAAAGTACTGCAGGCCATGATCATAATTGAAAGTTTATGATGGGACAGTTGACTTTTCCCCGGTCGTATGATTACAGCCTGCAATCCAAAAATTGCAAGGGTGTCCGCTATTGTTGGCCGAATCATTGTTCTGCAAACAATGGTTCCCACATCCAATTGACCTGCACGTGTCCAGCAAAAAATTCCTGTTGTAGATATTGTATCTATTGATATTTATTGTATCTACAAGTATTCTAATGTTCCGTTCCTTGGAAGGCAGATAGCAACAACAAGGAACAAGGAGCGGACCTTTAGCCTCGAATTGTAATATACAATACAATGAATCACAGTAATATTCGGACACTTTTACGGTCGGGCCATACGGCTTGAGAACAATTAGTTTACTAAATGATACAAAAATTTCGAACAAATTGCAATTGGCTGGGAATTACAGAGAAAATACTAAAAGTTGTATTTTACAACTTCTTTATGTGTGTCTATATTGAAAATTTAAAAAATACGTTTTGTAGATCCGTGTCAATTATACACATTCTGAAAATGTCATCATAATCGGACAACGGTGCAATGGGCTACAAATTCTTACATAGTGTGTAAAACAACCGATGACTATGAACGATTATTATAAGAACGATCGCGCTTCGGCAGTTTTTGTACACCGCCTCAAGCTCGACATTGGAACCATAAGCGAACGGGCTTGAATGTAAACTACTCGGCAACGAATGTTTACAAGTCGCATCGTACTTGTCGCGCTACGATAATTCATTTTCCGAATTCGTTGCCTAATTTGATTTGTCTCCCAAGCAACAGCGTTCGTTATTTACCCTCGTGCGCTAACGGGCACCACATAATCCAAGTTTTCTTAATCTATAATATTTTATCGAACAATATCGACAATTGTAGGAATTAATCTTCCTCTGGCAGAGGCAGTAATTTTTCATGCAACAAGAAAATTTATAAAGTACAACTCCCATCAGAAACAGGAGAGAAAAGAATGTTCCGTTTAATACTTGTCTGACAAATCAACTTTTCGTAATTTTCCTAACACAAAACAACAGAAAGATAAAATAACATAGAGATCTTCAGTTTAAAAACACTACAACCAATTCTCTTTCCAACCTCATAATCCCTCTATTTCCACACTTTTTTTTTTTTGACAAACATCTAGATCAAAAGTTTTGCAACGCTCGAAAACACATAGACTTCGTCTCACCGTGCTCATTCCCATCGCCTCTCACGAGCCTCGTGCCCATAGCGCGGAACGCATTAGCGCATTAATTATTCATCCCATCCGACTGCAAATAAAGACGCAATCGCAGAGAAAGAGAGAGACGGAGAGAGTGGGACAGAGAGAAACTCGAACGAGCAACCCTAATGATCGCGCGGCACGCCGTCCGAAACAACGTGACGGAGTAATCCTAATAAGTAACGTCGTAACAGAGTTATTATTCATCCGGACCCGTTGTCTATTGACCCTCGAAAGCGTCTCTAATAAAATACCACTAACCGCATCATCAATCATCGCCGCACAATCGGAGACAAAACATACGCTTTTACGGTTCCGCCTGCCTCTGCCCCCTCCCCTCCCCAACCCCGTGCCAGATGGTTCCCTCTTCGTCGCACCCTCGTTTATGGTGTAACACGCCGTCTCGCTTCAGCTTGATGCCCATTCACCGTAACCGCATCGTCGTCGTCATCATACGGCGCCGTTTATTCGCATTCAAACGAGCGAGGAGACACACTGTGTCATATACATTTTTTTCCGGAGAAAAGGGGCGAGGGAGGGTAAGGGGTTCGACGGCAGTAAATCCGCGCACTGATTCGATTAATTTGTCCGGCGTTGACAAGCGGCCCATTGTTGCGCATCCCCACCCAGCCGACGGCCTCGCGAAATTTTCACCGAACGGAATGACGATTTTCGATAAATCATCCCCCGGAACCCCGAGCCCTGACTCCCCCCCACCTCGGCCAATCCCATTGTAAATTGTGCAGGCTTATGGACAACGAGTCGCCAAATACACCGGGTATTTTTTCCCCGTAGTTTTCCAGGCGAAAGTTTTTCCGCGGTTTATTAATGCCCTCCGTCCCCCGCGCGATTAATAATGGCCGCTCCGAAATCGCGAATATTCGTCGGCCTTCGTCGGGGATCTGCGCGTGCTCGTAGCATCGGCGAGAAAAATAATTTTGTTCGCGTGAGTTGTACTTTTCGTTGAACAAATTATATTTTGTACAACAGTGAAATGAAATAGAAGTAAATGCGAAATAAAAATTGTTCGCATCGTTTCGAAGAAATGGCGGCCGAGCCGAATCTATTGGTTCATCGGTAATTAATTGCCAGTAATTAACTGGCTATTTCGTTCGAACGAAAACGAGACGTATTGGCAGTAAATGATCCGAGGCAAACGATGTCGTGCAACGTCGGCTACGTCTGAAATCGCGATTGTTCGTCAGCCCCCCGATCAATTCGTTAACGAGAGGAAGCGGCGTTCGCAGATCGCTCGGAGCGATCCCCGCGAAAGTCATTAGTCGCGTGAAAGCAAGTCGAAAGAGTGTTACTTCTGGGACGTGAGTGCGGGTGACAATAATGATTAGAAGTGGCTCTCGCGCGGCGGACCCCGCGAACAATGACGACGGGACGTCATTGAACAGAAGGGGGAGGTTCCCCTCGGCCCCCCTCCCCCCCGACACCGATTTATCCATTGCGGTTAAAATCATGCTCCGCCTCCGTGGTTGCGGGAGGGCATACGCGGCAACGGACACATACGGATAAGTGCGTTGCACGCGTGTTCTTTCGCACCCGACGGGCATTGTTGCGCCGCGCTGCCGCCGACGGCAACGTAAACCTGCATTTATTTAGCAGCTGCTGCCCAAAACGCGTTACAACAACAATGCCGACGCGGTGAGAACGCACCAACACTGTTCCCCGCGTTTTTCGATTGTCTGTGTACACCGGTCACGTGGCAGCGACCCATTCGCGTTCGAATTTCGCGCCGTCTTCGGGCGGTTTCCGGCCTGCTCCAGGAATTTGTTTTGCACGCTTGCGATGAGAGTAGTTGAACCACAAGTCGGTCAGAAATGTTAATTGTGATTAATGACAGTAGAGCTCTTAGCCTTGAGTCAATATTTTAATAACAAATATTCAGTTTCACCTATTTCGTTCATAGAAGCTACAGGCCTTATGAATAAAACTTGTTAGATAACGAAGTATTCATAAACTGATTATCTATTTATGACAATCAGTTCGAGAATGTCAATTCATACGGTATCACACGAATTAAGAAGCAACTGAATAGGGTTTCCATAAATGGTCGAGGAAAGTCTCACCAACGTTTGCATAGTGAAAGGATAGAAAGTGTTCATCTTTTAGAAATATTAAGACCTCTTTCGTGTGCATATTGTACATTATGGTACATTATGAGTAGAAAGTACACAATCTGAGGTATTTTTAACATTCCTCTGGGCAACTATTCAGCCAACAGAAAATGTATTTCTATTCTATAACTCGTGCAGATTGAACTGCAAAAAGAAAAATACAAATTTGCATAGGCATTCGCGATATCTAGATGCTAAATGAATTATACGAAAGTCAATGGCAGTGTGACGAATGCCGTTACCATTTACAGACACGTTTTACGCTAATATCTCGACACAACGATTTCGTTAATCGCTGTCCATATTTACAAGTTCGTTCGGCGATAGGCATTAGGATTAACGATTAGGGTACACCACAGGTTGTCGACAGAGGTGTACTGAAGACTAATCACTCGTTTCATTAGAGCGCTTTACGACTTTTCTTTAGAGAATTATGGAACGAGTTCTCCTAATTGTACGGGATTTAGGTGACGCAACAGTCGGCGCCATATTGTCTGCTCGTTGTGTAGAATAATTATGTAAAAGCGGCTTTTCGTATCGAAGCGCTTAATCTTCGCCGTACAACAGTGTGCAACAAAGTCGAAATTATTTATTCTGCTTCGGTTGTGCGTCCGGGAAAGATCATTTCCGAAAATGTCGTAAATTCAAAGTAATACATCTATGCTTTCTTAGAACTGGTCCTGAATAGTTGCTCCAAGTTGTCTGTGACCACTGCGAACACCAACTATTAACTCACGTCAACGAACAAAAATGTTTCTTACAATAAAAACATCCTTTCAGCCTTTGAATTTCGAGAAATTCGAAACCTGTTTTGCGATCGTGCAGTTTACGTGTCTTAATTCCTCTCGGAACGGTCCTGCATAATTCCATAGTAAAATTACTCTCTGTAATTATTGTCTCGCGCTTTGATCCTCATTTTTGAGTAACGAGAACGGTCACGTCAAAAGCGAATTCATTATTTTTGTGTGCTCGACCCGCTCGGCCGTTTGCGCACGCTCATTATGCAGCCCGCATTAATTGTAGTCGTTTTTGGTATCACAAGCTGATTGACAGACATTGTTAACAGACGAATGTATCGAATCACGTGCTTTGATTCTGTGTAAATTACAGAGGTGCCCGCTTTATCGCGGTAGAATTGGGACGCGTTACAACTGCAACGATTGTGTCCACGCACAATAACTCAGCTTTACGCTAAAACGTGTATTAACCTGTCTAAATAATCGCACAATAGAAATTGCGAGCGACCAGAGAGTCGGTCGCCTAAAATTTCATAGAAAACACTGTGCCCTTTCAATTATTCAAAATAATTGCGCTATACCATTCAGTCACTGATGAAGATATCGAACACAATCTATTAAATGTTACCGATTCCCTTTGAACTGAAATAAAATTCTATTCGATTGTTTGTCGACACGTAGCCATTGGAGACTGCAAACATGAGCCATTTAATTCAAAAATGGTGCAATTCAATGATTAGATAGTAAAGAATCAGCTAAATCAGCTGAAAATCCTCAATATACAGATTGTAAGTAAAATTTTTTAACGAGAAGCGTTTGTATTAACTTTCTTGTGGCTTTCTTAATCCCCAGATCTTTTTAAATACTTATACCACTTACATTAATTTACTCAAATATAAATTTTGTTCTGCTTGTAGGAACAGTTGCCGTAACGATAGAAATGATAGCGTATCTACAAAGGAGGATCTTGAAAAATACGTTTCAAAAAATTCACAAATAAAGCAGAGTCCAAAACGTCGCCAATTATAGTAACCGTAAAATAAACCCGTAGTGCAAGGGGTACTCAAATTATCCCGCCGCGTCTGAGTCGAATTAACCGCGACAATAACGCCCCCCGAAAAAGGGCAAGTTTAGTGAATGGTACCTGACCGAAAAGTCGATCCCCGGACACTATGCGGCGACGATCGTCATAATCGGGCCGATCGGAGCAACAAACTAACGAAAACGTTCCCCGTCGATCCCCCCTCTTGTCGCAAACGGAGAAAGGGAAGAAAAAGCCAGTGCCCTGACAAAAGCGTGGTATCAACAACGATGGAATGGTGGCCTCTTCATAGAGAGTATGACCCACTCGAGGGGCGAAAAAAAGAAGGACCCCCTTGCGTTTTCAATTCGTCGTGGCGAGGCGAGGGGAGGGGAGGGGGCAAAGGTCAATGGCTGCACGCACTCGACATCGCGAAACGTAAGAACCGGGCATAATGGCGTTCGGGGAAAAAAAAGAAATATATACATATATATATATAAAGGAGGAGGAAAGGAATCAGAAAAGGAGACCGAACGAAGGGATGGCGAAGCGAGGGAGTCGCGGGGAGAAAAGGGGGAGGGGAGGCTGAAAGAGGAGCGAGAAAGAGGGCAAGAACCCACGGCCCACTCGAAAAACCCCGGTCATATTATGCCAAAGCCCGGCAGATTCTTGACTCGCGACGATATTTTTCAAGTGCCGAGAAACCAACCTTCAACCCCCCCTGTCGCCGCCCCCCTCGCCCACCACCGCTGGTCCCTTCCTGCCTTCCTTCACCGAGCACCGATAATACTGAAAGAAACATTTATGCGCGAACCCTCGAATGTTTTTCCAAGGCTTTATGCGGCTAAAGGGCGATCCTGCCGCGGTGCAGCACAGTTGTCGTCGACAACGGTGCCGCTTTACAAAAGCTAAACGCTCGTTTCCCGTAATTCGTCCCGGATTAATTGCGCCGACGGATCGCGAGCGTGTTCGGCCGATAATGCGACCCGTCGCTAATGCAGCCTTCGGATTTGATCGTGCCAGTGTCGGTGCAAATTGTGTCGCGATGCTGTGCATTCCGTTGAAAAGTTGCTGTGAAATTTATTGAACGGGTCGACGAATATTGGGCTCGGGAGACTGACATCTTTGCTGGAACGGTTTCCCGCAGGCTGTAACCAGTGTAACGCTTTAGGATCGAAACACTCTTGACCCTCATATATTTGTAAGGCTGATAATTCACGTATTCTTTGCGTCTAGAGACTGCAAAATGTTTGATTTTATTTCTGATTGTCTCGTGTGATACATTTCTTTTATATGTGCAATTATAAAAAACAGAATTCATTGATTTAACCCCGATACATCCGTCGGAATGAAAGTTCACTCATTTACTAATTTTCCAATGCTATAAAACGATCGACACCCTTCTGTCTCTGTCGTGAAATGTTTTTCTTTAAAATCTGAGGTTACAACCGAAGCATAATTTGTTGGGGAAACGTGGAAAACAAAAATGGTTGAGACGTCGTCGTAGAACCTTTTGCACAACTATTTCTGAGGAGCGTATGAGGGTTAGGACAACTCGGTCCAACAATACTCGAAGTTCCTGGCCTGCCGAGTCTCCGAAGAAAATCAAAACGCGTCCCATTGGACACACGCCGGAACTTTCCAACCCCTTTTCCCAGGGCCGGGAGCTCGCGAACTAAATAATTAAGAAATCCACTTAGTTACCCGTTGGGGGGTCCACAAAGGGCTCAACATTTATCAAGGGATAAGTCTCATTGGCATCGGGTGGCGGCGATTGTTTCTGCCGGCATTCGAGCCGGAGTCGTCGAAAACGGGCGAAGTCGTCGTCGACGGCTTTCGGCCCTCGTCCGCGCCTTCGCGAAAAACAAGCCTTTCCCATTTCGCACAATGCCGGGACCCGCCTTATTCTCGCGCGAATTTCCCTCGGCGCCACTAGCTCCACGGTGCTCCGGCAACGATGAACGACAATTATTTTCGACCCGATGAAAAGACGGAATCGCGAGGCTGGCGAATTTGTTCCGGGCGGCCAACAACTTTTTCCCTCCGCGGAGCTCGGGAAACAATGATCGCCCTCCCCCGAGAACCAAGGACAGGCTTTCTTTTCTTTTTCCGCAGTGCGCGCGGCTCCTTCGCAAAGCGCAGCTCGCTCGCGAATTATGCGTGAAATAATCGCGGCAACAAGCGTCCGCGTAAACGATATATTCATCGCGGCTGAATGCAAAGCGGCCATTCTTCCCGGCCGGTCTTTTCTCCGGGACACAGAGTAACGAACAGGGTTCCCGGTGGGCCGATAAAAAGGAGCTGATCGCGCAAATGTGTATACATTTCCACCCCAGTTTCTCTGTCATTCAACCGCCGGACAATCGAGTCGTCGTGTCGACGCATTCAGAAATAATGAATATTATCGGCCGTTTCAATAATTTCTCGCGTGCCGATTGTTCCGGCGGCGGTCCCCCCGAGCAGAGGGGCAGGTTGAACCCAGGGATTTCTTCTAATGTTGCGATAAAACGGGGGTGGGGGGCGGAAAAGACGCATTGTGCGGGCAGCATTTCTCGCGAACGAGTCGAATGCCTTCGGAGCCCGGCGAGCGAGGTCCTCGAGGACGGGCACAATTAAAAAACCTTCGACGTTCCTCCGCGCGAAAGAGGCCTCGCACAATGAGCCCCGCCCCACCCCCCGGGATAATAATATTCCGTCGGCCGTGTGCCGCGGCCTGTGAAAGATTCCGCGAGCGTTTTGCGCGGCACAAAGCCGAGCGCGATGCCTTTTCCTTCCTCACTAATTTCTTCCCCGTCGGATTAATCGTCCTCCGGCGTGGCACGGCTCCGCCACCGAGATCCGCTTTTTCAACGAGAGGAGGGCCCTCGTGCCGCCATTCAGCGGGGAAAATATCCGCCGCGTATCAAGGAGAGAGACCTTTCAGAACCGGCATGTCGCAGCGATGACGACGAAAGTCGGGCGATACGCGACGGTCGCATCAAGTGCAACGCGATGAATGCACCGACCGGTCGGTCCTGCCCGGCTGACAATCCGACGCAGGATATAATTTTGCGCCCAACAGAGAGAGAGAGGAGGCGAGGCGGGGGGAGGGGGGAACCGCCAGAGCAGAAAGAAAGGAGGCTTCTTCTGTATATGGGGATGGATTAAAGGGGGTTTCGTGGGCGAGCAGAAAAGGAATAGGGGAGAGAGACCGTCGGAATGGCACTCTGTGGACACTCGCGCGGCTCTCCTCTTTCGGGAAACACGTCCCTTGACCCTCGACCCTTACCCGCCGAAAGGGAGAGGAAAAAATAAACGCCCGCGAATGTAAACGTTTTAATGGGCCGGGACCCTTTTGAGCAATACGGTTTCGGGATGAATGGCTGCGACTGAAGACGCCGGCGTGCACGGCCACGGTGCATTCAGATGCACCGCGGGTGCGACGGGATGCAAACCGCCGGGCTATCAGAGCTGGGCAATATTTGGAGAAATAAATGTTTCACATACTATTTAATGTTTTCGATTTCATTTGGATTCCAGTATTTTAAATAGATCATACATATAATTTCAGAAATTTCAGAAATGTTTAAATGTCTTCAAACTTAGAACGTTACTGAAGTCAGGGTCATATTTATACCCATTCTAATACATTCATATGGATTCGAGTATTTTGAACAGCATACACATATAATTTCAGAAATATTGAAATGTGTTCAAACTTAGAACGTGATTGAAGTTAGGGTCGCATTTGCCGCCATATAAGCGGCATGGCACTTTTACTTAGTGGGTTCAAATAAAAAAAGAAATAAGATATAAATATATATAAAATGAAATATAAATATTTTCCTTTCTTACTGGATATAAAAATGTCGAGTCCACAGTTTCTCTTCGTATGAAAAATAGCTTGGGCCTGATGCCGAGTAAACCTGAAATACTTCCGAACCGTTAAGGGTTAATTTCATTAACTCTGTTTCAATAACATAAAGCGGAATTATAGGACACGCGTTGGATAGAATGATGCGTTCGGCTTTCGAGATTAGCGGTCGGATACCCAAGATGTGGTGACCGATGTATACCTTTGATGTTATTGTCGGCGAGTTTGGCGGTTGTCTTCTTGGCATTCATACACATACACACTCGCCCGTGAGAGATACGCGGCACAAATCGAATATTCTTGGAATCTGTTAATTTTACGACTGCCATAGTATAATCCTGTATTTCTTCGATCGAATCTGGAACGATTGCTTTTCTGTATGGTAGAACTTGTTTTGTAGGTCTGCATAAATTATACATATTCTTGAAATGTCACCAAAATCGTGGAGAAAACGACAGGCATTGGAAGATGTGAAAATAAAAATAAAAGTATTTCAAGATGAAATAAAAATATCTTGAATATTCCCCGAATAAGATACTATCTTCAAATACTATTCTAGAACTCGTTGCATCAAATAAAATATTTTATTTCCAAATTCGTGCGCACACTATTTAATATTTAAAATACTGATGTTAGAACTCTGCATAAAGAACACGAGTGGTAAAACTGAATACCAAATGCAACAGTGAAATAATCGAAGCAGCCATCTTGCAATATACTAATACCGTAACGGACATAAAAAGGAACGAGCTTACCGCATTCATTACCAAAATAACCGTACCAGAGCCAGATAATTAATAACTAACAATACAACCATCGTCGTCATTCACAGATCCACCCCCGAACAGACGACCCCGACGAGCCCGAAAGCATTCATAGTCCGAAAAGTGGGTTTGAAAAGTGACAGTTGCTCCTCACAACAACCCCCTTTTAACCGGTATCCGTTACCCGGGAGCGTTCGATGCTCGAAAAGTCGTAGAAGAAAGAGTCGAAAGTCGAAACTGACACACCGAAGCGCCGGCTGGCGCGAAACAATCGTCGGCTGGTACAATGGAAACGAAGAGGCCTGAAAAGAAAAGCATTATCGAGTCAAAGTGGGGCGGTCAGGCCTCTTTAACGAGATCATTGCCGGCCGGTGACTGGCACGCAAAAGTGTTTCAACGTACCACGAAGCCAGGTACCGGGGCCACTCGGGTTCCCGGTTCGCGGTATTGTTTTCGCCGAGCGGATTGAAACAATGTCCACTTCCGGGCCAGCAGTGCACTCGTCCCGGATGATGTAATGCACTTAACTATTTTCGCCGGGCCGGTGCTCGACGTCACGGCCGTAAATGGAAAAGTGGCATCACCGTGCACCGATCGGAGCCCCCGAGAATGCATCCATTGGTCGGGGGGCGGGGAGGGAGAGCGGATAGAAGAGAATTCGTTTCCTCTTGACTCGCTCGCATTATTAAAGTCTCGTTCTTTGTGCCACCTTGTCGCTACTCCATCTTCAAACCCACTCGACTTGCGTTCCCGAGGCCAAATGTCCCGGGAACCTAAAACCCACCGGCCCGATACGTGGCTTGCCATCGGGATCGCAACATATGCCCGGATCCAACATGGCGGCGAGATCGTTTGTCCCTCGCCTCGACGATTCGCAACCTCCTGGATTTTCGTCTCTCCGCGGTCATTAAGTTCGCTTTTCGAAATTTGTTAGATACAATTCCGGAAAGAATTCTGTCTTTACCAAATTTTTGTCGAAGAATGCTAAACTTTTCTTTTTCCATGAACCTACCGTAAATTCGAAGATTGCAGCTTTCTCGGTTTCCCTCGCCATCGCGATCGCAACCCGGATCCAGCATGGCGGCGAGATCATTTGTCCTCCGTCGACGATTCGCAACGAACCACCGGGATTTCCGCCTCCGCGATCATTAGTTAATTAAGTTTCTTTGAGAATGCTCGCTTTGAGCTGCTCGCTTCACGGAAAACCGGAAGCCAGCAAGATGCGGGTCACATTGATTGAAAAATGGGGAATAGGCGACGCCACGTGATCCGCCACCCCTTTTTCAAGGTGCGCCGATGCCTTTCGACTTCCCTTGGCTATTAACCGCGAACGATTCCCGACAATTTGTTGTAGAGATTGTTTTAGAAATGATTACTTTGTGCCTTTGTGGCTGAATCAATTATTGCGGCGTCAGCCGTGTGGCGTAACGTCGATATTTTCACGCAGAGGTTATAATTAGTGGAACACGGTTGGTCTGTGAATTAAACGTCTTTCTTTATTGTGCCGGCCTGCGTTCATGGAAAATACTTGTCGCTATAGTCATTCGTTTTATTGTTATCTAAAATATTGTTATAATTTAGATTCAATTGTAAAAAAGCCGAAAAAACGTAACATTTCCTACAGGACTGAAATCGTTAAAAGGTTCTCTTTAGTGTGACGTTCTGACTATAGAGGCAATTTGTAGGAATTTTTTAAAATCAATAGTGGAAAAAATGAGCTACCTGATATTCGTTCCTTCCAATGTTTATACAAAAATATAAATTTGCATCTACCGTCGCATTATAACTAGATTACAAATTCTATGCATTTACAGCCTGCACAACTTCATATGCCAGCCAAATTAAAAAAATTCTGGGAGAATTAAATTAAATAAACCGCTTCAACGTTTTAAAAAATCCCTTACGCCTAACCCTTGAAGCAACTGAAACCGCATATACGTATTGGTAAGTTCCACATACGTAATTTTTCATTTAAAACGGAGGAAACTAATAAAAATCGATTTTCGCCACTGAAATAACTTTTATGCAATGCTAATACATATTTCGCAAATGTCCGGATACTTTTGAGCGGTAGTGTACGAGTCGTCCGGCACGAATGTGTCGACTCCGTAATTCTGTCCACGAAATTGAATACCGGTATACAGATCCTCCGGCGACTGGTGACCTATACACACCCTAGGTCAGATTCCCATAGTTAACCTTGCCAAAAACAGCTCCACTTCATCAACCGCCTAAGCGCTGGTATTATCGCCGGATTCATTGTTGCGAGAAGAATACAAGAGTCGGTTACTCGGCCAGCGATCTCTAATGATATCTCGGCGGCCGGTGGAAGGTCTCATTCAAATTTCCCATGGCCCCGAGAAAACAGCATCGAACGGGGAAGCCATTTGAAAGGCGAGCCGTGACTAAAGGGCGGTCAAGAAGTCCGACCGGAAGCGGCACGGAGAAAGGAGAGTTCGCGCCCCGTTATCGGTACGCGAGAACGCATAGGACCGCTCATAATGTACGTACACCACCAGAAAGAAAAAGAGCGAGAAAGAGAGAAGGAGAGAAAGAGAGGAGAGAGAGAGAGAGAAAGGAGAGCGCGCACCCTACCGAGGAGACAGGCCAACAGAGCCAGCGGGGTTTCTTAGGGTGAAAAGAGTAAAAAGGGCCCCGCGCCAATACAATTGGCCTCTAAACAGAGGGTAGTTATAGCGAAACGCAGTGCCCATTGGGGTGACACGATCCTCTCCTCTCCCTCTCTCCTTCGTGGTCGTGTTGTGCCCCATAAAAGCAAAGGGTGGTCACCTTCCAGCGATTCGGGGTGAAAGTTTTCAATGCACCGACCAAAACCACTTATACTGGGTGTGCCGCCTTACTTCCAGCCCCAAGCCTTCCTCAAAAACGACCCCTGCAAAAATTGCATTCGTTTTCACAAGCTATACAGTCACAACCATTTCATTTCGTTGCGATGAATCGTTGGGGTTAGGTCAAATTTTTGCTTTCAAATCATTTTAACGTCAATCTCGTTTAACAAGAACAAACAGTTCTTTTTAAAGTTGCAAGACGAATTCTACCACCTTTGATACTAACTAAATAATTACAATTTCTATTTTACACGTCACACTATAGATTGTAGAAAATAAATACTAATCATTATGATCTTTATTCGGCTTTAAAAAGAAAATAGTGTAAAGTGAGGAATAAAAACCTAGAGCCACGCTTACCCTTTTGACTTAACAATTATTTTGTAAAAGTGTGTACTGTACCAGAATATTCTCGGGCTTTTAAGATAAGGTTAAAATAATTTTTCCAACGTGCTGAATAATTTCCAGCGTGTCGAGGCTCCCCGTTCAAATCAGGCCATTATTTTCGGACCGACCCGATAACAAAGGTGCTTCAGGTGACGAAATTAGGCGGTACACCCAGTATGCAATCCTAGAGGGAGGCAGGAAGAAATGCACGTCGAAGGGTGCAGGGGAGAGGTGTCGTTTGACGAGAACCTGACGTCTCCGGGCCTGCCTTCTCCTTTCGTTTTCATTCTCCTTTTCCATTGAATGGCCGCCGGCTCCTCCAGTGTCGCGAGGAAATTCGAGGTTACGAATTTTGCCGCACCGGGAGAAAGGCATTGTGCCCGGCAGCCGGCTGTTCGCCGTGCGAAAACGTTGTTCGATGGATCCCGATCTCGACACGGATCCAGGATTCATCGGGGTATGTGTACATGTACCTGGCGAAACCGATCGATCTGTCGAACTTCGCCAAGATCGGACCGTGGAATCCGTCTCACGTTGGCAGTTGGGGTTGCAATGAGTTGGCGAGGAACAATCGGGGTGATCTCGATAAGGGTGACTCGGTTAAAAAGGGATTAATATTGTTCGAAGGAGTTTTTTTGGGGCCCTTAACCCTTCGCACTCGAAGCTGTTCTCGGGAACCAGAAATTTCGTTGAACGCAGAAATTTTGTCCGATTCAGAACGTTCCGCGAATGAAAAGGGTGAAACGGAGTTCATTTATTCATGCTACTAGACTGTGGATCTTTAGCAATTAGACCGGTGCAGAAATTATTTCTACACTGATCTTAGTTGGGGTTGCAACGAGCTCACGAGGAACAATCGAGGTGATCTCGATAAGGGTAACTCGGTTCAAGAGGGATTAATATTGTTCCGGGGACTTTTTGGGCCCTTAACCCTTCGCGTTTCAAGCGATTCTATCTTTAGGACCCAGAAATTGATTGCACATAGAAATTCCAGAATTAGAGGGCACTAAGACCCTGTCCAGTTGAGGCGTTTTTTTTTTCAGGGTCTCACTGATTTCAGATTTAAAATTTCGGCGGTTTGTTGAATGTTCTGTTGGTATAAAAATAATGGCGATTTTCTAAATTGTTCATTTCACAAGTACATGTGTGTTATCGTTCGTGTATTTCTGGTTTCATTGTTTCATAATATACGTTCGATGCTGTTGAAATAAAAATATAGGAGTGATTTTAAAAATTACAAGAATTGCCTCGATCATTAATTAAAGCACTTTAACAGGTTCTTAGAAAAAAGATTTTAACCAAAAAGCAACCAAAATGTTTCTGAAGATTTATAACAAAAGTTTGATGCTTACAGGTTGCAATTTTTTTGCATCAGCCTAATGCGAACTAATTCAATAATATAAAAATTGTTTTAGGTTGCAATATAATAATTTTTAATAGCATGTTAGTGGTTCGGGAAATGATGAACACATTCAGGTTAATGAAATTCATAGAGTCATTTATTATTTCGATTCGTTGATGATAATAAATATACGCACAGATACGATTAGACACATTGTTCCTTTTCATCCCTCCAATGATAAATTCTCTGGGCTTGATTATCTCACGACGAACATGTTTAGAATGAAGTGACAGTGTCAACCAGAGGATAATTCTTTTTTTTTGTGGTTCACGCTGAATGTACACTGTGTCCTCGTTGTTCTCTTACGGACTAGTATACAATATACACAGTGTTCGAAGAGAGGAAACATGATTCTCGCGAGACGAAGAGAATGATTTTTCCAGAGAGGATCGAAAACAACGAAAGAGATTCGTCGGACCCGATCGTCCACTATAAATAACTATACACGGTGCAACTATCTAGCGTGTGTGCTCCAGACGTTACTTACAACAAGAGGTACGATTGTTTTAAACCTACGGAAACGACACGTACACGTGATTGGCCGTGTTCCGCGTGGGAACAACCCCTAACAGAGAACACTCGATCGAGTCGATGCGCAAGAAATCGAATTTTTCAAATCGACGAGAATTCCAGTAGAGAAAAATAGATTTGAATCTTGAACAAAAGCTTGATTTATCTCGAAGATATCTCGAAGTTTAAAAATAACAATATCTTTCAAACTGAAATTTTTGGAACGCTAGCGCAGAATTTTCGGCTGGTTCTAATCGAATATTTTTCCATTAGGGGTTGTTCTCAGGAAGAATGCGCTTACGACGTAACGAAATCACAGTTAACGACTGGTCCACTTACATCCGGACCACGGCGATGAAAATCCTTTTTCGAGAAGAGCTTAGTAAAATAGCGCTGCGAATAACAAATAGAAAATACTTCGAGAAATTTGCTTTATTCGATTGCACGTACTATCGTCTTATATACACACGTACATATACATTTATTTATTTATATATAATATATTTATTCATTTACATTTATATCTTAATTTAAGAAATATCGTTTCGTTAATTACAAATCGTTGGCGTACCATGTCAGAGATGAGCAAAATCTTTTTCGCACGATATAGAACCAAATTTCGGCTATACAACGACAGAACGAATCGTCGATTTTCTAAATCGTTGGATTCGTTGCTGTCAGAGTTTGATTCGACGTGACAATCGGAGATTTAGTTAACGAACAAAGAGACCAATTGTGTGACATTTTTCAGCCGAAAAGTTTTGCCCATCGCCGTTCAACTCCTGTGCAATTGCGGCAAATAAATTCCTCAAACTATTTCCAATTCGCCGACAGAAACTCTACTTCCGGGACGGCCGGAAACCACCTGGAGAACACGACGATGCATGTTTCCAGACTGCAGACGTCCGTGATTTTACGTTAATTAAGTCTTCAATAATTATAAAAGTGGTCGATAACTCGAACACAACTCACTCGTAAAGTAAAGAATCAAGCATAAACTAAGATTCTGTAGATTTATCCAACATGTAGGAGATCCTACAACATGTAGAGATCCACAGTCTATTTGCATATAACCGATTCGCAACGAGCGTCCGCAATCTACGTGGATCAAAGACGGAATATCACATTAGTTTCTCGCTGGCAAATACGTGCTCGAGACCCTGCGTCCTGGACAAATCGCTGAGGACGGAGTTCTCCGTAGATCTCGCTCGTGATCCACCCTGAAACCCTACTACTCGATCCTAAAATTTGACAGCCTCTCTCTCAAGGCTACCAGAAGTCGACCTTTACCGGTGGACATACTGTTTCTCCGTCACACGATGGCTAGGCAAAAAATCCATTCTCACTTTATCCTGACTCGCCTACTATCGCACGCACTATCGCCATTGGCCGAAGACGACGAGGCAGTGTCGCCAAATCAAGGGAATTAACTCGAATCGAGGGGAGTACAGTTACATGCTCGACAGAAAAGAAACGCGTCACGTGACCGGGCCGTAGCGGAAGCGTGGGGGGACAACGTCGTAGAAGGGGAAGGATTCTATAAATTCAACTACTCGGACGAACATGTAACAAATATCTTTTTATTGTACGAATACATAACAATTTAATTTGTGCGAAACGTATTGTCTAATTGTACTTATTGCTTAAACGAACGCCGTTACCCTATTCTCAGCTATAATTTCGCAGCATTGTTCATTAATCTAGTCTTAGTTTCGGTGCGACCGCTGTCGTTCGTTATCGTCGTCGTCGTCGTCTTTGGCTAATAATGAGTGAGTGAGTGAGAACGTAAACGCGTTGTCTGGCCATCGTCTGGCAGGCGAGACGGTATATGTACATCGTGGAAACGTTCGATTCTCCGTGGAGAAACGGTTCTCGAAAATAATACGGTACACGGTAGAGTCGTGTTGGACAACCCGTTCTTACTAATAAAAATAATGAAATAAAAAAAATAATGGACTATTTCGAGACCGATTCTCGAAGAACAAAAATAAATCAAATTGAATCGAACATCCTTCAGCGCATGATACAGACAGAGCTACGCTAGAGACAAGATCTGCCAGAGACCGGTCTCGCCGTCCCACGAAAAATCGTCAGAAAACCGAACGGACTCTGACTGGTTCGGTGCTTAACCTACGCGGTTTGTATATTACGGAACTATTTACACCCGTAGAAACGGTATATTAAACCGAGCGGCAACGATGCTCGAGAGCCAGCGAACGAGATCGAGATAGGCGCAGTTGAGAGATAGGTGATCGTAGGTGCAGTCGAAATCAGAGGAACAATGGATCGTAACGCGGCAACGAATCGAGAAAGGAGAAAAAAGAGAGAGAGACGGAGAGGGGGGAGAGTGCGACGGGTGGTTCGAAGGGATACGTCGTCCGCCAATTCTAAAATCCGCGTCGCGGGTTTTCGATGGATCTGCTACAGGAAAAAGCACATCTACAATTAGAAAACATTATTTGAAAACAATGCCGTTCGCCTCGGGTGGCTGGACAGAGGCCGGGAAGGGGGGGGACAGGGTGCTCTATTCAGGGGCTACCGTGGCGCACAATGAAGCCCATTCAATAAAGCAAAACGAATCCGGGGCCTAAACGGCTCTTTTGTTCCAGCGCATTAATATGCTAATTCAATTATCCGCGTGGTTGCCGGCAAGCCTTCCGCGAACGCCGGCCGATTGCGAATCGACCGGCCCTCGTCCTTCGGGTCTCACCCCCTCCGCACCGAATTCGCAAATTGTTCGCCCGCGATAAAATGTGTCCTTGAAAGATTTCGTGTGTATCGTATCCTGCGTTGAAATCGGCGCAGATCTCGTCCCAGGCTCTTGAGACACCTCCCGAATTATAAATATTGTTCAACCGCTGTCGAGTCGCCGCGCGCGCGAACACGGACAGAACATACATGTATGCATTAGACTACACGAATTATGAGCTAAACTTGGGCGCGATGCCGTTCGCGACATCCTGGTTGTTCTCCCTTTTGCTATGCTATAGCGATTCACACGACGCTCGATCTCGAGGGTTGATTGTTGATAGCTGAAGCGGTTCCGAAAAGCGTTGACTTTAGAAGTACCAATCGACGAAAAATCGTAATGTTTTAAGGATGTCTTTCTCGAGGAAGGAGGTTGAACTTCCGCGGGGAAAGAATATGCGGTTTTGTATCGGGTTGTCCCAAAAATTTCTTTCGCAATGTGAACGTTTGATGTTTGTTATAGCATCCCTTCCACATAAAGTATTAACATACTTATGTTCGTTTTATATATTTTTAAACAATATATACACTAGTGTACCAGTGTGTTTCCGTGTACCACAGAAATCGACAGTATACTATAGTTTACCAACGTCTTGAAATGTTTATTTTCCCATGTCGTATCCTTGAAAAGGGCAAATCGGTTTTCCTCAGTTTTGCACCGCTTTCGAACTTAGTCGTTTTCTAACATCTAAACGGTCAGCATTACGGAAGTTACTGATAAGTAATGTTGCTTTTTGTTGTTCAATGTGAACGATATTAGTTGTGTGGTCGATATCGTAGTTTTTTAATTTTCTTGCAAACATGAAACCGATATCGAAGGAAATCGAAAATAATATAATTTTTCAATTTAATCCTGATTTTTCTACCAGAAAAATTGCTAAAGTATACAATGCAAGTCAATCTGTAATACGGAAAATAAAAATAAAATATTGTGCCAAGACATCATCCGGAGAGCAACCAAAATCACTAACACCACAGGAAGGAAGACTGTTGGCAAGATGTGAAGAGCTTAGGGCAACAAAGGGCCAGCTCGATTTAGACATGACTTCCCACTTGGATTGTCTAATCGTAAAAGCACGTTTAGTATTTGCAAAAAAGTACAAAAATTGGACTATTGATGGAGACGCGTAATAACTTCTGATGAAACGAAAATGTGACAAAGAAAGAAAAATATGGGGTGTATGACGTACTATAGAGGTACAAATTATTCGTAATATAAACCAGTATAGTTAGACGTCAATTTTACAATCTCCTCTGCCGAAAGCAACAGAAGATAGTCAAATCAGTACAAAACTGGTTGAATAATCCAAATTTCAAATTCTTAGATTGACCAGCACAAAATCAACGTCCACCGATAGTTCAGGAAGAATGGGATAAGTCCAGACTACTGTGAGCCAGTGATTCTTTCATTTTAATGTTTTGTCCAGAGATCTTCCGCTTTTAATACGTTGAGTATTAAAAGCACAGGATCTCTGGGCAAAACATTAAAAATTTAATAAACATTTGGTGCAAAACTGACTACAACTATTTTGCTATAATGAATAATATAAGAAACGTAAAGAATTATTAAGTATCCTGCATCAATCGATGCAATCGAAAACATAGGTAACCATTTTTTTTTTTTCTAACAGAGGCTGTTGCATTTTTCTAATGCATCGGTGCAAAAAAAGTGTACAAGTTATTTGCACTTTATGCACCGCCCGATACCATATAACATGGATACCTATTTGGCTTGACTTGGTTCTCTAGTGGGCTGAGAGTTTATGGTTTCCGTAAAATTAGAACGGTGTCGAAAGAACAACTTCAAAATGTGACGAGGTGACAGAGATTTCCTATTCTCAATAAATATTACTGCCGTTTCTCTAGACAGAACTGTAGACTGAATTCGCGTCGAGTACATTCATTGAAAACGAAAAAAACTTTTGGGGCAGTGCTTGCAATAACTAAGCCGTTCTTTGGTCAAATCGATTAATTCCACAACATCGATGGCAAAGAACATCGACGAAACAGCGCGTATTCAGCATTTAAAGTTCCTCCAATGGTATTCAATTAAGTCTAATTATATCAAGGAAATTTATTGTAAGTATTCTTGAGGAGTTCTATTTTTGAAATTTTTACGAGACATATTCTACACTACGTAGAGTAGTTAAGCAGTAACAGTAATCAGATTAATAAGAATAATTTGTAACTCAGTGGGACTCGCATCCCATGTGAGTAAATGTTAGATACGTAGTTACGTAGAGTAGTTAAGCAGTAACAGTAATCAGATTAATAAGAATAATTTGTAACTCAGTGGGACTCGCATCCCATGTGAGTAAATGTTAGATAAAATAAAGATAGATAGTAATGTTAAATAGATAGTAAATAGATAGTAAATGTTAAATAAAAACCTTACGCGCGTGTCATAATTTTTTTCTTTTTTGGTAGATAAACGTAACAAAACTCGAAAGTTGCATAACCGATTTGAACGCCTCTATTGTAGGGAAAGAAATCGCGAGTGAATCTCGCGATTAGTTACTTCTAACGTCAACGAGTGTTACGCGAAGGTTACAATGAACAATTAAAGAAAATAACAAAAGTCCAATAATACTAATAAACGGGACGACAGTCTCCGCTATATGAAAATAGTAACAAAATCCCAGATTCGACGGAGTCCCCGCTCAATGAGGGGCCATTGATTTCATATTGTCGATCGGTCAATACGAAGCCAATAAACCTGTACAGAGCCTGTGAAAATCTGCACTGCGGCAAGCGTAAACGAAACCGACACAAGACTCCGCCGAAGTATGTCCTTCGCTCGCACCGTCCGGATCACCGCCAGCTAATTCAACAACCAAAACGATCATCAACCCTCTAGCAAGACTCACCTACATCGTCTCAGGACCCGATTGCCTTCGGTAGCTATTTCACTGAGCGTGTCTAAAATATCACGGAGACAGGTCTGCGTAGCTGTTCTAGGTCTAGCGTGGTGGCGTTCGGCGTGCCGACCTGCTGATGCGACGATGGTATCGGAGTAGTTCCTCGACTGCTTCCGGGGCTGCTGGTGGTGGTTGTGAAGGTGCTTCCGGATCCGGTGGTCGACGAGGGTGAGAACATGAGGGGCGGATGAGGCGCGGCTGCGTTTACCGTGTGGTGTCCGGTGGGAAAGAGTTGTCCCAGATGCGAGGCCGTGTTCTGGTACGGCTTACCTGGTAGAGGTCAAAAAGAACAACCCGAACATCAGTTTCAGTTCTCGCTGATTCGCTGTGAACCACGTAGCCTCGGTGACCGGTTACTAGATGCCCAACAGTAACGCGGTACGAGCGGGTTATCAGCGAAAAACTTTCGTGCAGTTGTAACCATTTGTAACCCACGCTAACTGCAACTTCTTTTCTTATTTATAATTATGCTCTGGTGCCAATCAGTTGATTTTATCTACGACTCAGTCGTACATAATATGAATGCAACTATTCGTTTGAGAAAGTTTTCCGTGCGAAACTTTTTTCGAGGGGGTGACACATGGTCATTTTTTGTTTTTTAAATAGTCAAATTTTAGCCTGGTTTTGTACTTTTACTTTTATATTCTGATACCGAGATGTGCGTGATAGTGCACATAAAATTGTATCATTCGATTGAACAAAATGAAGATGACCTTCATGTGTCCTTCATGCGTACACTTACAAACAAAATAGCGGGATTACGTCTCCCACGGAATAGAAAAAATTTCGTATAGAACAATTTCTCAAATAACGCATAGTTTTGGAGATAATTGCATTTATTGATTAAAATGGAACACCCTATATACATGTAAGGCAATAATGGGCAAAGAATGCCTTATATGTAGGAGTCTGTGAGATCCCGAAAGCCCACCACTACATAACATCGTTTAATAATAGATAGAATGTATGTAGTAGTAGGTTTTTGTCTATAGGTGTAACTGCACACAATTAAATTTTGCAAAAACTTTGTTTCTCGATGAGTGGAAGGTACTGATGTAAACAAATTTTTAAAAACACTCTTCTAATAATATTCAATTTTATTTTGTTATAAAAGCGGCAAGCTTCTATTATAAATGTCCACCAATCCAGAGGTTTAGTTTCACCCCTAGAACGGTCGATCATTACCTTTTCGACACCCTGTATATATGTTTCTACTTTTCTCCTAACTATTTCGTAAAACGAAAAAAATGCCAGTTACAGTAATTCGACATATTAATTACGGAAAGTTTGATGCTAGAATCGATTCGAAGAAAAAATAATTGTTTGGAACCGGTATAGAATGTAAACCGATATAAGCTGGAAATTTCGGTTCTTCGTAACAGATATTTGAAATGTTTTCGTAACCGTTTCGATCTGAACCTTTATTGTACAACCGTTTTATACAATTATTTGCAGAACCGGGTCGAACTGCAGAACAACTACTTTTTCCGATACGTATAAGGCATGCCATGCTCGCTTAATTTCCGACATATTCGCAAAACACTGCTGGCACTAGTGTTGATAGAATTGCTGGCACACTTCTGTCTGTATCAGTGCGTGTGTGACCGCGAACGAGTCTGTATTGGTTGCCATAGTCGCCGGCCGCTTCTCTTCTGTTTATGAAGAGGGCTCGCGCGAGTTTAAAGATCCTCTGCACAACTGCTTATACAAGGTGGCACGAAATCCTCATTTCGCATAGATTTTTGTATAGTATAGTCAGGCCGGCCTTGCGGCTCTGTACCCCCTCGTGGTCTAACCCCAACCAACTTCAAATCGGTGAGATCGCTGTTGGATTTTTCATATCTAATTGTACATATAAGCAAAAATGATCTTTGTGTTGAGAAACACTTTTGAGTGCCAGGAACGCGGAGCCTGAATATTACTCTTAGCAATGGGTCTCCGGCAGTACCCCGACTCTTAAGGGTCGGGGGGGTGTCACAAACACATTCCAGGCCCAGGCCTTTTCTTTCGTTCCTGGCTTCAAACCTAAGCAACGGTTTTCCGTTGCACATTTTTCGTTAGTCTCGTCCAGAGTATCGAGGTGTAGAGAGCTAAAGGAGTCCTTCCGAATCTCTTTAAATAAATCAGTTTTCTTATTAAATCAACTGAGTGTTTATTATAACAAACCCCATATCCCAACAATCGCTATTCGACAAATTCATTAAAAATCGCATCCCTTATCGACAGACCCCTAATTGCGAATATCTCGTAAACTAAACAAGTCTGGATTAGGTTTAGACATTAATAACGAATGTATAAAAGCAATTAAAAATATATATGATATATTGTAACCCGTATGCGAGCAACTATGCACGAGACCTTTAAGCTCGCACGAGGCTTGTTCGTAAACAGAGCAGAAGCGTTCAGCAGCGAGCAACCCATACTAACGCGCACATGGTCACAGACGCACAAGTATAAGCGGAATTCGCTGTAGTGGTGCGGACAGTTTCTCGCGGATATTTCGGAAGCTAAGCGAAGCACATGCCTTATGCGTATAGGAAATATAATGTTTTCTAACATATCCAAAAATCATCGTTTTCAATCCCCGCTTGTTACCCGATGTCTCTAAAATTCGAGAACCATTCCCACGTGGTTGCTACGGGTTACAGCAGGTTACAGTAGCCGTCCTTGGTTAGTCGGGTTAGTATTAAGAAAAAAAAAAGTTGGAGCTGGAATATACCTGTTACCTGGTGTACTCTGCGGGGAGTAGAACCCGGAGTAGAAACTGCTCACAACTGCGGCTGCGGAAGCCGCATTGTTGTTGGCAGCGTCTGCGGCGGCCGCAGCGGCAGCCGCAGCGGCGCTGGACGGCGAGGACGCGGGTCCGTTGCTGCCAGCTACCAGCTTGCTCAGATGAACCGCGTCGAAGGCGGAGCCGAAGTATGGCGGCAGGGGAGGGTAGTCGAGAGGGTGCGGGTGATGATGATGATGATGATGATGAGGCACTGGGCCAGCCGGCGGAGCGAAGTATGGCGGTAACGGAAAACTGGGGAAACCACCGGGACTCATCGGGCCACCTTTCCCGTTACACCCTGGCCCCGACATCTTGGGCTTCCTTCGCGGACGATACTTGTAGTCCGGGTGCTCTTTCATGTGCATCGCCCTTAACCTCTTCGCTTCGTCGATGAACGGCCGCTTCTCACTTTCCGACAACAGTTTCCACTCGGCGCCGAGCCGTTTCGAGATCTCCGAGTTGTGCATCTTCGGGTTGTCTATCGAGATCTTCTTCCTTTGGATCCTGGACCAGACCATGAACGCGTTCATCGGTCGCTTGATATGCTGTTCCTGCAAAATCGGCCCCTGTTGGCCACCCATGTTCATGTCCTGGTTCACGTGGTGCACAGGATGCATGTCCATGCCGGACAGGAATCCGTAGTTGGCGTGCTGTTGGTGTGAGCTCATCATGGCAACCGCGTTGTTCATCATAAACTGATCGTGGTCCCAATAGCTCACCGGCTCTGCCCTGGGATCCACCTTTGCCACTTTTCGGACGTCAATCGCAAACTTCACGCACTCGCGAGCGGACGTATGTCGCGCTTGATATTAGTCCTCGTCAATGTATTCATCCACAGAAATATTAAAATTCCGTTGGGTATTGGGTATAACCGCGAGGGCACCGTTTTTACGATGACGCATGGAAGGAACCGACGGAACGAATGCGTCAAATAACGTGCGCGCGGTCAACGCCGAACATACTCGTATGGAGTGCCGGTGTAGACTGAGCATGGACTGGTAGACTATCCGTAGGACCGGTCCACGACCTGCTCGAGGAATTGCCATTCGTCCTCTCTCTCTCTCTCTTTCCCAAGCTGCCAGTCTGTCCCCCTCTCCCCACAGTCGGCAGTCTCTCTCCGACGGAATTTCGAGGGCGGAACCGACGCAGAGCGTCGAACGCCGCGCCCACAAACCGACCCTCTTCACGCTATTCGTCGAGGCTGCCACCGAGCTCGCTTACCTTTTCTACCCTTTCTCCCCACTAAGTGACGCCTGCACACCGACCAGAAACAGCAACCCCTGTGTGCCATACTGAGGAGGGCTGCTGTCGCTGACGCTGCTTGCTGCTGGCTGCCACCGCCGCCGATGCTGCTGCTGCTGCTGCTGCTGCTGCTGCTACCTCCGAGACCGCGAGGCGGCTGCAATTATTATTATCGATTACCTCGATTCGATGAAGTACAAATAGCGTATAGGCAACCCGTTATTGACTAGCTCTCTGTGTTCCCATACTCTGCCGCGCACACCGCCGACGGCGCGATATCTAGGGATAATTGGTTACGCTCTCTCCGACACCCCTGTTTTGCATCCCCCTTTCTCCAACCACACACACACAGGACGGGGAGAGGACTCTTGGTCAAGGATCTTTTCCGCACAATCCTCTCCTACGAACTTCGCGAGCCTGCGAGATGCGATTTTACTCGAACACCCCCGTTGCAATTGTCTCTGAGAATGGTAAACGGAACTAGGATTTATCCTGGATAGGGATGGAGATTTTATTTATTCTATTCGTTTGGAGAGTGAAGATCGAGAATCGCACGTCCTTGTTTAAGTAAGTAAAAGTGTCAACATTTTTCTTACTGGTTTAGAACTGCTAATCTGTAAAAGTGGTAAACAGAAACTTGTTTTTGTTTTATGTGTTTGATTCGTTTGGATATTGAAGATAGAGAACTTCTGTGCACATTCTGATTTCAATTTTTCGGAAGAAACATGTTCTTTAACTGAATACAATTTTTTTCCTTCTATTAATGCAGTAAAAGAAAAATTCTCTTCAATTAACAGAATTTCTTCTAGTAAAAATAAAATTAAAATAGTGTACATTTTTTATATTAATACGTGTATTAATATCTCTGCTTGCACTTTAAGAAATTCAGTCGAGTCATAAAAGCACGAGTCAGTTTTCCGACAAGCAACGTATACAATCTTCAAATATGAAACCATTATATTCTCTGATTTTATAATTTTGATATTAAATATTAAAACGAATGATCTGAAAATAATAATAAGGTAATAATCAAGAAAAATATCGTTTCTTAAGGGAACCAATCGTGAAGCCAGTGCAAGATAACGAAGTAAGAAGGGAGGGGTTGCTGATTGACACCGTTTTCTTGGTACTAATCCGCGGCTCGTTCCCGTCGAGTAATTAATTAGAATTCGCATGTCGGTCCCCGGTCCTTCTTCGTTTTCTTCTCCCCGTCGTTGAAACAATGAGGGGTTGAAATCTGCCGGTTCCTTTCCTGTGGGAAATCTGTGGAACAATGGAAAAAATCTCTCGACGACTGGCACTTGGATTAGAATGGAAAGCAACAGCGGCGAAAGGATCGAGGCGGCTTGTGCCCCTTTTCCCAATCTCGACTCACCGCGCCCTCGACTCCCAAAGGACATTCAGCAATGCGAACGAATAAAAGCTTTCTCTCTCTCTCTCTCCCTCTCTCTCTTTCTCTCTCTCTCTCTCTGTCGGTGAACTGCATTAGTCGTTTGTGCTTTTGTTGTCGCGGAGACGCGTACGCCTCGGCGCTGGTGTCTCCTTACTTCGGTTTTCAAATAATCGATTAAGCTTCCTGCATTTTCGAGCGGGAACCTCGGTCCGGGCCGGCGTCCTCGCAACGTCACGCACTTCGGGACCGTTTCGGATGGGGTGAATCTCTAACGACCGATTGAGACCACCCTCCGATATTTGTTTCTAATCGCAGGACAGAAACGTTGCGTCGAATACAAGATACCGGAGCTATTAGGCCGTCCCATAAGTTCGTGCCGTTTACTCTTGTACCATTTAACACTAGAACTACCGAACCAGTCAAAATGACTGCTGGATGATTTCTTCTTTCACGATTACTATGAACGTTTTCATAAGAAACTTTTCAATATATCTCTTCTTCAAAGTACAACTTACCATAAAAATCGTACGAAATCTAAGCAAATTCAATCTTATTGTTATTATAAAGGGATAAGTCTGTCACGTTTAGGGCTCGGTAGTTCCAGTGTTAAATTGTAAGAATAAAATATGTAATCACCCTTTTATTTCACAACATCTTCTGACCTTTTCGGCAAGGACATCATGCCGTCGCTATAAAATTTCTGCGGTTTTTCGTTAAAATATTTTTCAATGGTGAACAATACAAACATATCCACGGCGCGAACTTATGGGACGACTTAATTTAGACGTTTATTTCTGTTGTTTATATTACTGAATACTGTGAGAGGCGGGCGCCAATCGACAAGAGAATCCAGAAGCTCGAAAAGAAACGCGAAAAGAAAGGTACACCGACGACAATAACAGCTGACAGACGTTCGCGGGCTCTCCTAAGCATGGAGACTCCGCGAAAGTGTGCGTGTGTGCGTGCGCGCGTGAGCGACACAATATTGTGATCGCGGCACGCCCGAGAAAACGTAAGTGCCCGCAGTACGATCGACGGGCGTCGCGTCGGTTAAACGAAAAAAAAATTCGAAAAACACGTCACGTTGATCGGCGTGCCGATAAAAGGACGCTCCCGTGGATCGGACGAGGCAGAGCCACGAAATCCTCGAGACGACAAAGTTAGGCGACACGAATTACGATACGAATTACGATATTATTACCGACACGGATACGTTTACGATAGGGAATTTGGAATACGGCAACCTTAGTGTATTTATCGCGGAACTTGTATTGTATACACGTCGTACGACTTTCTAAGAAAGGACAGATACAGGTTTGAAATATTCTATTCCTACAACACTGAAGGAGTTTATATTACTGTGCGTGTATTGTGCAATGGTTTTTCCTACATACACTTCTTTCATTATCAGTTCTACATTTTCCTTCAGATAACACACCCTCGCTTTCTTTCGTCTTCCTGATCTTATCTTCTTTATTCCGTCCTCCTTCATTCACATTTTTAATGTAAGAAGGTCCACACCTCGGTATTTGAGGTCCGCTTCCCCCGGTCATTGTTTCCCTGACTGCTATGATCACGTCAGGTCTATTCTTCCACTCCCTTAATATTAGGGTATCTGAGTGATGTCCGTTTGTATGACACTGTTTTAGATTTCATTCATAAATTTTTGTCATAAAGTCCCGCAGTGTTCTAGTGACTCGAACAATGACACCCCGTTGACACATCCCCAAACACAAAAGCAATGTACATTCTAATCTGGAAAATCGACTTTCGTTAAACTCTTCAAGGACTCTTGTAAGATGGTTACAAGAGCGTTGTTGTAGTAAACTGTTCCATTCTTGTGCTATTAAATTCACACTGTTAAACGTTAAAATTCAATGTTACGAGAATAGAAAAAGCATCGGACACTCAGAAATTCCGTAGAAACAAAGTACTTCAAAGTAGGTCTTCTTTCGACTTGCAAATTCGAATTTGCTACGCTCGGGACAATAATAACAAAATTCATGTGCAAATCTAGCCAAGCAATTCTGCCTCCCATTTCTGGGAGAGGTAGCGCAGAAAGTGTGAAGGTACGTTTTCATTACGAATCGTTCCGCGAGGCGGCATAAAATCTCTCCCCCTTTGAACCAATTACTACCAAAATCGCATTTAAAGCCGCGTCGATGGCGTTGGAGGGGGTTGGAAGCCGGGGGTTCGTCGACGCCAATAAGAGAACGGTAAACAGAGGGAGGAAGCGATTCGAGGCGCGAGAAATAGGGGAAAAGAGGATAGGAGCCGGACTCTTCCGGCTCGTGGAGGAAAAACTCTGTTCGAACGGTCGCCATTCCGTCGGTCCTGGTTCTGGGTGTCGTTGTGCAGGGTCCGAGCACAGACGCGCACAGTCCACCCGCCCCCTCGCACACCCCTGTGCCGCTGTCTGTATGCAGCTGGGTGCAAATTGGTATTGAAAAATCTCGAAGTCAATTAAAACTCGAGATACAAAGGATTTGGCGAGACAAAATACCAATTATCTCATGTCCTCCGTCTATGCCGTCCCTTCGACACCCCCGGCCTCCGCCTGGCCTCGAAGGGTGGCGAAAATAGGCGGGGGCGGACACGGGGGTGGTCGGGGAGCCGGGCGCTTACAAGAACTCAATTCCATTAAGCATTGAAGTGAGTAAAACGAGGCAGCTCAGCGTGGATGGGCATCTATATAACGCAGCCTCGCATCTCGGTTATCTACCTAATAAAGGTTTGACTGCCGCCCCCGCTCACCCCCGAGCGCCACCCCTTTCGCACCGGGGCTTTACTCCGCTCACCCTCCGCCTGACATAAAGCATGTGCCAGCGAGGTGTCTGTGAGACAATCCCCACGGGACGACAATGCTTATCCCACGTATGAATGCCGGCGATGCTTCCTAGGTAATTTAAGTATAGCCGCCGCCGCCGACGCCGCCGCCAACGGCGCGCCCACCCCTTTCTCCCCTAACCTCTCTCTTTTCATCACCTTGCCATCCGCACCTTCGGCCATTCGAGGAAGCCGCATATCTTCGGCCGTGCACGTATGAAAACCCCGTTGTCCTCGTTTAATGATTGCTCTCAGCGACGAAATCTTTTCGCGGCTCCCACCCCCCCCCCCCCCCGGGCCTTTCGGTCGAATCGACCCGCCTTCCCCGCGCCCTCAGGTTCCCGGTGAATTTCGAATGAGCCCCAGATCCGCCTGGGGAATCTCCGTTGATGTTTTTGCGTCCCTATCGAGCTATTGCCAAGGTCGATCTCTATGGAAGTGCCGTGAGAATCGCGGGGGCACGGTACAATGGCCGGCTTTGTCTCGCCGGAGATTACGATTCTGAGAGTGCAAGCTTGCGAATGCAAGTCTCCGCTCGGCTCGGCTCGGCTCGGCTCCGGCTGGCTCGCGGCTGATATTCCTTTTCTCTACGTTTTTGTTTGCCCGGTTTTCGAACCCTTTGGCCCCGCGATATTGTGTTTTAGTGGAGCAACCCCGAAGAACACCCCTGAATAGACCCGGATCAGCCGGGGCAGTTTCAAGTAACGGGGCCGATTCGCGCCGACGATGACGATCAGAACAACGGACGGGTATTGAACCGACAGCGAACGATTAATCGGGTACCCGACAATTAGTCAGATGTGGGAAATGAATTGTTGCTGCTCCAGGGCGAGGTGCTCGTTCTATGCGACTGACAAACTTTGAGGAACTTTGCGCTGAAGATGCTGGAGACGCTGGGCGATGGTTTAGTTATACATGTGCCTGGGTTACGTTGGAACGGGTGTATCTGTGTACATAATGGACTAAAATTAATGGGGATTGTTGTTTGCATGGTACAGGGTGTAGGGATTTGTCCATATGCTTTGTAACTTTTCGAGTGTGCACATAGTACACAGACAGACATTACAAACCATACTTCGTATCCGATTTTTGGTCCGATATTTGTATTACCATTAGGCCTAGAAATAAGTCCTTTTGCAGAAAGAGCTTTGTACTTCTATTTCTTGCAATAGATGCGCAAAATGTTTTTATCGCACAGAGATCCGCAGTCCAATAATCACCGTAAGAAGGAAAGCTTGCGAATTTTTAACGCCTTTTGTGAACGCAGCCTGTTAAAACCCGTAAATTATCCGGTGGACAGAAATTGCAGAATTTTTGAAACGTCCTCGACGCTCTGTAATTACAACCACAGACGAGATGATACTCTAATTATTTTCAACAGAACGATATGAATTTTAACGACGCGTTTTGCCCGGAAGAAGACCCTCGAGCGTCTGATACACCTCGGCATTAGGGATTAACGAACCCCGGGCCTAAATCGCGCTCTCAAATTAAAACGTGTCACAACATTCGAGGATGCGGAACGGGAAATCTAAGCCGTGGAAGATCGAATTGGGAGAAATCTTTTTTCTACACCAGCGCTAGGGTGTGGTGCTGGTTGTATCTTCGTTAGTTTTCATCGTTCTCCTTCTCGGACTCACTTCGTAACCAATTATTTTGAGTCGTCTAAGCACTAAAATCGAGAAACTACTGACCGTACGGAGTGGCCTGAATCTATTCTTCATAATCAGTAGACTGCCGATCATTATGCAAAATAGAAAATGTCTGTGTCAATGGGTTCGAATAACAATGCCTCTCCTCCCTTAAAAATGTTAATAAATTGCAGAGAATAGAACAACATTCTTAAACCGTTCTAATATCTTCACAGTTTTGTATTTAAATCAGTCCACAATCTAGATTTAGTTTAATAGTAAAATTAAGTTTAAAATCCGCACGGTCTAATTATTGGAACATCGTGCAAACTAAAAACTGTTCGCACGAATTGTACAAAGCAGGAGCCGAATAAAAATTTAATTCTGTAATGATTTGAATCAGCTGAAACTAAAACATTGACGTTTTCAAACTCGGGTCCTACCGAGTACTTTGGCACGCGTTCTTTCTCGCCGAGTGTCAGAATTGCGGGGCGGTGAGTCAAGAAAAATTGGAAATTCGAAAAACGAAGACCAGCGGGATCTTACGTCAAGAACCACCCCGTAGATCGGCGTACACGTGTGTTCACGTTCACGACGGGCTTGAACCGGCCGTCGGTGTAGCTCGCACGTTTCTAGGGGGGTGGTGGCCCAATCCTGACGCGGGGTAACACTGCGCCCACTTCACCCTCGCCATCCAGGCCGCCCAGCAACCCCCTCGCCCACCCACAAAACCGGAGAGGCAGTCGCTAATTACGCAACGCGTTCGAGCGTGCACGTTGGGGTGGCGTAGGTAGCGCCGTCATGGGCCCGTGTGTATCCCTCATCCAGCACCTCGCCGTTCCTTCTTCACCCCCGCTCGACAAGCCCCCGTCTTGTTCCCTCTTACCCGTCGCTTTCTGGTACTTTTACGATTGCCTATAATCACCCAAAGTACGCTGCGATTGCGTTCCGTTCTGCCCCACCTGTTTCCAGGACCAACCGACAACCCCCGTAGCTCCCTTCAACCCCCGTGGCTCCGTTCAACTCCCCCCCACCCCCCACGCACAGGAGTTTCCCTACGACACCACCACCACCCCCCGGACTCGAGCTTGGCCGCTCGTCGAGCAGTCGACTTAATTTGCAGAATCAACGGCGGAACGTCGCGCGGATAATCCAGCGCATCCGAATCACACGCTCGGCGTGCTGTCTGGATACACCGAGGCACCTGCAGATTTCACGGCGCCCGAGGACGATTACTAATTAGCCAGGGATTCTGCCAACTGGCTGAGAGACGACCCGGGTCGTCCGACGCGGCCCCTTCGCTTCGCACACTACTCGACGGAGCCGATTTGCGGGCGAAATGCCACCCTGCGACTAAGCCAATGACCAGAATCAAGGGGGATTTTCGAACGATTTGGGAGTGGAAACCGTTTAGGCTCGGTGGGTGAGCTCTCTGCGAATGATTGTCGACGGTGACTAATTTTTTCTGGCTCGGACTCATCCCAGATTCGAGGACTCCGTGCTTACTCCAGTACTCGGCGTCTCAACCCTTCACGGGTGACGTTTGTATGATGTTGCAGATGATACAATAATCTCTTGACGATTTGGTCTCTTTGATGTTTTTCCCTAGGGCGAGCGTGCCAGTAAGTGCTTTCAAATCAATATTAAGAGGAGGAGACTTTAACACGTTAAGTGCCAAATATCAACCCCAGAAATTCTTCCAAAATCAGAGTGATTTAATTAATGAAACCACAACTAGAAATGTAAAATGTATTATAGGGGATGCTGTCTTAAGCCTTTAGAATTCGAAAGCCTCCAATAAAATTCGGTTTATCTGGATATCTCACAATAAAAATAAATTTCTAAACCCAGTCGAAAATCACTGTCAAATCAATGTTAACTAATCATTTTTAACAACTGTAGGTATATAGTTGGAGCCTGAAGATTAAGACTAGAATCCCTCGTCTAGAAACTTTTTTAGAGCAATCTTTACAGCGAGCAACAGTTTTCCAAAAATCTGAAAAAATTCATATAGTACCTTCGAACCTCCTAAATCAAGATTATATCAATGATCTTGACAAATACTTTGTTGAAACATTTTATATTTTAAATAATACGAAGTAAAATACGCGAATTTAACAAACTGTTCGAAATCGTCTGGACCCCTCAATGACCCCTCATCGCATTTTAAGGGTTAAATAGTACCCACAAGTTTTTGTTATAAACGCATAAAGTTCGCGGCCTATTAGAAATGATTTCCGTTCGATTCCATCGTTTTCGAAACCACCCCTGGTAGTAGTCCAGGCTCCGGGGTCTGGGAATTGCCTGCGGAGGAAGCCTCTCTCGCACAAACGGCGCGTAACGATCAATTATCGAGCATAACGCTCGGCTGGCAATCATTACAAAGCGGCAGCGGATTTTACTACGTAAACAACGTCTTGGAGGGCGCGATTCTCGCGCGAGAGTCGGCCGCGGATCCGATTTTCTCGAGTGGCAGCCAGGGGCGGGGGTCGAATTATGCGGTTCGTGGCGTCGACACTAATCCCTGTCGAAACACCCCCGCGGATCGGTGGTGCGAGGGGTGGCCGGGGGCGCGGGGGGTGTCCGTAGCCCCGACGTAGACGCAATTAATGCAGAAACCGGGGGTGTTTCGGGGGAGGGGGTTGGGATGAAGAGAGAGAGGGGGGCATCGTTTCTACCGCCGCGCCGTGAGACGTAATGACTAATTGAGATTGGAAAAGAGGAGGGAATAATGCGATCCGGGTGGTCACGGTAAAACGCACTTTTTCTTTTCTCCTCTTCATCCTTCCGTTCCCTCCACTGTTTCCCTCCCTCCGCCTCTCCTCCCGCTGCCACCATTCCTCCGACCGTGTCGATTACAAAGGATCTCTCGCCTGCAGGCACACCAATGGAATTACGGGGACTACGTTGTCGCGCCGGCAGACGCCCGGATCGACGGCCCCCGGCTCGATTTTAATACGATCGATTTATCGGGACGCGATCCCGAGAACCAGCCTCCTTCTTCCTCTACACCGAAACCTCTGGACGGATCTATCAGCTTGCCCCGTGCATTTTTTCGGGCGGGAATTCGCCGGATCATTCGCGACTCCTCTGATCAACCGATTTGATTCGCGATACAGAGACACTTGCGAGATGGCAGGAAGAACGAGACACAGGATTGACGCGACTCAGACGATTTATCGTTTCTGCGATATTTTATATTTGTTGCGCGCTCCGTAGGACTTTCACACTTTGTTACCACGAAGCAAACGCCATCGTAGAGCGCGGAGCACCCTCGCCCGAAGAATCCCGAAAAACCTGAACGACATCACCAACCCCGTGTAGCAAGAGCCGTCGTCCACGGCGCACCCTCGCCCGAGGAATCCCGAAAAATGACCGAGCAGGCACGAGTGTAGTTATGGTTCCGCAATCAGATCCTAACGACATCCCCAGGAACCATCACGACCAAGCCAGATCCAAGTCAACTTCCCCGTCGCATCCATCAGCAGTTAGACAATCGCGGGCGCGTGTTGCGACACGATTTGTCACGATATCGCGGGGACGGTTCGCGGCATTGATATTGTTGAGGGTACAATCCGCATCCAAGAGCGAAACAACGATTCAAGCAAGCTGCCTCGGCAGCCTAGGTGAGAGGGGTGTTGGCGGGTGGTCGGAAGGAAGGAAGGAAGGAAGGAAGGAAGGAATGCAAAAGGAGAGGACGTTGATGTAGGCGTTGAGGAAGGAAGAAGGAAGAAGTGGAAGGTAAAGCGCGCGCAGTAACCAAGTCGAAACAGAAAAGGAGAGAGAGAGAGAGAGAGAGAGAGAGAGAGAGAGAGAGAGAGAGAGAGATCTCGCATACAAGGCAGCCGTCGCGCGAGTGTTCTCCATTCGTCGGCGCTCGGCTCGTCGACATTAAGATAATTACTTTCCAGCAGGACGTGCGCACTCATTGTTGCCGGTACCGCGGCAGAATGGCATTATGTATTGTCAGGAAGAAAGTGAGGGAGCGCGCGGATACGGGGACGAAGGCGGCTAGAGGGGGTGGTGCTGGCGAGAGAGGGTGGTTGGCGAGGGGGGCCAGCACACCCCCGCCTCGGTATACCTTAGCCTGTGGGTGGAGCATTATTCCGTCAGTTCCATGTTTCGCCATTGAAACTAGCGGGGGTTGCTTTCCGTTCCTCGAGGAAGACTGCCGGGAGAGGGTGGGCATCTACCCGATGTATCCAACGGGCTTTTCTACCGGCGACGCCATTAATGTAATTATTTCCAGCGAGTGTTTCCAGCAGCCGAGGAACGCTTCGCGGGAATTGAGACTGATCAGCCCGACTCTGCCAGGCCCCGGGAAGAAAGAAAACGAAAGAAAACGAATCCTCGGGGAAGCTCGCCGATGCCACGGCCTTACAGCACTTCCTCTTCCTCTTTTTCGCCTCGCGCTTTCTTCCATTCCTCTTTTTTCTTCCCCACCCGTTTTGTCTCCTATCCCCCTCGCGTCTCCTCCGTCCTTGTCCGACGAGCACGACGAACAGTCCGTATTTTTTTTTTCCTCCTTTCTGGCAGCGTTTCCTTTTCCGACGCGTTCCACGCACGCGAGATCGTTCTCTCCCTCGGCTTGACACCGGGGGGCTGAGGACCCGTCACGATCCCGACGAACCGTTAAAACGAGATTTGTGTCGCTCGCTTGCCGCCGCGATAATAGCCTGATTTCGCGTAATGGATCTCGCACGCGGTCTGTCGCTTTGCGATACTTTACCAACGGCCCCGGGAACCGACCGACTTCTCTTCTGCTTCTTCTTCTTCAGTCTTTCCGCGGAACGTCGGCTTTGTGCGCGATTCGTCGCGAGCTTTCGCGGATCCTGCGTTTCGATGGGAGTCCTGAATAAAAAACGGCGAACCACTTTTATAATTGTATCCTTTCGCGTACGAATTCAATGGAATTCGAAAGGTACCGTTCGTTGTGTAACTGTATCACTCGTGCAAGCTGCACAATGAACTGGTATAATGTTAAACAATTTTGCTGGCATGAAGTTGCCTCTTTCTGGAACAGGTGTCTCGGCAAACTGTTCGAGCGACATGTTTTGACAGACTAAATTTTAGTAGTGGCAATGAAAAAGTTGTAAAAATTATGTACTTTCGGCGGAACTAAATTTATCGTGATAGGAAAAATTGTGTGTAACGAAGGAAAATTTTTCGAGTTAGGAAAAACTTGAACTCCCCTGTTAGAATGTCTATACACGACACATTTATAGAAGAAGATGGCTTTGGTATGGTGCCTAGACCTAACCATAACAGACATAATACGAGATTTGATATTGTTAGAAGGTGAATGCTTAAGCGATGATTGTTAATCTGCTTAGAAGATTTTCGAACGAATTATAATTGTTATTCTTAATTTTGGTAGATATACTTTGACTAATAAACGGAAAGCGTCAGTGCAATTGATATCATGGGGCGCCAGAATCCAATCCATTAAAATCCCAAATAATTCGGGCATCTTGGGCGACGTAGTTCTAGGATTCGACGACATTGAGGGTAAACGAATCCGGGATACTTTAAATCGCAATATTGAAATATTTAATCCAAATTAGAATTTGCGTGAACAATTTTAAAGATGCAAGAATCGAAGCTAAATTATTAAATTGTTAAAACGTTCTGTGTTATAAATTTTCGAGGATTGTGCACAAGCATCATTCTTACAAACAGACTAATTTCGAGAGTAACGATGATATGAAAATATAATTAGGATATTTGAAGAACAGGTACCTAGGAAGCATAATCGGGCGAGTTGTGAATAAAATCTCTTCTGGTCGAATGAGGGTGGATAACAAAGAGTTCTCGTTGTCAGTGAACTGCAAGGATGGTTACAATCATTATAATGGAGGATTTCTTGGTTTCGATAATGTCAACTGGCAATCTTACATAATGGGAAAACACGTGGTACAAATGTTTAATTAATCGTACATTGACTGAGTTTAGTCACTTTGGGTTAATTTGTTTTTTGGGAGAGGGGGGGGGGGGTTATTATTAATTGTAACATTTTTATTGCATAGGTAATGACACACTATAGTCCAGCAAATAACGAAGGATACCCAGGTGATATGTTAGTACAGATCAAATTCTCTTGGACTGACGATAGTCAGCTGCATATTAACATTCGTGCGACAGCGACTCAGCCAACACCCGCTAACATCACCATTAATTGCCTGATGAATCTTGCTGGGCACGTAAGACCCTATCTTCATTATGTTTCTGCGATCTAAACAACGCTAAACGTACTAGAAAAATCATAAAAGTCACAGAATACGTGCAAATAAAATAATAGCTTACTTTTTCCTATTTACTGAATTTCTTGCAATTCTTTTTCAACTAATTATTTTCTTGTAGAAGAGATTCTTGTATTTTTCAAAGTATCGTATCAGAAGCAATAGATTGGGGAGGTAAGTTGAATTTAAAAACTATGTTATAATTGCCATAGGCGACGGGTCCATCCGAATTAAAAAAGCACGTGGTCTCGATCAACGCTGATAGCTGGACCTACGCTGATGTTAAAGACAATTTGCCGACAGGAGCTATAGTTCCTGTCGATCAGACAGTCTACGATTTACGTTTACCGACACAGCTGACCAGGAACCGGCTTTACAACGTACCGGGGGGTGGTTACAACCAGAATCTCTGCATCACCAGCCCCAGATGTTGGTGTTATCGATTCCACGCTAGGTAAGTCGCATAAACGTCGAACACCTGACCAGGTAGGAAAATAAACCTACCCATTCAACGTATTTTCTTGGTCCACTTTCGCCGAAGCTTCTAAATATTAAATATTAGCTTACCCTCGTCTTGGCTTCGTCCGAGAAAAAATAAAAAAGAAAGGAGAGATTTATTCCGCTTTTAACCGAACGGTCAAAGAGCAAATGGGTGAATTTTTATTCGCGGAGCGTACAAGGGGTGAATCAGTTTTAATTTTTTTTTGTTTTTGAGATTGATTAATTTCCTTCGAATGCCTGCAGCTTTTCTGTTTCCAATTTTAAGGATTCTGCACCCTAATTCGGGAAGGACTTTAGAAGTGTATTCGAATCAACCAGGTCTGCAACTTTCCACCGGAAATAACCTACCGGACCCTGAACGCGATTATCCACCTGATTTCGATGACTACATCTGCGAACACGAAGATTCTGTTAGACAATTGAAATTCTTGCAAAAATTTAGCCATTTCTAAAATAAGTATTTTTAGGTGTCGAACTACGAAGAAGAGGCAGAGGAAATTTGGGGGAAAGATGGCGTCCGGTACCAAAGACACGGAGGATTCGTTTTGTCCCCGCAGAATTATCCTAATGCCGTTAACATAAGCGATTTCCCTTGTTGCATAGTCTATCCTGGTAAAGTTTACTCGCACGATCTAACATTTAAATTTGGCCTGCTTTCCAAAATTTAAATCCACGAAAATCTTACAATTCAAAAATGTAAACTTTTTACACTAGTCGTTAATTAATAAGTTGTCGTCTACCATTTCAGTGATTGTACGAATTTTGTAATATTGTATATTTCATTAACCCTTTGCACTCGTATACCAAATGTAACTTAGCATTTTTAAATTACCAGTTTAAATATACGTTACGTTTTATGTTCGATAAAATTAGTAAACCGAATCTTTTTAAATCAGTACAAATCAAGCAAGTGTCTTTTGAAGTACACTTTAAACGATACAGAATTATTGGAAACAAAATTGTAATGAAAATTCAAAGTACAAAGGGTGTTCCGTCCGTTACGGAACACCGTAGTTGGGGGTCCTGTGTAAGGACGCATGGGGAACCGGGTAGTGTTTTACTGTTTCCGCATGTCCGAGGGGCACCGCAATGAACCGCCGCTACGGGCCCAATTGGGGTTATTCGAAGTCACTGGTAAGGCCTGCGAAAATTATGCTTGAACCATCACTAAAACTCTCCGAAGGCCAACATCTGCGATACATCTTCTGTTACCTGCTGACTACCCCTACACACCCCCGCTGCTCCCTTCCAACCCTATATATTTGCCACCACTTCCCTTAGAACGAGAGGAGCACTGTAACCACCATAACATAAACATCGAAACTCTGTCTCACGGCTATCGAAATACAGTTATACATTCCACCAGCGACTCGTCTTCATTCCTGAGCCTACAGTCCACTCAGTTACACATCCGCGTCGTTTGATCGTCGCTAAAATAATTGTCGACGCCGCGACGCACCATACAAAGGGTTAATCAGGGAAGAATTTGAAATAACATTTAGACTCGTTGATTTATAATACATATATTTGTGAACGATCTCGGTTGGAATAATCTTCGCATCCGGTGTAATTGTACAAAACTAGCCAAAATAATTCCTATTCACATACATATATCAGGACAACAGTCGCACGCTACACCTTGCGTTTGCTATTGATCGAGATGATTAACGCCGCACAGCGATTTCTACTAATTAAATTGTACATACTATCGAGTCGATTAACTATCCTTATGTAATTCTCTTTCAATCCGCGTGAAGGCACATCTTTCGACGGTGTGACGAAAGTTCGAGCCACGATCGAACGTTCAACCATAATCATTTTATAATCGCTATCGATCGTGGTCCAGATTTTCTACACCGACGTGTTTGTAAATTTATTTCGTTACCTGCTAGTCATTCATAAATGTTTATAAATATATAAAGCTACATCTGTGTGTGTCCGTGTGTACATTCACTTAGGCGTAATAGACAAAATTCGTTTCTTTTTGTACATCCTTAGCGTGTTAACTCTACGTATTATGTTCCGAGTGGCAGTATCTTATGGCAGAGATTATTAGGACAGCCTAAACTGTTCGTGTGTCTTTTGGCAGACGTTGTTTCAATTTATTCTTGCGTTTGCCGAGTTTTCAATCGACGAAAGTGCCGCTTCTAAACTGCACGTCTCGTTTTAAATATTAATTACGGCTGCAAATTATACGCGACTCTTGAAAAATGTTTATTTAACCGTAAGGATTCATTTATAACATCTCGACACTCGCATCATGAAAGCTCGGACATACCAAGAACAATTAATCTACGCTTGATCTAATGTGTCTAGAAATCAGAAAATTATAAAACAAAGGCAAAGGCAGTGTTAGACAATCGATCGCGACCGTGCACAGCTACGTTCTATATAAAACAAAAGAAGAAACACAATTATTTGGCAGTGGAACGACGCAAGTCTGGCGATAGATGAACACAAATTCAAAGCATCCCGCTCACCCCGCAGGATTTACGCTAAATTTTCGGAAAAATATTCTCGTCCGTAATACTCGGCCCAGCGTACTCTCGTTCCCCGTTTTGATCTCTGTCGTTTCGGTGGTCTCGCGTGGAAACGAGGAAATTGACTAATTCGAACCGAAACATTCTATCCTAAGCGTTACTCCGTCACCATCAAGTGAATCCTGAACGTGAGAGGCCTTTCCCAGACTTCGTTCTCCTCGGTGGTGTTGTCTCTCGTGCGGCCGTGGATGACCAACCGGAAGTGCTCGGCTTTCTTCAACCGACTGCGGAAATGGAGTGCCCAGACACCGTGCTCCTTCACGATCTCGAAATGGTTGTCCTTGTCGCCGTGGGCTATCGTGTACTCCACGTTTTCATTCTGTAAGAAGACAAAAATTAATAAGAATAATTCTATGCAATATTCGTTTAAGAGACTTCCTTGCGCATCGTTCATCTTGGCCGATTAAAATGATAACGTAAAACGGAACATTCTTGGGTTACCCGATATTCGTAATTTGGAATATCGAATTAAATTTTTCGACAGAATTATATCCGAAATGAAATTGAAGCTTGTAGCAGAACCTTAACAGCCGGTTGCAGTTTCACGATTCTCATTCGGTGCCTTGTCTGCCGCAAGCTGATCTTGAGAACGTATTCCTCTCCATGATGGTGTCTCTTCGCTGTCCTGGTCACTCGGCTCTTCATGATTTCACCTCGTCGTACAGACAGCTCTTCGTCCATTGAATTCATTCTAGCGCCTCTTCTATGTCTTCCATTACCGTTGATCTGTTTCAATAATTTTGTTTGAAATTTTTGTACAAGCTATTTTATTTAACAAGGGTCCGATAGCATTGAGAAATAGTACCTTGCAAGAGAAGCAACCTTCGGTAGATATCGTCTTATCATCCGCCGGCGGTATGTGATAAGGATCGGGATTGATGACGAAAGTTGGAGCATTGCTGATGTCTTCGCCATATCCGTGTCCTTGTGACAGTGGATTGATAGTTGACAAGCAATGTCCCTAATACATTAATAAAAAGTAGTTTTCGAATTGCAATTTTCTCTTCTGTTTAGCAGGAAAAATCGGCGAATGAATTTAAACATGTTTTGGTGATTACGAACCTGTCCGATTCGTTGATAACCGGTTGGACATCCGCAGATGAAGCCACTTGCACCATTGGGGGTGCATCCGAACGCACAGGGGCTGCCCATGCATCCGGCGCTCACCTAGAATCGTTAAATTCATTCAGGTACATAAAATTCGTGACATTAAAGAACAATTATTTCTGCAGCGGTTTATCAAAATTCCGCATAGTGAAATTTTACCTGTACACAAATTTGTAGCTTATTGTCGAACTGGTAGCCGTCAGGGCAACCACACTTGAAGCTACCAATTGTGTTGATGCAAGTATTATCTCCGCAAGGTGATCCACTGCACTCATTCTCATCGATACACTGATTATAGTAAAGGTGCTGAACGAAACCGTCGGGACATCCGCAACGATAACTTCCCATGTAGTTCTATGAATTTAATTAAATAAACGAACGTTTCTAATTTACCATGCAACTATGCAAATGCATTACCTGACAACCATGTTCGCAGGTCGTGTCATCGGCACACTCGTTCTGATCGATGCAGAATCTTCCACTTGGGTCTAACTTGAACCCTCTCGGACATATGCACCGGAAACTGCCGAGGGTGTTGATGCAAGTGCCCGGTTTGGGACATGTCCCTGGCTGCTCACACTCGTTTATGTCTGCAATAATATTAAATTAGAATTTTCTATATAATTGTCGAAGGTCCTTTTTTGAAGTATCCAACAATTGTGGTCTTTACTTGTAACAATCTTGAATATTGAAATTATTACCATATCGAAATACTTCACAAAGAAAAGGATTACGAACCATGACAAGCGTCGCCATCTTGATTGTAACCCTCCTGACACCCGCAAGTATAGCTTCCCTGAGTGTTGATGCAGTTCTGTTGACACAGGTGATTTCCGGTGGAACATTCGTCGAGATCCCTGCAGCTGATGCCATCAGGATTGAGGATGAAGCCAGCAGGACAAGAGCAAGTGAAGCCTCCCTCTGTATTCTGGCAATTATACTTGCACGGCTTCGGTGTCAGCTCGCACTCGTTTATGTCTGCAATTGCAAAGTACAAAATTGGACCATAGATTCTGCTTGTCTGTCCAAATTAAAAAAAAATATCTTGATGAATATAATTTTTTATGAAATACTTGCCAACACATTGGGTTCCAGACTTGTCAGGCTTGTAGCCCTTGTTACAGACACATCTGTAAGAGCCCAGTGTGTTGATGCACAATCCGTTCCTGCATAAGTCGGGAATCGTTCTGCACTCGTCGATATCTTAAACAAAAGAACAAATAAAATTGATAAGATTTACTCAGTAAACTGCGTAGATTTTACGAATGCATGACAATGCGGTTCCAAGGTCTAATCGCCAGATAAGACCAAAAGTAATTTTTACAAATTAAATTAATCACAATACCTTGTCCATCCACGGAGAAACCCTTGTCCAAGCACAGTTCGTTATAGTTATCAGAGTCCTTCGAGGGGCAAATTTCGCAATGCGGTCCCCAGGCAGCGCCCATAGTGCAACAACAATCTGCTTTGGTCACTGTCTTCAAATCGGAAGTCCTCGCTGTGCACCTACCACCGATCGTTTGCAAGAAGCAATACCCAACTCTGCGATCTATCGAAGAATACGTGGATCAAAATGTCAATTCCTGTTGGCGTTTAATTCACCAATATTTGTTATTAATCACCTATGCAAGATTTTCCATCCGCACTTTGCTGGAAGCCGTCGTAACACAGACATTGATAACTGCCCTCCGTGTTCAAGCATCGACCATTCCGACAAAGACCGGAGTTGATTGCACATTCGTTGACATCCTTGCACTCGTCTGTCATGCCTATCTGCTGGTAACCAGGCGGACAGATGCACATGAACGTGCCGATCAAATTTTTACATTGATACTTGCAGTTGTTCGCCGGTGTTGCACACTCGTCCACATCTGTGAAGAACAATCGAAACTCCCAATGAAATTTTTCTATGAACAACACGAGAACTACTGTAAACACTAGTTGCATATCTCTAGTTTATTTTATCAGAGAATATATTTCTTTAGACTGACAAATAAAAAATTCTGTTGCATCCATAAGAAGACAAATATGAGGCTAATTTTTACTTCATCAATTTTTTTAGTACATCAATTTTATTTACCGTCAAAATAAACAACAAGACTACTCTATTATCAAAGGCAATAAAATAAAAAAGTTCCAATGGGCACCAGTGAAAATCCAAGTCCGATTGAAGCATAATAAACCGTACCTATGCAATGTCGTCCATCGGGAGCTAGCGTGTACCCGTAAGGACAAATGCATCTGTAGGAGCCAGGTGCATTGTGACACCTGAATGCACACTGGTTGCCTAGTTCCAGGCACTCGTTCACGTCCTCGCAGACTTGGTTCACTCCAGGAGTGAATCCTTCGTTGCAGGAACATTCGAAGCCGCCGTTGATGTTGATGCAGGTTCCGTTTCCGCATATGTTCTGAACAGCTAAACATTCATTGTTGTCGATGCATCGTCGACCAGTGGCGTCCAAGACGTATCCCGATGGACATTCGCACCGGAACGAGCCATCCGTGTTTATGCATTCGCCGCCGGAACAGGCATCAGGCATGAAGAGGCACTCGTTCAGATCGATTCCGGTGTCATCTCTGCCTGGGCCTTCGGGGCACAGTCTTCTGAACTCGTCTGGATGGGAATAAATTATTGTTAGAAATTATTTGTTAACTCTTTATCCGCCTGGGTACCCTGATCCATTTAATCTCGCATTTTGAAAGCGTCATCTAGCTACTCAAGTTTCCGGCGAGTAATTTAACCCGTTGAGGAGGAACGTCGACATATCGACACCAGGACTATTAACATTTAATTGTTAATGCACTCACCGCTGTCTTCAGGAGGACACTGTTCGCAGTATCTTCCCCAAGCCTTCCCCATGGTGCAGCAACAATGTTTCTTCGTCATCCCGCCCGTTCGAGGGTGAGAACATCGGCCGCGCACATAGTTGTTGTAACACGATTCCTCCCTGACGTCGATGCATCGCATCGAGTTAGGTTTGTCGCTCAATTTGTATCCGACTGGACATTCGCAAATTACGCCACCTTCTGTATTTAGACAGCGACCATTCTCGCAAATTCCGGGAGTCTCCACACACTCGTCGACGTCTAACATCAATTTTAATATTCATGTTAATTTCAACATTTTACTGCGCAATGGTCCAACGAGGACTATTCTACTCACCAACGCAGGCTTTCCTAGTGTGATCTAGCTCGTAACCTGGAGGACAGGTGCAAATGTACGAACCCATCAGGTTCTGACACTTTCCTGGCGCTGGACAGAGTCCAGGTACCTAGAAAAATTTGTTAATCTTTTTAGTACGTTCACATTGTTTAGTACATTATTTAATATTTTCGTTGAAGTCTGACTGAAAGGTTGAACCTCTTAATAAGATTAATTTGTGTCGCGTTCATTAAAATTCTTTAACTCACTTCATGACACTCGTCGATGTCTCTGCAATGCTGACCGTCCTGCGCTAACACATATCCGTCGGCACATTCACAATTAAACGCACCGATTGTGTTCCTGCATCTTCCGTTACGGCACAGGAATGGCATAATTCGACACTCGTCAATATCTGTCCCAAAATATAACAGAAAATAATTTAAATATCCGTCTATGATAAAAGATATAAGTGACCAGAAGAACATTTTTTAATAGTTCAGTAGTAAGCAAGGTAAAACATCAAAGTTCCATTGCCGGATAAAAATGTACTAACACGTTTAAGATAAAATTAAGCAATTCGAACAGACAAAGAAATTTGTCAAGAAAAGTTTTGTCACCAGAAAATTACTTTCAATTTTTGTCTTTTTTTTTAGATTGTTTTTATCTAAAATATTTACATGCTCCAGTCGGTTTAATGTTTAGCACAACTCTTCAACAACTCACCGGCGCAGTCGTTATTGGGACTCAGTTTGAATCCCTGGTAGCAAATGCACTTGTATAGTCCGAGAGTGTTAACGCAAGTTCCGTTGTTGCAGATGTTCGGATTACGCTGACACTCGTCGATGTCCACGCAATTGTCCCTGTCCCTGGTCAGAGCGAAGCCAGAATGGCAGACGCACTGGAAGCTGCCTTGCAGATTGTTGCAGGCGCCGTTGTTGCAAATGCCTGCTCTCTCGTAGCACTCGTCGATGTCGACGCAATCCCGTTGACTGATGCCGAGCTTGTACCCGGCTGGGCAGATGCACTCGAAGTAGCCCTGCTTGTTTATGCACTGCGCGTTGCCGCTGCAAGGGTTTGGCACCTTTGAAAAACCATAAAGAAAAATTTAATTTCAATCAAATTGAAATGGCAAGCAGAATATATTGTTTGTCGGGATGAGGACTTTTAAGAAGCGCTCTCTACCTGCAAACATTCATTCTCATCGATACACTGATGCGAATCCTGATCGTAGACGTATCCTCGATCGCACTGACACTCGAAGCTGCCGGGAGTGTTCATGCAGCGACCATGAGTGCACATCGTTGGCATCAGAGCGCATTCGTCGATCTCTTCGGTATGGTTGGTGATCGGATTCTTGATCTGACCCGGCACCATGCCGCACAAGATCTCATGCTCGCCTTTTGAAATAGTTTAATTCTGTTAGAGAAATGCTGGACACTTTCTACCTTGAATCAATCCTTAAAATAGGATGGTGATTTTTATGTAAGAGGAATGTTGCTGGTTCTTACGTGTCCTCTCGGCAGGACACCTCTCGCAAGGACTCCCCCAGGCAGCTCCCATCGAACAGCAGCACAGCATTTTCGTCTGCGGATGCATCATCGGATTGACGCACTGCCCGTTCTCGTAGCTCAGGTAGCAAGACTCCTTTCGCATGTCCACGCATTCCTCTGGCGATACGAGTAATTCAATTATCATGCGATTTACCGTACGGAATAATTCAATGCAAATCGAAGTTACATTCACGTACTTCCTCCTGGCATTGCCATGTATCCCTCCGGGCACTCGCAATGGTACTTTCCCTGATCGTTGATGCAGTACCCCACGCCGCAAATGAGTGGGTGTAACGCGCATTCGTTCAGGTCTGCAAAAAGTAATCGTCTGACTTGCAAAATTTACTGAACGAATGTATAATTCGAACATGATTTCACGGAAATTGGCTTCGGAACGCTTTGAATCGTGCTGTTCCATTTCTGACTTCTATCCAGAGGCTACGAGTCTTAGAAATATTTTCAATGATTTTTTCCCTAATTTCGTCGTTGTATTTAATAAAGCAATAACGATTGCTTCGTGTTGTTATCGACCGTGTGAAATAGAACCATTTTACTTTCGTTAATTTCATTCATTTCATTTATTGCTAAAAGTTGACTTTTATATTTCATAGAACGGGAATATTTTGTGTGATTACCGATGCAGTTGGTCTTAGTGTCATCCAAGATGAATCCCTCGTTGCAAGAGCACATGAAGCTGCCGAACGTGTTGGTGCAGTGGCCATTTTGGCAAATGTTCTCGTGCTCCTCGCACTCGTTAATGTCCTCCAGGATGACAGTGGCCTGGTTAGGTCTGTAGCCAAGCCCTCCGGGACATAATTCCTCGAATTCCTTCGTGCCGATCTGTGGACATTCCTCGCAGCGGTTTCCCCAAGCGTTACCAATGCTGCAGCAACAGGTCGCTTTGGTCACGGAGGAGGACATGTCGAAGACGCATTGCGGTTTTCCGGTGCCATGCTCGAAACCGGTGAAGCAGAACGATTCTCGCCTGTCTGAGACGCAAAAATGGAGAAATTTGATTGTTTACCGCTTCCAATTCATACTTTTCTTATAGGACAAACAAATTCTAGAAAAATATCTCCCCAAGAACACTCACCGACGCAAGCGTTTCCAGCTTCGACCAGCTCGTAATTAGGCGGACACTTGCAGGTGTATTTCCCCTGTGTGTTAATGCAAGTGCCATACTGACAGGACTGCGGATTCTCACACTCGTCGATGTCGGTGCAATTTCCACCGGATCCGTCCAATTTGTAGCCCTCGGTGCACTCGCAGCGGAACATGCCGAAGATGTTCTCGCACCGACCGAACACGCATAAATTGCTGAACATTTCGCACTCGTTTATGTCGACGCAGGTTTGCTCGTTGTTCTCGTCGGGGTGCATGAAGCCCATTTCGCATTCACAGCGGAAGGAACCAGGGTAATTTAGACAATGACCATTTTCGCAGAGGGTGTTGTCGTTCGCACACTCGTCGATGTCCTTGCAATCGTAGCCGTCGCCCCGGAATCCTGCGTCGCACACACACTGGAACATTTGAGAATATATTTTTCTACATTTCCTCGATGCATGTTAATATTTCGTGGAGAATCTAGAACGTGGTGTGCAATAGAATTTTATTTTCTGTATCAGTCATGTTACTAGACTAACAATAACATAAAAAACATCTACCTCATGAGCTTCATATATTGCTGACTAATTTATCACAGACTGCAGACCTTCATTCAATTTTTCATTCACTCTTCGTTTCAGTTTACAAAAATCAGAATAAAGAGAAAATATCAGTATGACTCCATTCATTTGTCTTTCTGATTTCTTGCGCCACTAAACGTTATGTAAAACACTATTAATTTTGATTGCCGAGCAAGATTCTTTAGACCTCATTTTGCAGGTGGCATAAATGCATAAGGACCCGCGTTCTGCGTTAATGGGGAAACGTAATCGAATTGTCAATCTTCCGCAGACAATATTTACTTTGAAAGATCCCTCGGTGTTGATGCATTGCGCATTAGAATCGCAGCCGCCATTATTGGTGAGACACTCGTTGATGTCTCTGCACTCGACGCCATTTCCTACGAAGCCCTCGTGACAGGTGCATTCGTAAGAACCTTGAGTGTTCTGACACTCGGCGAACTCACTGCAGGAGTACGCGTTCAGTAGACACTCGTCGTCATCGGTGCATCCAGGACCTGCTTCCGGTTTCACGGAGTATCCTTCTTCGCAGCGACAGTTGAACGAACCGATAGTATTATAACATTCGCCGTAACCGCATATGGCCGGCTGCGTAGTGCATTCGTCAACGTCTAATAAAACACAAGGAATAAACAATTATCTTATTCTTTTCCACAGGAATTTTTGGTCCTTTCGAAGAACACATCGAAGATTTTGCAAGCGATAGTCTTCGTTGATCTAGTGTGCAGTTAAAATTTAGTTCGACGTAAAAATGTTGAAAGAATGGTACGAAAGACTTTCTCTTACCTACACAGGATGCACCGTCCTTGCCAGGCAACAGTCCGTCGGTGCAGCTGCATATGTAGCCTCCGGGAATGTTGCTGCACTTGCCTCCGTTGCAAATTCGAGGATTCTCTTTGCACTCGTCGACATCCACGCAGGAGCGGCCATCGAGATTCAGCGCAAAACCGGTGCTGTCGATGAAAGTAGATACAACAATTATTTTAGAATTCAAACGGTGGCAAATGTATATCGTAAAAATATTCACCCGCAGGAGCAAGAGAAGCTGCCGGGCGTGTTCAAGCAAATGTCCTCGCAGCCGCCATTTCTCACCGCGCATTCGTTTATGTCCTCGCAGTGGGACTTCTGTCCAGTTTGTTGGTAACCGTCGTCGCAAATGCACTGATACGTTCCCATCATGTTCTCGCAGACACCGTTCGAACAAATTCCACTGGTTCTTGAGCACTCGTCGATGTCCTTGCAAGATTGTTTGTCGGGACCCAGCTCATGACCGGGAGGACACTGACACTTGAAACCACCCTCGGCGTTGATGCAGGTGCCGCCTCGGCACAGGCCTGGTGTCTCTTGGCATTCGTCAATATCTGAAATTTGGTTCGAATTAATTATGTTCATGGTTCGCACTTCGTGTTGATCCCGAAATTGGGAGTCGGATCACGGCTGGGTTAACGGCGAAATGAGCGTACAATTAAAAACTCCGAAGAACACGTTGCGCAAAGTGCAAAGCTTGGCTTGCTGTCTCTAAGTCTAAGTCTCTAAGAAGAGTGGGAGTAGACGGACATTTGGTTTGCAGGCGGTTATGGTTGTAAAACTATAAATTTTGGCACGCTAGTGGCTGACAGCATGTTTTCGTCAGCTGAGTTTCGCTTATTGTTTGGCCGTGCCCTTCGTCCGTTCACGGTCATTATGTCGCGAGTGGGTATGGTAAGTGACCTTCACAACCGCCCGCTTGTCCCTTCGCAGGTGGTTTTTACCGCGGAACACTTCTTACCATTTACTTTCTAGACTGGTGGGATCGCAACCACTGTCATGAATATTTATTTCTTCTTCGTTTAGTAAAACAATTTTTGACATTAAAATTTAGGCGTGGATTTGTTTCAGGAATCTACTTACCCATGCATATTTTCATTATGTCACTGCTTCGATATCCAGGATTACAGTCACATTGGAAATTTCCGGGAGTGTTTCTGCAAGTGCCGTTTCCGCAGACTCCATGCATGATCTCACACTCGTCGATATCTGTGCAAAAAACAGCCAATTTCTATAAATATTAGAATACTTAACTAAATCTTCACAATTATTCGATTCGTTTATTAATTCTTTAAAATATCTTCCAGACAAATTAACTTTTTTATTGCTCCTTATGGAACACCTACCAATTAAAATTAGTCAATAGTTAAATAACAAAATAGACAAGTGCGCCACCATCCAAGGGTTCAATCGAACCAAGTAGATATTTATCAGCCACACACTTACGATTAATTAACTGAAGTTATCAGCTTACCATTGCACTTGATACCGTGCTCGTCCAACGCAAAGCCTTGGTTGCACTTGCAGCTGTAGCTGCCCACAGTGTTCTTGCATCTTCCGTTCAAGCACATCCCCGGAAACTCGATGCACTCGTTGATGTCATGTTTTTCCGTAAAACCGTCCCCTCTTGGGCATAGTTCGTTATGAGCATGGGTGCCTGGTTTCGGGCAAGACTCGCATTTTTCGCTACCCCATGCACGACCTACTGAACAACAGCAAAGACTTTTCGAAAATTGGCCTTCGATGGGATTGGTGCATTGACCGTGACGGTACTCCATGTAGCAGGTCTCTTGCCTCGTGTCTACGCACGTGGTATCTGAAAAAAAAAATCAAACGTTGAGAGGAGTAATTCGAAAGAAAATAATTGAGAATGTTCAGAAAAATAATCGTGTAGTTTTTAAAATAATATTGTAGAGAGCAGGTATGTGCAGTGGACATAAATCAGCCATAAGGCTGTGGACTTTCGTGGACGTTCGTGGAGTTCGACTAATTGTCGCCAGATTAAGACTTTTCTCCCACTACTACCCTTCCCCCTCTACGACACTATTCCCCCACGCTTCCGCCACGGCACGGTCACGTGACGCACTTCGTCTCTGTCGCGCACGTGTCGCAATGTCACGTGACCAATCCGGTACTGGCAGAGAGAGAGGGTAACATTTCCCCCCTCGATTCGAGTCAACTCCCCTGATCTGGTGACAATAAAAGTGAAGATCGGAGGTTCAGTCTCCGTCAGACCATCGAATAAAACGGATTTTTTATTTACGCTCTTCCCTACAATATGCGAGTGGTCAAATTCTGAATGCTAACGGAAATTACGAAATCGATCTCCCTTAGTTTGATTTCATCTACCTGTTCGCGGTAGGTAAGTCGTGTTAATAAAGTTGTAAGACCAATAAGTAGAAAATTAAGATATTCAATGGACAGAACTTACGAGTTGCGTCTAAAGTCAGTCCGGGAGGACACTCGCAACGATAAGACCCATCGGTATTGACGCAAGTGCCACCGCCTTTGCATATGCCGCTGTTCAATTCGCACTCGTTCACATCGACGCAGTCTTTCCCACCGAATTTCGCGTAACCCTTTTTGCACTCGCACAGAGAGTGGTCGCAAATTTCGCAGGGACTCCCCCAAGCGACACCCACCGAACAGCAGCACTCTGATTTCAGCGCGAGTCGAGGCAAATTGTATTCGCAGCGACCGTCTATCATCTTCGTCCAACAGGTACCTCTCCTGTTATCTGAACAACGATTCAATAACACAATTATTTTAAACTTAAATTTTAAATTGTTCTCTACGGACCAAAAGGAAAAATTCGGAAACTTGCTGGTCAACCATTTTTGCTGATACACGCACTTAGCGTTTCCAAATTTTGCAGGTGCAATTGGTCGATATTTTTAGCGGTACACCGGGAGAAATTCATACCCATGCAAATGTGACCAGTGTGATCAAGAACGTATCCGGAAGTGCATTCGCAATCGTATGAACCCGGAGTGTTCACACAGATTCCATTCAGACAGACATCGGGACCAAGTTCTTCGCATTCGTCGATGTCCTCGCACATGTGGTTCCCGTTGTTGTATCTGGTACCGCTTGGACAAATGCACTGAACAACAAAAATTCAAACGAATTAATTAAAAGTGATCTTGTAAAACAACTTCTGAAAATATCACTCGAAAATACTTACCTGGAAACTACCAGGCGTATTTCGGCACTGTCCCCTGCTGCACAGCGATTCCTCGAGTTCACATTCGTTTATGTCAGTGCAGATTTTCCCCGTAGCATCTACCTCGTAACCACTGTCGCAAATACACCTATAGGTTCCCATGAGATTCTCGCAACCCCCGTTCACACAGATATTAGGATTCTGCGCGCACTCGTTGATATCTAGTTTGATCAAAGAGATATTAATCAATTGCGTTATATACATGGGATTGTCTGAACTCTGTTAAATTTTAAGAATAATATTATTTGTTCACCGTCTCCGTTGTAGGTCATTCCCGCGCCATGAGGACACAAGGCATCGAATTCGCTCGTATTCGGCAATGGACATGGTTGGCAAGTGCTTCCCCATCCCATGGGCTGTCCTAATATCACGGTGCAACAGCAACAGCTCGACTTCGTTACTGCCGTCGACGTGGGATTCGAACATTGTCCGTCTCTGTACTGCGAGTAGCACAAATCCCGTCTGGTATCTAACGATAATTCAATTCAAAGCTGCTTATATAGAAATCTTCTTCATAAAATTATCATCATGTTGTTATAATCATTATTTATTCTCGCAATCTAGTTTCCTCTGGTGTAACACTAGAACTACCTAACTGACTGGTTAGTGTAAAATATAGGTCCTAAGAGTGTTATAAAATTTGTTGGGACATTTATTTGAATGTTACAGCCTTGGATAAAATAATTCCTAACAGAGTTTGCAAGAACTCACCTAAACAGGACCTCCCATCAGGTCCCAGATTGAATCCAGGATGGCACTCGCACCGGAAGCTGCCAGGGGTGTTGATGCAGCGGCCATTTTGGCACGGTCCGCTCAGACACTCGTCAATATCTGTTTAATGCAAATAACGAATTCCCGAAAATGTAAAAAAAAAATAAGACTATACCAACAGAAAGTGCTTAAATCAATTTAGCAAAACTATTGTATTTTAGAAAATTTACCAATGCAATGGCTTTGGTCCGGTCCAATCCTAAAGCCAGAATCGCAGACACACTTGAAGGAACCTTCCATGTTCACGCACTTTCCATTCTCGCACATCCCATTCGTCGAACACTCGTCCATGTCCACGCAAAAAGTGTTATCTCGCGAGGCAGTGAATCCTGATTGGCAAATACAGTGATAGGACCCAGGTGTGTTCTCGCATCGGCCATTCAGACATATTCGCGGATTGTCGGCGCATTCGTTGATGTCTGAAATCGAGTGATTTGTTGTTCAAGTTACGAACAATTTCGAAATACTAAGAACGGTTGCTGGAGAAATCGTGTATAACACTACCGATGCAAGTATTTTTTGAAGGCGACAACACGTAGCCGTCGTTGCACTGGCACTTGAACGACCCGTTCATGTTGATGCAGTGACCGTTGTTGCACATGCCTGTGTCTTGGCATTCGTCGTGGTCTACAAAGAAAATATTTCAAACTGCAGCTTATAAAATAAATTTACGAAGGCTGCAGTTTTTTTATATGTAAAACAAGCACGAGATAAAACAAAAATATTAAAATGCAACGTTTACAGAATAATTCTGTCCGATTCAAATGTTTCATCGTATTCCAAAGAAAATGAAACTCTTCTAAAGTATAGAAAATTTTGAAATAAGTTAACAGAAAGATCCGTTTCGCTAATTCAATAATACTGAAGTCAGAGTTCTGTTCACTCGTCAATGACTAATTAAACATAGGAATTACCAGTGCAGTATCTGCCTTCGCCGGACACGACAAAACCTGGCGGGCACTGGCAAACGAAGCTACCCTCGTAATTTTGACAAGTGCCACCCTGACAGTAGCCTAACAGACATTCGTCGATGTCCTCGCATCGGCCGGCCTTCTTGGTGAATCCTGAATAACAGTCACACTCGTATCCGTCCTTCGTGTCGATGCACTTCCCGTTTCCGCAAATGTCCGGACGCAGCGCGCACTCGTTTATCGCTGTGATCGGCTGCAGTTGTTGCAAACAGAGCCTGTTGTAATCGTCTATAATTGAGTAACAACAGGAATCCCGTTACAATGACTGGTGTGACGCAGATAACATTCAACCCCGCTTTCGGGAATTGTTCGACGAATTATTTTTTCGTGGAAAGGATCTTATCGTTTCGACCATTATTTTATCATTTTTGTATTATTTGCAGTCGATTTATTTGCTATTCATTTACGTACCACTTCCAGGATTAGGGCAGATATAGCAGTCGTCGCCCCAGCCTCTCCCCATATTTTTGCCGCAGCAACAATCTTTCTTGCTCAAGCGCATCGACAAACGGTTCTTGCATTGTCCGTTTCTGTTCACCGACGTGTAGCACAATCCTTGCCTCCCATCTGTTAATTAATCGCCAAGGGAATGGTTAAACAACGTTTATGTATAGTGTATACATTACCCGATGTTCTGCCAGAAGTAGAATTATCGTTCTTAAATACGCTAAATAGTATTAAATACGCTTTCCTGAAGCATAACACTTTTTTTAAATTTAGCTCTCCACTTATTTTATAGCGAAAAATGAATACGTTTGGAAATAAAAATCGAAAAATGTACTTGTTCACAAATAGTTGAAATCGAAGAGATTGTGTAAACATTTCGAAAGATATTCGGTTAAAAATTTATAAATGCGGTTGAGATTAGAAGTACAATTTAAAAGTATAATTTTACACATCGAAGTGCCATCAATTCGCTCAATAGTCACGAGTTTCGGTAGGAACAAAGCTCGAGTCATTACCGATGCAGAATCTTCGATCCTGACTCTGAATGAACCCGGGGTTGCACATGCAGTAGTAGCCACCGTTCGTGTTTATGCATTTCCCGTCGGCACAGATCCCTTCTTCCTGGCATTCGTCTCTGTCCTTGCACGCGTTTGTTTCAGGATCTCTAGCCTGTCCATCAGGACACTCGCAGGTGAACGAACCAGGCGTGTTCACGCACTTTCCACCCTCGCATAATCCCGGTATTGCTTCGCACTCGTTGATGTCTGCACAGTTTGTTCAAAATAAATTCAATTTTAGACAATGCATTCTATTCTTTGTCCAATTATTTTAGATTCCATCTAGCTTCCTTTATTGAAAGAATGCAACTTTTTCTTTTTATACAGAATATTATTGAATCACATTAAATCTTTCATAGTTACAGCCAGAAAAAGACTGGTCTAACGAGCGAATGGATACTAAACGACCGACTGAGACTGGTGGTTAGTAAATGAAGATATCGCAGAGCTTCCTTATAATCACGTCGTCAGTACCAAATAGCATAATTATAGGGGAGGAATGCTATCCAACGACTCACCAACGCACTGGCCTTGATTGGTCTTCAAGTGACCCAGCTCGCAGTCCAGTCTGGCGGGACATCTTTCGCAAGGGTGGCCCCAACCTTTGCCAACGGTCGCGCAGCATAGTTGTCTCGTGCAGACGACACCCTGAAGATTCGCCAGGCACTGTCCATTCTTCACTTTGGTGTAACACGGACCGGTTCTGCGAAACAATTTAATATACAGAATTTTTTTTTAAATGCCAACAAACAAAGACAATCTTTCTACTTTAATTTTCGATGTTCGCTCTAGATTAATTTTTAGAGTGATCGAAAGCTTATTCGACGGTCCAACATTTGTATTGTTAATTACCTGTAGTCTGTCTCGCACCGTCTTCCGGTGTAACCATAAATGCAAGCGCAGCGGTCGATCCCGATGCATCTTCCTTGGTTCAAGCAGGGCTCTCGACAGATCGCTGTTTCGTTGTTAAAATTGATAAAGAGATAAGCAATGCAATTTTATTACACACTGTCAATCGGAAACTTCGAATTGTTTGTTTTTAGAAAAATCGTCGATAGACTTTTTCTCAAAGTCGACGTCAAAGTTCCGTCAAAGCCGGTGCTTTCAGAAACAAAATGTGAAACTTCAATTGCAGAATGTAGTTTGTGTTTGATAGATTAAATTTGAAGATTCCTCTAATTTTGGAATTTTATTCTGCACCTTCCATTTTGTCTGAATAAATCGAAAAGTCTAGAAAAGTTTGAACGAAAATGAACTTATGGATCTTTTTGTCGGACTCACGTTCGTTGCAGAACTCTCCCTGATAACCAGGACGACACTGACACCTTCCATCCACGCAATTGCCGTTTATACAATGCACTCTGCATCTGCCATTTTCACTTCTGTCTATCGCGTTGCCATTTTCGTGTGTGGAAACTGCAACATATTTTCGATGCTCTTCATGGTGGTGTTCGATGTCGTGATCGAAAGGTCGTGATCGAAAGGATCGAATATTTTCATAAACTGGGATCATCAGAGTTTCGTGAAGAAAAAAGATGTGCATTTGTTTACCTTTGGTTTGACTACTGGCGCAAGATGAAGCCACGCTGCCACCCTCGCACAAGCAAATATTTGGCCTGATGCATCTGCCCGGCGGGCCGCATCGTCTTGTGCATACAGCTAGAAAGGTCAAATTAAATTCCATATTTTACGGAACATATGCCACCGTTTACCCAATATTTTTCTTCGTGCAACACTAACTTCGACTATTCAGAAGATAATTCTAAAGAATCCGAAGGAAATTCGTTGGAGATCCGAAATTCAATATTTTCTAGAAATTGAATATTGGAAATAGAATTTTATAAATGGGCCCAAGACAAAAAGCTACAGCATTAGCGTGAGAGAATTCATTAAAATTAATTTTGCTTCACGTTTATTCAGTAGCACGATAATAATATCAATTTTCAGCCAGGTATTGTGATAAATCTCGAAACAATATTTTACATCGTCGTAACTGAAATGAATAATACATGGAAAATATTTTCATTCAAGCTTCTGTAAATTATTCATTGAAAACGACTTCCTTGCTGAAGTAGGAGCACCGTAAAAATTTATTTCTGTAAACATTTCTTTGCGCTTTGCACATTCCTAAGTGTACGATGACTTGAACAGCGTGGTTGCACTAAATCGAGAGTATCTTGCGATGAATCGAGCTCGGAATTAGCTCGAGGAGTCAGGCCCTCGACATAACATGACAAGATGTTAAATATAACAGGTATCGAGCTCGAGTGTCACGTCGATACGCAACCGATACGCGCGAGACGATGCAATCAACAGGAAGAGCATGCAACAGTCCATTAGAGCAATTTCGCTCGAGGAGCGGATCGGTCATGTCGCATGAACGCCCTGTGTTCGTTCGTTGGCTGGCCGGTGAATTGCGCAATTATTATCGTCGTGTAAACGCGAGGTCGATCGCCGATCCTCTTTTCCCGAACGTCAACGCGAGAGGCTCGAGAGCGAGCTCGAGGCGTTTATGAGATCACGCCCAATTGCAGAAGGGCCAAGCACCCACACGGGGAATCCTAATTAGGCTTTAATGATCCCGAGAGGCGCAGCTCTTCGTACTTACGAATCACGCAGAGCCCGGTCTCCGGCTTCTTCGACCAGCCGGGGCAACAGTAATTCTTGTACCTTGACCTGCATACGTTCGGTCTGAAAAATTAGGAGAACATAATTGTACTTTCTACTTTTCCTACAGTTCAATCTAATATGAAAATTGTTATCAGACTCTGAGCTGAATTGCGTGAATTGTTTGCTTGTGCGTTTTCCAGCAAGGAATTTTATTAGTCAATTTTCCATTTCACTGCAATTTATATATTACATGGTTCATACAATTTTTTAAAAACAATTCGACAATTCGTTTCTTTAAAATGCATTTGAGAAGTTCGAACTTCCTCATCGTTCGATGGTCCAGACTCTGTAAGTACCATAATTGTTAGCGGAAGAAGATGACATCGAAATACGCTAGAATGATCGATGGAGTCCCTAGGTGACCTTGAACCGTCCATTAACTATGTTCTTGCATACTTCGTTGGGGACCGTGCTACTTTATACTGTCGAGCGTGTTGCAATTTTAATCTATTTAGGTTACGTATGGCCTGCGACACGGATCATTGGTCATCAACACAATGGTCAACTGATCAATTAAAAGGTGGGACTACACGTATCCCTTCCACATAGACACATACATTAAATAATGCTAAACCTCATATACACACATAAGAACACGGGGGTGTTTTCTTGGATCACGATTGAAATAGCTATTCCAGCAAAAAGTATATTAAAAATCTTTAACTGGGAACCATAAGTTAATGTTGTTGTAAAGCATGAATTAAAATTGCTACTGTTACAGAAAACTCGAAGAGGAAACTTTCTTCTGCGAACTATAAAGTGAAATTGTTATCGCTGTTAAAAAATGTACGAAAAAATGTTCAGCAGTGAACCATAAATTAGAGTCACTTTCTCTGTTTAAGAAATAATCTCGAACGAATAGAGTAACCTAAAAATTGATTGAGAACTTCGCCGCCAGGAATGATAAGTTACGAGAAACAATGAAATAATCGTGTCGGTGAGAAATGTGTTAATGAACCGCTGTCAGAGTTTAGTTTCAGTCCGAATTATCTCATCTGACACATATCCTCTAATTAATTAACATTGACAGATAAGTCGTTTCTGAGGCGAGCCGTCATCGGTCCGGGAACCAGGGAGATGGTTCTCGCCTGGAAATCCGCGATCCCCGCTGATAGCAGGGCGCGTTTCAAACGAGGTCGTGGCGGCGCGTTATCAGAAGGCGGAAACGGGATTTTTTCGCGCGGTGTCATGCCACGCGCGCAGCTCGCAAGAAGAAAGAACGGGAAGAAGGGTATGGTGGTGCGCCACCTCCGAACAAGGCGGCCATTCACATTGAGCCACCCGTAATTAACGTCAGCTGCTATAGGCAGCCTCCCAAGTATTTCCACTTACGCGCCTCGGCGCCGCGAACGACGCCACGCCACCATATTTACGCACATTTACTCCAACACTTGCCAAAGTGGGCGATACCACCCCCGGAAACTATCCCGAAGGGGGTTGCAGCGACTTCCGTTGCAATTGGTGAGCAGAACATAAATCATGAGGATGCACGAAGATAGAGGAGAACGTAAGAGTCAAAAATCAAGTCTTTTTAGATTGAACTACTTACATATGAAACGTATGTACATGTTGATAACGAGAAACTCGGATACCATCAGTTCGGATAATCGAGGCTCTACTAAATCGACAATTAAACGAGTAAACGTGATCCAAATTGTATCGTGTTTGGTCTCATTTTAATCAGAAAAATGTCACAAATATGTTGGTAATAGTTTAAAAAAAAATAGTTAAAAACAAGCGATTATTGTGATTGCTTTTGATTGAATAGGTTTCATTGAAGAACGTATTACAGATAACATAAATATCCACATGTAAAGCTATTAGAAATTTAAGTAAAAATGTATACTTGTCATACGTATGATGTTTGTATACTTGTTAAAAATAGTGAAAAAGTATGATTGGAATATATTGATCAAGAATTTTGAAATAGCTAAATTACAAATCTCCTGTATTGAGTAACAGTTTGTTCAGAGACCATGTTCGATCGAATGTGATGTAATGGCCGCAATTCCGTTATTGCAAACAATTTTTGCACCCAGTCCCAGGCGCCAGGTATTTGTTGCAGTTGCATAAATCGTATATCACCGGATTCGCAGCGTTATCAGACGGGTAACTTGCCAAGGAACGTAACACACAACGATAACGAACGCAGTTTGTAAGGGGATATCAAAACACACACGATTATCGTGTCGTTCAACAGCTATGTTTAAACCCTTTCATGTTGATGAAACCGGAACAAATGTACACCGCGGCTACACTCCGTTTCTCTCTTCGTTCCCCTAATTGCGATTCACGCGTCGGAATTAACGAGAAGCGTTTCGTATAAATTCGATAAAATATTGCACCGCGGGGAACTTTAATCGCTCCTCGTATCCAATTAACGGAGATCAACAAATAAATATGATAATCCAGTGGCGAGAAAATTGTGAAAGCAGTGGGACGACAAAATTATTCGCTTGAATTATGATACGAAACGGAACGGTAAGGTGTCGTGACGAACGACCCGAACCCGACAGGGATTGATTTTTATCATCGCGGCTAATTGGAAAATTGTGGGCTTAACCGCCGTTCGAAAGATCAACAAGGGTTATTATCGCGGGGAATTACGCGAGGGACGTGAAAGTCGCTGCTCTGAGAATTCTCGGCAGGCAATATGTATGCAGATCAGCGGCCATTCTGGCGATTGGTTCATTACCAAATTGGAAATCGGTTTATTATCTCGGCGAGCTGACGCGTTCCACGATCCTCAGGGTGTAATTTTCACGCCCGCGGTAATGATACCCTTTCTTAACGAGCTGCCAGCTGATATCATTGATACCAGCCTGGCGTCTCAATCTGAAATCTTCCCGTGATCTCGGAATGTATGCTGGTGGCGTGAAACATATCCTTTAAATAATTAGCGTGCTCCAATTTGTGCACAGGCCTGTACAATCCGATGCACTGTCAAATTATTATATTTTCAGAGCCACCGTGTTTCAGTTTCGACAAACTATTTCGTGTTTGAAATGGTACTTTGTCCGTTCGTTAAATGAATCATCACGTCAGATTTTATTAAGGAGAAGGGGCGGGGCAATTAACTATTTCCAAGGGAGCCACGTTGCGGCGACCCGGCGCGTTCCATCGTCCGTAATTCGCAAACTGTTTCGCGGTATTTGCGCTGTCGTCGCGGGCGCGCGCAATAATCGAATAAACGGGCTGCACAAACCCCGATGCGTGTCTAAGCAGCCTTAGCTCTGCGGGTGTGGGTTTAAAAGTTCAATTGGAAAGTGCACTTAATGGATCTGAAACGGCTGCTGGAATGGCTCTCGTGATGGCGGATTACGGTCCATTAAAATTAAACCGATCAAAAGGCGACTGCGATGCGCTTAAAGGTTGAGCAAACAGGCCTCTCCCTCCTTCTCGGTTGCGTCGGCCAGACGACGATGAAAACGAGAAACGAGAAAACAAGGAAAGAGGAAGGGAAAAAAAGAACGAACAGCCGCCGTCGCGCGAGGAGACGCGCAATTAGGTAGAACAAACACGGAGCATTATTTACGGTTGTTTAAAACAGCATCGGGAGAGATTAAGGGAGGCTATTGAGGCCAGCCAGTGTTACGAAACCGGCGGCATTATGTCAACGATTATGATGGAAATTTATTGTGCCGCTTATTATATCCCCCTGCCACTGATAATTAGGAGATCAACGGCTACGCTTCGGCTAGGAATCGGTTGACACCAGTTGCGAACGTAATTGCGGCAATTGCTCATTGTTCACCTAGTACACTGTTCGTGGCAGACCTAGGCTAATTCACCGCGTAATGCGAATTGCCGGGGAATCATCGAATCAATGAGACGAAAGCCTGAAACCGGGACAACGGTTTTGTAAACAGGAAACAGAAGGTCCAGTCTTTAACCCCTTTTGCCCTTTCCCATTAAAGTCCCCAACGTCGAATGATCAGTGATGGACCAGACCAGGTCTTTTCATTTTATAGTTGAAGTTTTCGATTAGCAAAATTAAGAGGCTCTTGTTTGTCTTCTACTCTCGTGCAATTTTAGAAAATTGGTAACGTGTATCGGTGCTAATTCAACACTTAATTTGACAATTATTCAAATTACAGAAATGCGCTCATGGAAGATGATCCGGTAAATTTCTTTGTTCACCACTTCGATTATAATAAATCTAAATAAATTCAGTCTCGCCATTTTTATAATGCAACACATACTATAAATTTCTCGTGCGATCAGTGGCAGACGTTTACTCACGAACTTAGAGGAATAAAGAACTAATTCAATATTCTAAATAATGAATGAATGAGCAATTTTCGACTCGGCAGCTCGCCGCACACAATAAACAATTGAAAAAGAGAGGGAGAGTCGTCAATGGATTCTATGTTCGTTCGAGCCTCAATTTTTTTTCTCCCGCAGTCAGCGTAAGGTTGAATAACTCCTGAACGTCCAGTGACATCATTTTTATCGGGCCCCGGGGCTTTATCTGGCCGAATTGAGATTTCGCCGAAACCGAGTTAGCGTCTGACCCCATTCCGCGAATCGATCCTAATTGGCGAACAATCCGCGTTGCGCGATTCCAGCTGAAACGTGTGCCAGTATGCAATAAAGATGCCACTTTTCCTCCCTCCAGTTCCTCTTTCACTTCCTCCCGCGTGGGTTACGTAAACCCCCACTTAGTTTAAACTAATCTAAGTGGCGGACTAACCGTGAATAATTATGTAAGTGGTGATCCCGCATTAGGCGTGAAATAGGTCCTATCCTATTTTCTAGCTTGCCACGCAAGGGTGGTTCTCCGACGGCCGTTCTTCAACGTTCGCTCCGAGCTTGTTCCCCATATTCTACGGCTCCCCATGACGCACAAATAATTAATTCCTCGAGAATTTTTATAAAATTCTGTCAGAAATCTGACTTCGTGATAGAAAAATTCGTTCTACTGGGACGTCCTCCATTTTACTTGGATGTTCTCCATCTTCGTTGCACATTCTTCTTGAGTTGAATTTCTATATTGTTTTATAATTATTGATAGTATTGCTATATCTTTGACCGTTTTAATATACAGATCAAATTGTCAGAACCACTCGCACAAGTTGACGATTTTATATTACAGGAATACATTTTTAAATGAAAACCTATAACTACACTGAATTATTATCCTTTTTATATGAAGTAACGATGTTTGAAAATTACAAATACTCTGTTTGCAGCACTGTAGACATTTTGTGAGACATGTATCCTGGAAAGCTATCAGTGAATTAATTAGAGAACTAAGAAATTTTTGAACGAAGATAAAACATTTAATCAAATTAAATTATTATAATTAAATCCGACACCTCTTCAAGGGGGTAGCTTGATTTCTACTTCATTCGTGAATGATTCAAGGAGTATTTTACGGTGTCGTTTAGGCGTGATTTCAGACAAGAAGCGAAGCTGTTAGTATTAATATTCCGTCACGAGCGTAGCGGAAGTGAAGTTGAAGTAATGGAGCAGTCAGTGGTGAAGGTTAGATCCACCGGTGGGCAGAGAGATGATAAGAAAGTGAGCCACTTGTTAAATTGCTTTCGCGTTGCTCATCTTTCCGGTTAGTTTTGTCATTAGTCTAGTTTTTTTCTGCCTAGTCACTTTATCACTGACAGAAATTATCATGCTTATTAGTAACACTCGTGACTGGAAGCTATTCTTTCTGATAATCATTTTTAAATACGCTGCGATTGTTTCCACGTTCTGTTGCATGCTTCGAATATGTCTCAAACATTTTACTTTGAAAATCATGTTCAAACGTCGCGCAATCCTATTTTGAAACGTTAATTTTGTTCGCGATGCAGTTGCTCGAATGGAACTTCGTTGGGATCGGTACGATTCGAAAGAGCTCAAGAAGTAATCCCCATGATAAATTTTAAGTTAAAATTTTTAACTTAATAAACTTCTAAAGATTTCACTAGAATGATTGAATTATTTTGATGTTCTGCTACAGACATCCTAGGGCCCGGTCTTCGCAGATACGCGATAAGGTAGAGTGACTACATTATCGTCAAAAAATGGTTTTACGTGCCTCAAGTTTTCGTCCTTATATCAGAATATTTTGTCGTCGGTAAAGGGCTCATTCGGAAGAGGAAGGTTCAATCTAGTGCGCGCTGGTCAGAAGCTGCCGCGATTATACAGATATTTGGTAATATAAGCGTTAGAAGTAGGCCAAAAATTGACGGTGTGCATGCCGTGGAATCCAAGCATTTTTATGCCATTGGATGAGTGGATTTCTGGATGAAATCGAGAGCAGAGCGCACTAGAAAATATCTCCAGCTACAAATTGAGCTATACTTTGTCTTGATTCTCTGCGAAATAAAGCGAAAAACTTGAAGCACGTTTCTGGCGTCAGCATTCATAATATCGAAAATGCAGAGCAAAAAATGTGACAAGTTTAGTCACAGGACTTAAGAACCGTCGCATCAAGACCAAGACGGATCTTAAGTCCGTGTCTGAAGGCTGCGATTGGAAATTATTAATTAAAAGGTCACCTGACTATTCCGGGCCCTAAATAAATCGCAATAACAATGACGAGCGGACGCGAAACGGCGAGTCCGTTCACATAGACGGCCCATTAACTCCGGCTGCGTCCGAATCTATTAAACGCAGATTAAACGCCCCGGGAGACAGGCTATAAACAGTTTGCCGAACCGCGTCGCGCGCGCCTAACTCGTCCAGCTTTATTAATTCAGACCAGAACATTTGTTATCGTCGCGTTCGAGCGTGTACCGCCGATAAATGACAAAGTTCATCGATTGTAGGGCACGCGTTATCTATCCGGGGGCCGATTACACGCCTCCTAGTCGGCCGCCGAACGTCCGGCACCGATTTTCTACGATCGTGGACGTTCACGACAAACTTAAACTTCCCTATAACACGCTGAACCGTGTCGAGATGCACGCATTCATTCCCGAGTTCATACATGCTGCAATGAACATCTTTCAGAGTCGATAGCTCACAATAAACTACGAAGAATCGGCAAGATAAAAGAAAATAAAAATTGATGCAGGTCTCACGAAATCGGTTCTTGCGTTGCTGCACGTTTCAGCGCGTATAGGAAGCTTTTGAACAAAGAATTTCGATCGTGAGATCGATCGAACCTGACTCGGACGCCGATACGTTAGCCAACCGCGCGCAGTACGACCGTAATCGATGTGAAGGCGTTAATGGCGCATCGCCGGTTCAATGGTACCGTGCCAAACGGGCCTCTAATTGGCCGTGACAAGACACGAGCTAATGCGCCTTTATTAATGAAAAAAGTTGCTGCGAACGCCGACACGTCCTGACGATTTGCTCGATTTTCGATGGCCTTCCTCCACGCTCAGGGTCGATTATCTCGCGGTGATGACTCGTTGACGCCAGTTTCACGGACGATCGTCTTTACTTCATTGACATGACGCGCGGAGTCTACTAGGCTGAGATATCCTTCTGGAAGAATTGCTGACATGTCCTTCTAGAAGAATTGTCTCTCGATGGATCTCCTTTACGTAGGTACGCATTCGTTCGACACACGTATCCAGATGTCTACACAGGGCGTGTCAAAAATGTTGTACTTCCTTGAAAGGAAATGATTTCTGAGGTGATTTGAAGTAACTTTTTCCTTTGCGAAAATGTTCTCCGCGGCTTCGTTGAGGAGTTATTAACGAAAAACGCGGACCAATCACAGCGCGGCTGCAGCGGACAGATGCCGGCTCGGCCAATGCCAACGCGGGACCTGTCGCCGAGTCGATATCCGCGCTCTGATTGGCCCGTGTTTTTCGTTAATAACTCCGCAACGAAGCCGCGGAGAACATTTTCGCAAAGGAAAAAGTTACTTCAAATCACCTCTTCTACATATTTATTGCATGTAGACTGCGCAGCTTTATGCAAAATGAAAATTGTTTGCATTCATTGTAAGAAACAGGGATCAAGTGAAGAGTTCAGTAAAAGTTCTTTTCTTCTTTACTAATTTTATAACGTTGAGTCCGTTGGTGTTTCTAAATTTTCTTGAACTCTTCATTAGTTTAAATTGTGTTGTTGTACTTTTTATCTTCGGGCTTCCTATTACTAAAAGTAAAAATGATTCCTTTGGAGGCACCTACGAATCACGTGTTCGTTCATTCGCGGTGCTTGATTTTCACTTTTCTTCAGTTGCGCATTGCCAGACCATGTTACCGCGAATGATAAATATGGTTCGCACACGTTGAAAGGGAAGCTGCTCGTTTTTAAGGATCCTTTTTCCGGTTCGTTTGGGAAAAAAGGAAGCTCGCGAAAGGCGAACGGAATGTCGGCGTAAATGGAAGCCAGCCGGTGGCGCTTTATTATACAAAGCCACCAACTGACAGTATTAGCCACTCTCGCGGAAAAGTATTCGACATTACTGAGGGTATCGTATAACTGGGACCAGAGGAACTAGTTTGTTACGGTAAAAGATTCTTGGCAGCTCATTGCACGCGATAGTGTGCATGCTCTCTCTCTCTCTCTCTCTCTCTCTCTCTCTCTCCCGGCTTCGCAGCCGCCGGTGAATCTCGATACGGGAAATAAGTAAAATCGGAATACGACGATCTCGTGATTTCACTTAATACGGAGTATTAGGCGAGGCGATAACGTCAATCCAGTCGATGATTTCGCCGAGTACGCACGGAGGTTGTTGGCATTTAAACGGAGACAAATGTAATTTCGAGTTCGAATTTCCCGCCTGTTCCACCGAACAGTTGGTCAACATTTCATTCGGATTTTCTTCTCCAGAGTTCTTCCTAGTCATTAACCCTTCGGGGACGATGATGGAGCAGTTTCTATGATCGACGTTGTAAGATATTACTTGTAGTTAGACCGCGGATTTTACACGTGACAAAAGTTTTATTTTATGACAAAAATGTATAGATCAATAAATGAAGACGAGCAAAAACTTTCGAGCCATTTAGAAATCCTGTTGCAATATTTTTTTAGCACATGGAAGCCATTAAGGAAATAAATTAATCTCTGGCAAATAATGCGTAATAAAAATTGTTTGCATCCATCACAATGGAGCCAAACAAATATTCCTTTCTTCCTTTAATAGTTTTAATAAGCTGCAACTAATACATTGATATTTGTAAGCTGTCTACCACTTGAAATCCTCTCTTGATGACTTAAACTATTTGATATTTTCCCCAGCTATCTTTAAATTCTATTTTGAATTATTTCTTGCATACTATTCAATTGAAATGTATTTTCCCCGTGAAATGGAATCGAGTACTGAAGAGCTATGCATACAAGAATTAAATGAAGCGAAAAGAGTTGTATTTCGTAAAAATTTTATATTTTGCGAGATTGAGAATTCCTTTAAAAATTAATTGCAGTTTCAGAACGGAAAAATTGCTTGGGCGACTGTCAATACAATAAATTATTGTAAAATTGCCATAAAAAATCTCCGAAAATTCTCATCGAAAAATGGAAGTGAAGAAAACGAAGAAGGACGTCACGATAAAAAAAGAAGAAGAAGAAGATAAAGAATGTCGTGCCGGGAACAGAACGAACCGTCGAAAAATCGACGAACTCGGGTCGCGGGAAAAAGTTTTGCGAGATCGCAGATTGCCATAATCCGAGGAGAGTCGTGCCGTTGCGTCGCGTCGAAAAGCCACGATAACACCTAATTGGGTTATCTCGCGTGTTACGTTACGCCGTCGCGTTTCTATTGCCGCTATTCATTTTCTCCTTGGTTTCTCGTGCGGCCAAAAGGCGCGAGGTTTCGTGCTTCACCGCTATTTCCAGAAACAATTTCGAGAACGAACGCGGATCCAAATGGATGATGAACTATTATTATCCGTTGATTCGGTCCAATTGACCGTGGCAGGCGGTTTCAAGGCGGAAACGTTTTCCGCGATCGCCTGGGAACGTTGAAAACGTTTCGTCATCGCGATTTACCCGGCCCCCGTGACCTTCGAGGAAGCCTCGCCTAATCTTCGCGCATTCCGCCGCGTGTAATTAGCCACGATCCGCGCGAGATAATCCGGAAGAAAAGCCCCTACGATCAACGGCCACCGGTCCCTTTCGCCTCGAATTAACCCTAAAACCATCGGAACAGCCGTAAATTACACGCCGGAATGATTTATGTACCGAATTATGATCCGATATAATCCGCGTCAGCCATGTGGTCGTTTATTATATAGGAACTCGATGGCCGCGGGATCCTTTCCTTGATCGTGATCTAGCTTATCGGGATCTTAAACGTACTTCAGCGTGACCGCGGATAAATAATGAAGCGGAGCATTGAGAATTGTTTGTTGTTTTCTGGAAGAGTTACTTCGGCTCTTTGCATGGTTGTTCGTGTACTCCGCAGCGCTAATTGTTGCCTCTTTGTTCAACAACGTTCTTGCTTAATTTTTACACGATCTTGATGCAAGAGGATTTAATAATGGCAGGCTAATGTAACTCGTTGACTATTGTGTTGGATACATGGACGACCATTTTGGATGAGGTTTGAAACTGAATTTTTATTACTATATGATTGAGTAAAACGAATTGTTACAGGATTTTAAAAAAAGCGTTAAAGTAACTCCAAAAAATACGAACTGGTAAGTAAAAACACAATTTATTTAATTGAAGTACAAAACAAAAAGGTAGGACATTTTCCACAGCCGTTTCTGAAGATCGTATGAAAATTAAACAAATTATTTTGACTTTAATGAGTCCTCTAGTTAAATTTTCTATCGAACTCGTAACCTGATTTTTAAACAAGATTTTGCTGAAAATTTAAGAGAATTCAGTGAAATTACGATGTTCGAGACAGTCGGCAGTCCTGTGGCCGATAATCGTGCTAATAGATTGTTGAGGTCCTCGCGTGTGAACGGACAGTACGGATCCTTAACGATGGTTAAAGTAATTAAGTGGCAGGGGATCGATCGAGCAGATTCACGATCGGATTCTCACGCGCAGCAAGTGGCAGCCGTTTGACAAGTCCCCGACTCCCAGACGTGGGAATGCCAGTGATAAAGCTGTTTTCAGCTCGTTTCTATTTTTACTTAGCCAAGGAGGGCAGGGGTGTAGTGAAATCGCTTCAACAAGGAACTTTCTGCTCTAGTTTCTTTTTTTTCCATACGAATGACGTAATAGTGTACGCCCTGGTCCGGCGTAATGTTTATCACGTGTCCAACGTTTCGCTCTATTCGCTCCGGGTACACGCCATGGAACTGCGTTCCATGGGTTCCACCATAAACCTCCGGTTCAATCCTCGACTGTTCGAAACTCGCTCGCGATCTCTTTCTGATCGAGGAGAAAAGTTCTTGCAGAGGAACTACGAAAGTCGAAAATCTACTACAATGTAGAATATATATATTGAAATGTACACGCAACAATGAATGCGAACAATCTTCTAAAATATTCCGTATAATTATTAATCACCTTCATTATTAGTCTGCGGATTTACGAGAAAAATCGTGTAGCTAAAATGCAAAACGTTTAGAGAATTTAAACATACTGTTGCATGGAATTCTAAAAAATTCTTCAGGCGAGCAATAAACCTCTATCTCCCGTGGTTTTCACTTGAAACAAACAAATTTTATCCACCATAAAATACTTTCACGTAAGTTTCGTTGGAAAAAGAAAAATTCCCCTATCGCTGTCGCGTCTGGAAGATCAGGTGTTCCCGTCAGCAGTACACCCTAAGCTCCCAAGCATCTTACAGTCATCTTATCAGCTTTTTATTGAAGCTCTGTGACCCACATATGGTGGCCGTTGACGGATCATCTCCTGGAACCTTTTCCCAGCCCGTAGATTCCCGACGAGCCGAATAAAAACGCGATCATCCCGATTACCAACAAACGCCGAGCAAGAAAAACGTTGTCGGCTCGCAACCTTAGTGATCACAGCTCGGAAATTACTGTCCCGATCGTTCGGTTATCGCGATCTAAGGGCGAGCACCGATCGCCCGTCAGCGTTTTCATGGGACGGCCGATAACTCGATCTTGGATCTACTCACCCGAGAGGTGGTACCGATTGCAGCGTGTTATCCAGATCCTGGCCGGGGCTGGTGGTGTACCGTTGTCCCGTGGTCAAAGCTCCTCGGAGAACGGCCAGCAGCAGCCACAAACAGCAGAACAACAGGCCCCCGTTCGGCATTTTTTTTCTTTTTCAACCGGTAAACGATTTTTCCTTAGGATCGGATCGAACGACAAACCTGTTCGCCCAAGCTAGCGGAATCACGGAGCCCCGATATTCGTTAGTTCGTCGCGCGATCGATCACGGCTCGTTTCACGCGCATGATCCCCGATCGATCTCGGAACGCGAGCTTTCTTCAAGCCTCGAGATTCAACAACGCTGCTCCGCGATCGCCACCACGATCGTAGGCTCGATCATGGTCCTCGCTCGGTAATTTCGCGCTCGCGGAATCCTGGAACGAGTAACAACCCCTCTCTTAACCCGTTGCACTATGGCGTCGACTCGTCGCAAAGATTTCGAACGGTATCCACCGAATATATTATTAATTTCGTATCAAGAAGAAATTCGAATCACTCTAACCGTAAAATATGTCGTAGTGCAAGGGGTTAGCGCCTACGCGTGGTTGGTCCGATAAAAATATCTTTATAATTTCGGTAATTGTAAAAGATATTGTCTGGTAGTTCTACTGTTGACAACTTTGACAAATCTTTTAGAGGGTTGAAGAGCAGAATGCGGAGACTCTTGGCGATGGAGGTGTACCGGAAGTGTGACACTGCGTGCGGAATTTTACTTTGTAGATTTAGCGACTAGAAGTTTCGAAGAATCATTTTAATTGTGGATTTCGTTCAAACATCAATAGCCCGTAAAAAAATGATAAAAAGTCCGTATAGATAGGGTGTCATTTAAAAATTCATCTGATCACCCTCTGCAAGTTTGATAGAAGAATGTCGCACATAGTGGTTCCAAATGTTTATTAATCATTCTATATTGTAAAAAATGTAGATTTCACACAGAGGGTCCTTTCTTTGCCAATAAGTCATTTCTGCGCAAAATAGGCTGTCGAAACCAGAAATATTATATCATCGATTGCGTCAGCGCTACATTCTATCTAGGCAGTTTCATTCTTACATATGTTTTTTTGCGATACGGTAAAAATGTCATAATTAACACAGTAATGTTGTAAATAGACGTTCATCGATGACCTTCACTTAACAATCGCGTTTGAAAAATGACGGTGAACAAAGTAACTGATAACGAGTTGATGACTCGAGTTCAAAGAGTTAGAAGGTTAATAACAACAATGCATCATCAGCAACTATGTTGATTTCCTAATGGACGGTGATAGTGACAATAAAATTCTTGCTGAAGGTTTTCTTAATGGTGTTTCGTAACGTAAAAATTTTAATAGATTACTATGAACGTTAGATGCTCTTCCTCGTATCGATTTCGCAATACGCGAATTTCGCATAGGTGGCACGAAATTATTGTTTTGATCTCCGTCGAGAACGGTTGGCAGCTCGTTGCGAATACAGCGTTTCATCTTTGATCATTCGTTTCGCAAGAGAACCGAGAATTTCGCCACGTAAACCGAGCTGAGTGACAACAGGCGATAATTTGTCGCGATTCCGCGCTGACTATGACGCCTTTCCGGAAGCACCAAATTAGTACGATGAGATAGATGGAACTATCTTCTGATATAAATATCCACAATAGCTGTTTCTCTCGGCACGACGAAAACCAACGAGGAATCGCGAGGAAGCCTGCCTTCCAGTTTGATCAACATTTTAGAAACGTATACCGTGCCCGTCTTTGACATGACTCGAACGAAATCTTAAACACCAAAAAAATTATCGTTTCATCGCCTCTCGTAGCTCTCCCGATAATATCTACCATCAACGCATCCATAAAAACCACTTTTTAGCCGCTTCTAATTTTCTACAGCTTCTTCTCTATTCTTTTTCAAAAACACAACCATAATTATTCGATTTCTCTGCTTTCTACTCTTTCATCTGCTACGTGTCACGTCCGATCGCCAGGAATTCTAATTACTGGACTGCGGACTTTTATGCAAAATACAAATTGTACCATTTGGAAGAAACAAGAACAGTTTTACTGGTTTTCTAATGGTTTCTATATTATAGTCACTCTTTTATATTTTACCTACTCATTTTTGCCATAAACGCATCAAGAATTCCAGAAACGTCTACAATAACACTCCGTAAGCGACAAGCCTCTGAAATTCTCGCAAAGACAAAGAATACCGAGCCGCATGTTTTTAAAACAATATTTCTCCCTCGTTGGCGAGGCAGTGTAACTTTTAAAGACACCGAGTCGCTTAAAAACGTACACCTCAAGCATCTTTGCTAATTCATTAACAGCAATGAACGTAAAACAATCTAATCGCGGGGAACTTATCTTCAGTCCCTGACACATTTATCGAACTTTAGCCGTTATCGTGCTGAATAATTCTAATCGAAGCGGAGGAGATTCCTCTCGCATGGAAATTTCTCATTGAAAACGCCAAAACGCGCGAGGACTCCGGCGGAAAAAAAGGACTCGCGCGACGATTTCGCCAGAGATACGGTCAACCACTCGCGCCGCTTTCCCTCGTTATCATAACGTAAAAGCGGACTGAACAGAGGCTATCATTATAGTTCCATAAAGCCTGGTATGCTCGTGCAAAACTCGCGCAAAAAGAGATCGGACTTGTTCGCACGTTCTATCACGAGCGGAGCGGATTGATGCGTGCGTCGAGGACGAGGAATATATCGCAGCGACAAACGCGATTCTAAAACGTTTATTACGCTCGCGGCTAATCGCCGCGGGCCAGCGGATCATTCGCTACGGTCGTTTCGACTTTTCCGCGCTGCACGTTCATTGTAATAGCCATTATACGATACTTCTTTCAGCTATACAACTACAGTTAATCATTGGAATTTTCATCTGGTTCGATCCTGCGCCATTGCAAAATTTTGTGTTCACTCTTCGAGTACGCAGCTAATCTTTATGCAAAATAAAAACTCTTTTGCAAGCAACAGATGTGAAATATTTGTTGAATAATAACCCCCGGCCCATTGTCTTACGATTGTATAATATTTTTGAAATTAGCCACGTCCTCATTTCGTTGAAGATGATTTTACATTTTGCGAGAAATGTGAGAATCCTGTACCGAGGATCATAGTAAATAGAATTAATCTACTAATAATACAAATTTTGCATGAATGATTTAGGTAACAAAATTGGTTGCTCGGTCGAGGAGGACCTTCTTTTCTGCGGGATCGAGCTTTCACAAGTATATTCTAAAACATGTACAGTTTCGTGCCACGTTAAGCTCTTCAAGAACAACATAAGATACGGAAACCTCGAGCAACAACTCGCTCGACACTACATTTTGAACATTCTTTTTTATGAGATGCAACGTTTACAAGTGTTTTTTAAAAGATGCACGGTGTCGGACCACTCTGAGCTCTTCGAGATCGAAATAAAAAACTCGACACCTCCATCGCCGTAGCCCTAACCGGATATCATACCTGTCAACGAAACCATCAACATAACTCCACCACGAGCTACCAATAATCCACAGTATCACCAGTAGCACTTAAAATCCCGATCCACCCACGTGTACCCCTTTCCTCGATCACCTCGATCACGAGTTCCCGGCCAACGGGACCGTAGCGCACCCTTGGAAGAAGGGTCCGCCCGAACAGCCCACCCAAGTGAAGACCAAAAAAAAAAAATAGAAAGAAATTAATAATCGACGAAGAAACAGAAGACGGTCGCGCGGGGTGATTAGCCGGAGCGGTTAACGGGTTTCTCGGGACACTTGACGCGGTGTTTTCGGTGGGACACGCTGTTGCGATGAGAAGCGGAGGAGCAACGAGGGAACGAGCCCCGAAAAGATGCGCCGACGGGACTCGACGCGAGACTGGAGCGGCAAATTGTGGACGAGCGGTTCCGAGAGAGGGCTCATCTGGAGAGAAGAGGCTCTCTTGCTCTCTTTCCTCGTCTTCTCGCGTCTCTCCTTCCCCCCACGCGCCCTTTCCCTCCTTTCCCTGCCCGTTTTCTCGCCGGCAGCATCCAGCTGACGACCGAGAACACGAAGAGCAGCCACCAACAGTCCCCAACCCTTCTTTTTCTTCCTCGCTGTCAACGAGATCAGCCTCGTAACGCCTAGCCAGCACGAGACCGCTACGCAGAAATCGCCCCGGCGATCTACTCTGAAAACGCATCATCTTTTTTATTAATAATCACTGGTCGACGGATTTTGCAAACATCAGCAGACTTAGCACGCAACAGAAGAAATAGAAGAATTGAATGTCCCTGTTATGTTATTTAGAATCTATTGAAATTGTTAAGAGAACAACTAAATTTCTATGTAAATCCATTACGTTGCAATTAATGCGGACCATTTTTATTTTTCGCAGAATTATTTTTGTATTTCGCAATTTTATTTTTATATTTACCAGACCTCTTCGAGTACCTAACTGTACATTGGGTACCTTGGGCAAGTTGATTAGCAACATCGTTTTTACTGGAGTCTTTATTAACTGTAAGAACTATATGGAACTTTTTCTTCATCAAGGAATCAGGCAGGAACTTTTTCACTGATCTATCACGGGTAGCGGTTTTTACGCAAAATAAAAATCGCCAGCGTTAATCGCAGGACACGGACGCTGCTAATAGATGTTTATTCCCGAGTTGCATCAAAGTGTTTGAATGAAGAGAGCTTTCGCAAGCCGAGCTTTATCAGACGAGGCTGAAACTTCGATTGGGAAACGCGAACGGCATTGGCCTCTGTGTTCTGGACCAATAATCGCGTTAAGAAGCCGTCGCTTCCGCTTGATGCGATTAAAAACGTCTATTGTCAGCTGATGACTCTGCCGCGGAACTGCGATATCGTTCTTGCGACGCCTTGAAATAATAAATCAATCTCAGCTGTGAGTGCGTATCGAATACTGCACTTTCCGTCTTTGTGGTTTAATCTTCTCTCGGAATGAGTCTAAGGAACCTTCGACTATCTTTAAAAAGCGAGCAAGAACATAGAAAACACGAGGGTTAGGTAAATCTTTGAGATTCAAATTTTCGGCGTTCCGTCAAACGAAAATTCTTTTTATTGTCCGAGTGTTTTTTAATTGTCCGTATTGTAGTTTAGAAGAGAAGGTTCTTGCACAAGAGTCCTTAACTAGTGGACAGTCACCGTCAATGAATCGACAAGTTTCTTGGTCCTTTTTGTAATTGTTACGTTATCTTGTTATCCTCAACGAATCGCTCTGTTGGTGGTCAGGGAAGTCTCATATGCGGGTTATGGCCATCACAATGGGGCATAAAAATGTCTATACTTAATGTGTTTATTACACCACCGTTCACTCGACGTTGAACGTGAGATTTTCTTCCAGCTTAAAAGTCATTTTCTTAGACTGTTACACCGAATTTTCGAATAGAAAAATTAACTAAAATGGCCAATCCGAGTCGACTTTCAAAAAATGATTTTACCATGAACGATGGTCATGCAATCTGTAACAATTTACAAAAATTGGACCAAAGACATAACATTCCTATTGCTCATTTGTTCTATTCAGTTTTATTCTTTTACTTTATGCCCTGCAGCCATTCTTATCCAAAGGGAACTTTCTCTAAATACTTGGCTTCTTACATATATCCAAAAAGGACCAAAAAAATGTGTGCAATCCCGTTGCTTTACAACAATTTATGGCCATTATTGCCATATTAGGGAAACTTGATTAACCAAGGAAAAATAATTTAAATAGGTAAGAATATGGTCACTTTATTCGCACAAACTAGACGTCATTTCAAGTATATTCGATTGGAAATTTTTCCAGATGATCAACGTCTTACAAATAATTAAACAGGAAAGGCAAGATGCATGATATTGTGGCCATTTTTGACCCCGTTTAAGGGAACCTTCCCGAGATAATGTACACATTCCAAACAGCTCAGGAAAACGAAAACATTTGATTATCGCGAGCGTAAAGTAGCAAGCGTGAAGCGCGAATTCGCACGGTGGACGCGCGACGAAACGCGGCGAAACGTCGAAAGATGGTACAGAGCTAACGGGGACGCATAAATCGTGTCGGGGCCTTTGGTCCTTTGTTCTGGTGGCCCGTGAAACCGTCGAGGAACGGCTCGTAAAGCGCGATTTTCCGATTCGCGACGACGATGAAAATCGCGGGGTCGACTGTAATACACGCGAGCTCCGCATGGGAAATCGGTGAATGATTAACGGTGGCCATGCTACTCGGTTTTTTTGCCGGCCGAGGCCCGTTTACTGCCACTAAAACGGGCAACGATCGACGGAACGACCGCGAGCAAGTTTTACCGTGGCGGCTTCCATTTACTGTGGAAGCGTTAAACTAACGTCCTCTCGCCGCTGCATTTTTGATCTTCGGTAGCGTTTCTGCGGCCCGCGTTTATGGCTGCCTCCCCCCTAAACCCGGAGTTCATTGATAAAGTGACGCGGTGAGAAATTGACCGGAGTACATTGTTCTTCGTTCCCTTCCTTTCAGGAATCTCGGTTGCCCGTTTAACAGATTTATGGGCGGCGTGTCTTTGAAATCTCCGTCGTCTTCAAGCTTCTGCCTCACCGGCTCGCGTCAGTAGCCGCGTGCTTGATTTCTGTCGCGGATGTCTGGCCGCAAACGAGCCATGCGAAACAGAGTTCCGCGGATTATTTCGCGATGCCAGACTGCTTTGAGGAAGAGAAAAGCTGGCTGGACCCGCAACGGTTGCGGATACTACGAACATTCCGCGCAATATAATTCTGTTACAGTGCAGAAGTTTAGAACCGTGCGAGAGGCGTCCGCTAAATGATAACGGCCGGCTGTTCCTTGCTTTGCTAAATTGATGGTATCGTCCTGGAAATTGGAAATTGAAGCCCTTCAGGTGGTGCACAAGCAGTGTGAACGTACAGAACAGTACCAACTGCATGAGTCTTCAGCAAAAGTTGTAAGAAGCTGTCGAGAAGGACAGATTTCTTCGAACGAAATTGACATCCAATTGATGCAATGATCAGAATCAAAAATTTGGGAAAATAAACAGGTAAGTTCGTTCATTTTCTCTTTTCTAATAAAAGAGTGAGAGCAGACAGAATTACAGAAAAATTGTTTAGCTTAAAAGCACGAAAGATTTGTCCACTGGTATTCACTTGAAACAATGGCCAAAACCAACTTATTGGAAAACTGAAGACTTGAATTCGCTCAATATTGAAACTGTTATCACTTCGCTAAAATTCATCCAAATTTGTTAAAAAGACAACCATGTTAAAGCTTGAGATAGAACACAATGACACTGGAATGAACACCGGGACTCGCCCGGAACTGTAACGAAATCACTAACAAAGTCTTATAATCATAAATGAAATTACCGAATCGCTGGTTAGCTTCAAATATTAATAACTACAAAAATGTATATAGTACACAAGTAAAATTTTGTTAAAAGTATACCAAGCACTTAGCTAAAAAAAACTTGTATAAAACAAAAATTTATTCAATTCGTTGAGAAAGGAAAACGTGTTATCAGAATTTTAAACTTTAGGCATGAATGAGAAAACGAATATTGATAAAATGTTCCTCAGACATTCAGCTACCTTAACAAACAAAAGTTTTACAATTTATCTAGAATTTTTAACATTGACCTTTGACCGCATTTTCGGGGCAAATACCCCACTGTGCGTCGTTTAAAAATGCTAAACCATCAAAAGATTGCTTCGAACTTAGACAGAGTAGGAAAACCCGACAGTATAGGAAAACGTATGCGTAAATCCATGTATTTCTTCCGACGTCCGCCATAACGAAAATCGCTGAATAATGTAATTGCCCAAAACAAGCAAGAACGACGAACGGAACGAATATTGTATCGTTTTTAGATTCTTCGAGCGTGCACGAGCGAATTACCGTCTCGTTTCTCGTGCATCCTCGAAATAATCAACGTCCGCGGAAGATCGACGATCAAAACGTAGAGAAATCTCAATCAATTCCAGTTCTCCCCGGATAAATCCTAATCTTATCCGACACTTGCTTGCCGGTACAAGCTCGTGCCCGTTCGAGTGTATCGTTAGACACGTTTCCGCGCGTGTACGTACACGAGGAGGCTCGACGGTAGCAGATATTTACTAGGTAAATTGCCATCGGTAGTCCGTAAAGGCCGGCATGCCACCCTGATCGTAATTCGTCCCGTGAAGGACGAGACCGGCTAACAAACACGATCGACAGTGATTACCAGTCGGCTGCCAACGAAGTGAACGAGAAGAGCGAACGAAGCGCGGCTGCAATCAACGCACGCACACCGGGATGCGCTGTGCCACCTTCGTACCCGCATGTTCGAAAACAAGAAAAAAATAAAAACGAAACCACTCGATGAGATTCCTCGAGACCGTGCTCTTGTAACATTTCAACCAGAACACAATCGTAATTATCGTAATGTTCTGTTATTATACTGTTAACATTATTGTGCCGCGTTACGATCCGCCATTACAACTGATCCAGTTGCACACAGTTTTTCTGTTTCTGGGTCCGCTCGGCTGAACGATGGATCTTTGTGCAAAATTAAAATTCTTTGCATTAGTTACTAGAATACAGATTTTTCAGGTTGGAAAGTTTTAAATTTGATTAGTCGCCCAACTGTCTTTTCATGTATTCATTTCTGTCACGAATGCATTAAACAAGTAGACTGGGGGGTTTCTATGCAAGATAGAAATTGTGGTGAGCAATTGTACGAAACAGGAGTTAAATAAAAATCCGTTTCTTCTTCTGTCGTGTTTGCTAAGTTGAAGAAAATGTAAATCCTTAAACTCTTCTGAAGTTTTAGCTGTTTTATATTTCAAGTAAACATTTTACTCGTAAATGCATAAAATCAGTAGTCGAGTGATCCGTTTCTTCTTCTGTTGATTTTCATAAATAGTGGCAGGCCAACAACAACGTATTAACACTTTGAGGCACACGCTTTTAAAGAAAATAAAAACCTTAGTTGCACAGAATTTTGCGAATTCACTGCGTCACACAATGCGCCAACCTTAATCACAGCAGCACACACAACTTACTGATACGTTTTGATTTGCATAAACTTTCTTTTCGCTTATTTACCATCGATGTATAGCATTGCCAACTGAACGAGAAACCAGAAATCAAATATTATACTGTATGCTTACGAGTAACTTCAACTTTTCGATGCGGGTTAAAATATATGTCCCGCCATACATAAAAAGCTGAGCAAAAGGCGGGATAGTTTTTAACCCACCTAGCCCGAAAGAGTTAACTCATTTGGCAACGAATGCACATCCAAAGGAACAGCGACCGAGGAAATAATGCTGAGCGCAATCCCAAAAGATAAATGAAGGGGTCGTTCGGTTTATCCCCGACCGTTGCTTAACAGATTGAAGTTTCCGATTTAATTAGAAATCGTGCGGCAGCGGGACGCTGGATTATTAAATGGCACATCAGCTTCGTCAGGGGTAAAATATCACGGTGTTCGGTGGCTCCTGAGCAGAGTACCTGTTCTTGCGCTTAACCTAGACCTCTTCCCCGGCATCCTCCGTAGTTCAGTAATAATCTCGCCAGAGGACGAGGACTGGTCCCGGATGAAAAATGAACGGAACGGATCGGCGTGCTTTTCTTTTCCGCGGCGCGGCGAGCACGTAGGGAAGGCATCGTTAAAAGGTGTCCCGTCGTCGTCGTCGTCGTCGGGGACCATAACTACCAGTCGGGAGTATGCAAAAGAACCGCTTCTGTTCGAGTTCCGGAATACATACACGGCCCACGGAACGTGTGTACCTCGCGCCGGCCCTGACCGACGACCGATCGAGATAGCGCACGATGAAAAATCGATTCCGGTTGGGAACTCGCGAATCACCGATTATCACTGGCCGCGCGATTAGCGACCGTCGATGTGGAGCAATTTAGAAAACACCGAGGTCCCGAGGATTTTCCAGGATCCACGTAATCAATATCGCGGCACGCGGACATTTGTCACGTCTCTGGGACCGCTGGTTTGCTAAAGGACGAATTAATGAGCCCGATAATCCCGGGAGCTTTCTGCTGAGCCACGCGTTTCTTTTTTTTTCGAGAAATCAAACGCAAAAAGGTGCTAACTTATTAATATACTTATAAGGATACAAACGGATAAAAAAATAGGGGAACAGAACAGGAACCTGGCTCGATTTTTATCAGAAAAATCTGCGTCGATTGATCTGCTGACAAGCTATTTTGTTGCACACAATTTTCTACTTAGTTAAACCTTCGGGGACAAAGAACACTCTATCTAACACTCTGTGTTAAAACACAGAGGATTGATCACAATTTACAGATGCAATGCAAATGAATATTACACTTCTCTTTCAGAGGATGTTAAGCTTTCCTCGACTTCGAACTCTTGGTCTTCGCGCTCTTCTTGCTGTCCTTGGGGCTCGAAGTCTTCTTGCCGGTCAAGTAAGATTTCCTCTTGTCGTAAACGTTCTCCAGGAGAGTCCTCCGCCCGGAGAACGAATCATAGTGCTCGCTGAAAAGCATCCGATATCTCTCCTTTCTGTTCTTCATCAGCCCGCTCAGTTCCTCGATCGAGCAATTATAGTCCTCCTGAGCGTAAATGATGTTCGCCAAACGAGCGTTCCTAAGTGTTTCTTCGTCGTAGACCGTCTTCACCCAGGGAATGTCTTCTTCGTCTTCTTTGATTTTGTAGGGTGATAGGCTCAGCTTAGGAAGTTTGCGGAGCGATTGGGGAGGCTCCACCGTTCTGACCTCTAGCTGAGTCGCCGCAACGTCCAGGCAGCATTCCTTGGTGAGCAGTTCCCTAGTGCTCAGTTCGGATGGCGCTGGCTTGATTTCGTGTTTCGCCCGGAATTCCTCTCGGATCTTCCTGCCACGTGCCAAACTGTCTGGATTCTGCTTCGCCCAAGCTTCTTTCATCTTTGCTATCTTCTCCTCCTTCGACTTGTCCTCTGCTATCTGCAAATTTAACACTTGATCTACAGGGGTACCACTGACGCATTATCTAGCGACGATTATTTCTTAATTTTTGAAAGTCTATGCTCCATGGCCGAGGATTTTTTAATACACCGAATTCTCGATATATGTCAACAACACAGGCCTTGCCAGCGTCGTTTATCGTCCAGGAGACATGAGCTTCGACGCCTCGCGGGGTACACCCCATGGTAGTGGGGATAATTCCGCGACGTCTATCATCCAGGCCTTGGCGACGTATATAGAGAAATCAGTGTAACTCCTTCAACAGCTGTAGTAACATCAATCGTGAAGCTACAGCTCACCCTCGGCAACGTGATCTAATAGTTTTGTTTAGGATTATTGTATAAAATGTAATTTTTAGGAAGGAAGGAAGCTTAAAAGTCTTCTCATAAATAGTACTACCAAACACAATTATTGGATTACGTTACTAGGGGTGACTTGGTGGTTTACGATTGAATTTGCTATTAGCAGGATCTATCAAAGGTTCCTATGGATGGATGATGGGCAACAAGAAAAGTATGTGTAAAATCCCCCATATTAATTTCATCAAGATCTGTTTGCCTAACCTAAAAAATTCTAAGAATATCTAAAAACGTGGTGAGCACGAAGAAAACGTCACCTCTGAGCCGCTATCGTGATCGGTGACCACCTGCAGGACCCAGTAAGGGTTCTCCAGAGCATGAATGCTATCGCCGGAAGCTTTCGAGGCTCTTCTGATCTTGGCGGATTCGGACTTCAACAGCCTGCCCAGACTGAAAACAGATGTCTTCGATCGGACGGTGGAGCCAGCGCGTTTCGACTTGACCTCTGTCACCACAGCCCACTCTGATTTATTGAGGGGCCAGCTGTCGTCAAGAACAATAGCCTCCACGTAATAAATCTGCTGGGACAGCGTCTCCCCGCTGGCTCTGCTTCCATTGACTTCGATCTGCTCGATGGAATCTTCCGCATCGCCATCTCCATTCATAACATCTCCGTGGGTGACATTGTTGACAGGAGGACCGGGTTTGGCGTCGACTTTCTGTTTCGTTGCATTCGAATCGAATGACTGACCCAAGTAAACGAGAGGCAGGATGACTTTGGAAGTTCCCGTGATCTCAGACAGTACTTCGTCCTCGGTGTTCGTCACTCTGAGCTGGATCTTCACTTTATTGTAGGACGCGCACAGTCGGAAGGACATCAGAGTGGGTTTGCTGATCCTGGTGGCCCACTTCGCGATGATCCTCCTGTTGTTGGGTACGTAATGGTTGGATAGTTCCTCGGTGACCAGGAGAGGAGTCAGCAGACCGACGGAAGGATTACCCAGAGGGCCCATGGTGTAGAACATGGGCTGCGCTTTCTTAGTGATCATCAGGATAGTCCAGGTCACCTCTTTCGCTGGCTGGTCGCCGTTCCAGCCGTACGCGAACACCGTGTACCCTAACTTGGCGTACTCGTAGCGGGTCGGAACCACGTTGTTCACGACGCGCAGCATCTCCTGTTGCGTGTCGTTGTTGAACACGCGCACACAGTACCTGGGCAAGTTGACGAACAGATCGATATTTGCGAAAACGGTCTCGACAGGGCGAGCGTTTACCAGGAACCTGGCGATCGGTGTCCACTGTTCCGGTTTCAACATTTTCAAGGTCCCAGTCAACTCTTGCGTCTGAATCGTGTATTCGAAGTCCTTCGAACAGGGATACATGTCGCGAAGCCTGTCGAAGTGCTTCAGAATGTACCTGAATAGATTGCCGGCTATCGACTCCCTCTTATTATAGTTGAACAACTCCACGACCTTCAGCAGATTCTCCAGAACACTTTGATGCTCTCTGTGCGTCGGATTGTGGATTTTCTTGTACTTCCGAATTAGCAGCATCTTGAAGAACGACTGGATCGTGAACGCAGCGTAGTTCTTGTCCAGTACTTTGTTCCCCATGGCGATTTCCATGAACAACCACTGAGCCTTGTCAAACGAGGCTCTAGGCGTGTTAGTATCCCTGATGGCTTTCAACGCCTGGGCGAACGGGTTGAAGTACGGCATGCCGATCAGAGGGTTCAGGAAGAATATCCTCAGCGCTCTCATGATGCCTTGCACCTGACTCTGCGGCACGAGGTCCGAAATCAGTCTGGCCTCCTCGCTAAGGAAGCACAAGTGTATGTAATGGTAAAAGGTCTTGGTACTCTTTTTCAAAATGGGACCGGGCGGCATGTAGCTTTTGTAGTAAAGTTTCATCGCTTCTGGGTGTTCGTCCGTGCCGAACGTCTGGTAGGCGTTGCTCACGCAGTTGCTGATGTGCTTCACCTTCAGGTCGATCGTGTCGGACTCCGTGCACATCAGCTCGTACATCCTCCTGCGGTCGCCCAAGTGGAAGATCGTGTCCGAGGAAATGGTCGTGAAGCAATTGGTCTCGGAGCCGCAGTACACTCGCAGCAAGTGTCTTCCCGATTCCAGTTCCAGCACCGTCGCCTTCGTTCCCGACGTTGGCAGGTGAACTAAGTCGTTGCCGTACTTCTGTCTGTGAAACCAACTGTGTCTCTCGACGATTAAATAATCCCTGTTGGCTACCGATCGAGCGATGCTCGATACTCTCAGAGGATCGCTCAGACGCCCTGCTGAGCTTTGAATCGTGCTGTCGGTGTGTCCCGAGCCGGGAACAGGAGTTTGAGAGTCGACAGGGACCTGGAACGTGGAGAAGTTGATCAAGAAGAACTTCTCCTCCACGGAATCGACGAAGATGTACAGGGGCTCGTTTCTGCTCTTCAGCATCTCCCGGGGCCAGTAATAGACATCCACGAATTTTTCCTGACCAGATGTTACTCGGATGGGAGAAGTTCCTCTACTTCCTTTCTTGCTATCCTTCTTCGACTCTGACCTCTGATCTCCATGACCTTTGCTTTTGAAACGATCCGATACTTGGGCGGTGTACTCAAAGTAGTCCAATTTATAGAAAAAGTGAACGTCCCTGATGTGCGGTTCCATCTTGTTGAAGTCTGCCCAGAAACTGACGTCCGGGAGATTCTTTCCGGCTTCTTCTACATTTTCCGTCGACCTCTTCGAAGATACCATCTTCGATTCTTTCGACTTGTCGCGCCCCTTTCTCATCTCTGATTTCTCGGATGCAGGTGCAGGATGACGTTTTCTACCAATTTCTTCGTCGTTCTTGCGGGCGTATTTGTTGACTATGCTTTCATCGAATCGTTTCAAGGGACTGACAACCCGCAGGGAACGAATTGGTACGAAGTACTCGGCTGGATCGATTATTCCCTGTTGTATCGCCCACTTCAACCAGCGGAACAGCTTCCATCTTGCCAGTGGGGGCTTCACCTGCGACATTTTTGCTTTTTGGTTTGATTCTATAGAAAATTGACTTTACCCTGTTGTAATCAATTTTCGCGTTCCTTTGAAAGGAACAATTATCTTTTCACGCTTTAGCTGTGGGAATATCTACTAATAGACTTTTTAACCCTCGGACGACGGTCAAGATTTTTTAACAAGTATGTTTGTGAAATAAACTCGGAGTCTAATGGTCAAGATAACTTATTGGTGTACAAATGAAATTTCTATTATATGTAAAGGACTATTGCTAAGTAATTAAGTGTACGTTAAAACTTTCCGTACGTCTTTTGGATCCAAGGGAACGTCGCGAGCCTGTGCGACATAAATAAAATGGCTCCAGCAAGGAGACAGTCCGGGCACAGTTTCCGAAGGAAGCTTCTGCATGTCTTCCAATCCAAGAAACAAGGTCACCGGTTCAGGCTTCTGCAACGCCACAGGCTTCTGTTCGCCTTTCGATGTTTTCGATCGATCAGTATCCTTCGATTTCTTCGTTAAATCGGTACCCTTAGACTTCTTTGATCCGGCCAAGTCCTTCGATTTCTTCGTGTCCTCCGTGTTCTTCGATTTATTCGATTTCGCCGTACCTTTCGACTTCTTCTCCTCGCTGGGTTTCTCCCGCTCCGAGGTTCCTGTTCCAAAACGGTCAAAACTATAAACAGATTGTAGGAAGGATAATTACGCACGATGCCCACCCTGCTCCGGCTCTACTGCTTCCGCTTTCCATTCGAAGTGGTCCGCGTACTTCCTCAGAAAGTCCCATTTGTCCTGCGGAGACAGGTAGCCGATTTCTAATCGCAGACAGACCCAACCTGCATCGCGTGAAACAAAGGAAAAATTATCTTCCTGGTAATTTTTACCCATCTTATGCAATATTATTACGTTGAACGAAGCACAACACTTAAGAACGTCTGTTTGGTAGCGAACGTTTTAATGTATTGAGAGATTATTAACAATTATGGTTTACTTTACCCGTTAGACAATGAACTGGATGGAAGTCGACAATTTCGCGACCGTCGGACCATGTCAGAGAACAAAGTTTCAATAAAGCCTTCGAGAGCAGCATGGGCCACAATTCATGGTCGTTTGATGTGCGGGGCAAAACGGGCACCCCGTTCGAGTTGACTGGTATCATGTCGTCCACCACGATGTAACGCCATGATCCCAAAAAGTATAGTCGCACTACGTATTTTCCTTGCATGCACAGAAACATTCTAAATTCCACTAACAATTTATATCTTTAGATGCACGACAACCAACAAAAAGAAATTCATCATAATGAACCAAATCGTCGATATTCTTTATAATATTGCCATTAGTAGATTACTGAAATTTTCTGAAATTATCACGGCGATGAGTATCCGTATCTTGAAACAGTGGACAGTTTAAATAAATTGAATATTGTCGACGCATTACGCTCGACCGATTACAATTGTTGAAGAGAGGACGAAATCGTTGGCCCTTGCAACAGATGTTGAAAATTTTGATTTTTCATAAAGAACCGTGCTCTAGTGCCTATAGTAAAATAACAAAAGATTGTTTCATAAATGAACAAGACGTTCTCGTAAGATCGTCGCAATTTTTCAATCCTAACTGGCCAGATTGTCGACATTCTCACCCAACGATGGTAATTACTTAATGAAGAATGGAGAGGAATGATGCATACCGTTCGGATTCACGGTTGGGCGATGATTCGCTCCTCTGCCCGCTTTATTCATTGAATACACATGCATCCAACCGCGCCAAGATTGGTACCGCCCATTCCAAATGAAATTGCTGTTCTCGCCACTTATTTCCAATCCATCTCGGCCGCAATACTGAAGGTTTATTAGCGCGGAAATAACCCATCGTGTGAACTGAAAGTTGTTTTTAATTGAGCCGCGGTTCGATCGGTCACCGATCTATTTTAATCATTATATTTCGAGCGATTGTTCCGCATCAATTGTCAATCAAACGAGCGTTTCCCATGTACGCGCAAGTTTGGAGTAATGAATGGAGAACGTTAGAATATTTAATAATTAATTATAATTAGATAACATATGAACTCGTCCTCGTCTTTTATTCGACTAAAATTAGAACGAATATTTATTAATTAGTGATAAATTGTATACATTGGACGTACTTCGCTGTGCAATATATGTTCATTATTCGCGATCAGGTCTGGGTACTCTGCAGCATCAACGGACACCGTCACCGATTCCTAAATTTATTATAAATGTAGTTCCGTTTACTCTTAGTGAAAATAGCGTCCAAAAATATACAATATGAAGGTGAGAGAATACTTGAAAAGACAACTAATTTAAGAAGCGAACCCACGGTTAAATTCTTTAAATTCTTTGCCCTGATCCATTCGGAGAAATCCAAAGATGGCGGTAAATCGACGGGCCGCGTGTCCGCAAATAATCCGTCCGAGCCATCTGAAATTAATATTACAAATGAACTTCCAACTAAATTTAGTAAATCGCTTACTACTTTTAGGATTGGCCCAGTTTTCTTTGTTTAATGCCGCGTCGGACCATTCCGGCCATAATATAAAATCTTCCTTGGAGGACAAGCCAAATTCAGACTCCGGAACTTTCTTCGATTTCAGAGACATATCTGAAACTCCCTTCCGATGATAAAACACGACTGTCGTTTTTTACATCTTAAAATGAATGTCGAAAATAGACGATTACGAACAATCCGAACCTTCGCATCAAAACAGTACGAAATGAATATAAACATTTTATGAACCATAGAGTCGTGAAACCAATAATACAAAACTTTGAAAAAAGTATATATATTTATTAGATCTCTGTATTATACATAACTATACGAAGATGAAATGCGAGTTTACGTCGAAAACAGACTTTGTAAAAAATTACAATTTAAAGAAAACTCTATTTCGTTAGTAGTTAACACTACGATGGCGGCGTCGCGTTTATCGAAAACCTAAATGTATGTATATATATATAATACAATTATATATGTATATATATAATGTAGTACAAATATAATTTCTACAAAAAATAATTGTTATCCATCTCTCATTATATCAACTGAATAACGAATCAATTAATGTCAATTCTATCAATGACCACGATGACGAATAAGCTTGTACACCATTGGAACAAAGTTTAACTCGCAAGTTCACAGTTAATAGCATCTTTCTCAACAACAAGAAAAATAACACTACATTCAGGAATTACGATTAGACCACGTCCACCGTTTCGTACGACGTAAACTATAATATATATATTTGTTTCTTCCAACCATATTTAAGATATAATTTTATAGTCCCTCGATCAGGCTCGGTTTTAGTTTTTTTTTATAGTCGGTTTTTATAATTAGTTACATTTTTTTTATTTTTATACACATAGGTAGGCGTAAGAAGCCGTGTTGACCTCTGACCGCACAGACACACAAACTTGTTAGGTCGATAGAATTGCATAACTTATTAAGGCATTGTTCCATTTTTTCACAGTTCTTTTTTTCATAAGTTATATTAAAAATTGTTACCGAAGCGTTTATTTTTGTTTGTCTAATAATGGACTTAACGCGTAGTCAGAGATAAATAACGTCGAGAATTTACAATAATTTAAGTTACTTATCCGATAGATATCTTTAAAGGATATAAATACAATGGAATATTCAATGGAATATTGAATACGATTCTTCAATGAACGTGTCGCGTTGTAGCGTCTTTTTAAACTTGACTTCTTTTTTTTCATTCGGAACACAAGGAGATCAGGTGATACATATACACTGTATCGATGTGTAGATAAGAGAATTCAAACAAATCGAATTCCCCCGCGTACAGTTAAGTTCGTTAGTTAAGTTTCAGCGCTTTGGAAGATTACTATATGGATTGTGTTAATTAGGTACTATTGAGATTAATGTCAACCCCCTCACAAGTACTCGGGTCAGCGTCCTCTCGAATGGACGAAGTACATGAACGACGTAAGAGAAAAATGGTAACGTTCGTTATAAATTAATATAACCGTACGTGTTACTCATTTTGATTGTGAACGTACGTCCAACGACGTACAAAAGACAAAGAGAGAAATAGAGAAGAGAGAGGATACTTTAGAGGTTACTTTACAAAAAAGTGCAGAGAATATACAACGACCAACAATTCCGTTCTTTGCTTTGAATAAACTGCAACCAACGAAGAAACGTTTGGCACCAGATTCACCTGCATCCTCGCCATTTACAAAAATAATCGGTTACTGAAATCAATTATTCCAATACCAGATATGCAACAAATTACGTCGGGATCAATAGATCTTCGAAATACGATACTCTATATTTTAACAACTCTTATCTGATTCGTGCCTGGCAGTGTTCAAAACGTTAACTCTGGTCAATAATGAATATCTTTTTTGTGTCGCCAACTAACCAACCCTTCCTAGTTCCCACTACGAACTGATAATATTGTACTTCACGATCACTTAAAAAGAGAAGAAATAATTTTCTAATCAACGTATATATACTTTACGACCGCTAAAAAGAGATAAAAATAATTTTCTGATCAATCGCGTACATAACTTAAGCTCGTATGTACAAGTTTTGGCACTATGTTACTAAGGCAATGAAAAAGAACCTTCAATTCCAAGTGAAAATAATTCCTCCAATAATCTCTCCTTAGTATACTAGTGATATTCATAGAATGTATGGTTTGAGACATCGATTCGTATGGATATAGATTTGTTCGACTCTAGGCCCGTTACTGTAGCTGCCATCCACGTGATTGCGTAGTAAGAGACGCAGTATAATTAAGCACTGGAGGTCTCATAAACCATGAAATGAGATAACTATTGCGTAGAGCTATAAAGTCCGATATAGGTAAAGTTGAGATTTCGTTTAAATTAAGTAGCTTCCTGCCGTTATACGCAAGCATTTTTAACACAGTTTGCGAGGCCCTGAGGCCCTTTGATCTTCCATTCGTCCTGCTTGGAGTCTTTGAATCAGAGCAAAAAGGTCTTCCTCGGGAACTGTGGAACCTGCTTGAGTCCCATTGGCCCTCTGGCCATGATCTTCTTCGGCATCTTGCACTGTCGACGACGCAGGTAGAGGACTTCGTTGATCCTCTAAACGCGAACTCTGCTTAAACAAATGATTATACCATTACAAATTAGAAAATGATCATAAAACCGTACATATCCGAACACATACCTGGCACCTTACAAGCATTTCAATGAAGGAGTCGTCCGCATCCTGGTTAGTGTTTAGACCGGGCAAATAAGGCAGCGTCACCCGTTGTTCATCCATTCTTTTACTCTGCATACCCGCAATCAGCTCAAACAAATCCTCTCCGTCCCTAAAAGTACATTTAAGTACATTTTAATACCGAATTACATGGGACAACATAGCTCTCGATAAAAATACTAAAGTCTATAATTGTGGACGTGTACACAGAACTCGTGAACAGTGTAGTCGCGAATTAAGTATCTGTGTTCTTCATATACAATTATGCATTCTAGCATAATAATATTACACGAATTAAAATCCGTATTCTTTCATCACGCGTGAAATAGAGACGTTTAAAAAGTACGCACTTGTCATCTGAATCAGATACTTCCGGCGTGATTGGTCTGAACTTCTGACTTCGATTTGTATTCAAAGCACAACGCTGGTCGTCCATTCTCCCAGATTGGAAACGAGACAGAAGATCAAAGAAACTATCTTCTTCCTTTTGAGTGAATTGTGGAGTCGCGTTGTTACTTTTATCTATTTGAGACTCTGCTTGCTCTTTCAGCTTTGCATCAGGTGTAAGCTAAAATAAATTTGCAATTATATTATGAATTCGTTATTGCTGGCATAAATACATAAGCAATTACAAATTACCTTAATAAGATCTAAGTTATCCATACTTTGCCTTCTAAGTCTATATCTACAAGGTGAAGATATATTAACATTTGACCCAGTATTGGTTACAAGCTTCTGTGCAATATTCTCTTTGTTATTTTCGTGTTGCCCTTTCTCTATGCCCAGGATCTTTTGTAAATCATCAACATTCATTTGCGCTGTGGCCTGGCCCATTGGATCTTCCAGTTCTTTAGAGATGTTTAGGTGGAGATTAGCATAATGCAATGCTTTCTCGTGATTTCCCATTGCTGCATAAGCATTACCCAGAGACCAACAGGCACGACCCTCGCCCACTCTGTCTTTAAGTTGTCGAGCTATTTCAAGATGCCACAAATGGTACTCTATTGCAGTCGAGTAGTCCTTAAGAAGAGTGTATGTGTTTCCTAATGAGTAGCAAGCTTGTGCTTCCACTTCTCTGTCCTGTAAATCTTGTGCAAGGTCTAGAGTCCTTTTATAATGCTGTGCAGCCTTCTCAAATTCACCAAGGAATATATGTGAGTTTCCTAAATTACTGTTGGCCCTCCTCTCAGCAGCTTTGTCTCCAAATTCCTTGGCTATCTTTAGTCTTTCATTGTGATAATAAATTGCTTGTTTAAAATCACCTAACAGATAGAAGGTGTTCCCTAGATTTCCACAGGCTCTACCCTGAGCAGCAGAATCTTCCAGCTCCTTCATCAGCTCTAAGTTTTCTTCATAATACTGAACAGCTTGCTCTAGACACTGTCTGACTTCTTCAGAGAATTCCCCAGGGTCCTGATGACCTATTCTACCGGCTTGCTTACCCTTAGCATGGTAAACATTCCCCAAGTTGTACAGAGCTCTTCCTTCGCTCAATTTGTCTCCAATTTCTCTAGAAATCTCTAAGTGTCTTTTACAACAGATCATAGCCTCGTCAAACTTTCCCATCACTTTCAACGTGTTTCCCAAATTTCCACTGGACTTAGCTTCCCCTAGTTTGTCTCCCATGTTACGTGCGAGTGTCAAATCCAGTCTATGATATTGCATTGCTTTCATATAATCTCCTAGGTAAAAGTATGCATTTCCCAGTTGACTGTAAATTGCACTTAATATCTTTAAGTCATTCGTGCCGGCTTGGATCGCAGCTTGAAAGAATGCCACTCCGGACTTGCAATCCCCAGCCTTACATAGACGCTCGCCCTCGAGCGCCAGCTCAAGGCACATATTCCACCTTTCATTGTTCTATTAAACAGAAAAAAAAAGGAATTTGCTTTAAAATTTTGGTATTTTGTTGATCCAAATCAAGTTTCTGCTAGCTTAAAATATGTTTGAAACGTGTAGGGAAACAATAAAAGAAGCAACCATAAAACATCCTATGAATGATTGCAGTATGCTTAACATGAAAAAAAAACGTGTGTGGAAAGGGTATTGGAATGGTCATGGGAGTGGCTGGGTATGCAACTTCAATAAATTAACTGCAGACAGGAACTTGCATTGATATTTAAAAATTCCTTTCGGCTGGACAAAGATAACACGCGGCGAACATCATGTCCGTGGGAAATATTAATATATTAACAGGTAAACGTGCAGTCAGCGCATAGACGGTGACAGGGAGGGAAAAACATGTATACTGTGTTTGAACAGGTTTTATTTCCATCGAAACCGATTTCGGACTGTTTACCAAAGCGTCGGTAGAGAAAGCGTAATATGTAGAAAAGAAATTGAACAATTCACGAATAATGACTGGACGCAGCAATGTAATGACAAGACTCGCATGAGTCATATGAGGAAATGGAATTACAATGGTTCACTTACTTGCCCCTCAGTTGATAAGTTTTCCGCGCTCGCACTTAAAGACATCGTGTTCGTCAGGACTTCCTTTTCTTTGTGAATTAACAATCGATTCCCTCTGTTTCGCAACACCGCAAACAACGCGAATCCTATGTGCACAATAGACTATTATTCGGGATAGGATAATAATTAAGCGCACACGAATTTCCACGCATCGTGATCCACGCGTTCTCTTTCTTGTAATTGATTCATTCACATAGTAACACCTGCGTCCTTTTCGCAAATAAAATACTGGCGTCCCTTCCCCTGCGGAACAAGCACCTTATCGTCGCACTTTCCGAATACAACTGACCGAAAATTGAGCGTCCAAGTCCGAACTACTCCAAACAAATGACGCTTGATGCGTTTGGCTGATCTGTCGACCAATCGCGGCGCGCTAACCACTTTAATGACAAATCAGAGGTTTCTATGTAAAGTGCATTGCATGTGCATTTCTGTGCACGATCAAAATTGTTAACTATTATTATAATCTGATTTTGGAAACCAAAAACCTGAAATGAACTCACTGTTATAACAGCTGTTCACCCCGCTCCTATTCTTTGAAATTTGCAACATAGTAATGAAGTTGTTATAATTATAATTTTAGGCGTTTTCTATCGAAAACATCAGAATACTATAATCTTCTATTCACAGTAGCACAAAGAAAGTGTAACAGTAGATTTAATATTTTTTATCATACACGCAGAGAGGAAATGAAAGTGCTCACGCTCGAGGTTTTAATGTCCCCACTTTTCTGCATCATCTTTTTATCCTGGAACAGAACCTGCATCAACTTTTTAGCCTGGACCAGAACCTGCATCATCTTTTTAGCCTGTATTAGAAGCTGCATCATCTCTTAGGCTGAATCAGAGACTACATAGAAGAGTCTCTTGTAAAAGTAGCATCCACTCTGGCATTATTAGAAATCCGCTGCTAATGACGCAGGTTCTGGTCCAGGCTAAAAAAGACGATACAGGTTCTAGTCCAAGCTAAAAATTAGACTAGCCGGCAACACTATACCGGAGACACTAAAATCCCATTACACTATTTAAATCAAATACAACAACACTAATTTAGAGTTAAGTTATTAAAAAACAAACGAACAGATGGAATCAGAACTTCTTATTAGAAAAAGATCACTTCGTTGTGTACGGATAAACTAGGACACCCTATATATAACGAATTTTATTTGTCCTCTTGCGGTTATTATAGAAAGTCGTCACAGGACATTTTTAGTGCTATCGATAATATAGTCTTGCAAACGAAAATCACATTGCGCGGATGATCTCCACGCATTCTAAATTTATGGGTTTGTGTATGAATTGGCATGGTGAACGGAAGTGTTGTAACACGGAGAAAATGAGAAACAAACCGCGAAACTCGTTTGAAAAGTAAAAAAGAATGTCAGCTTTCACTGGAGCACGGTGTAGATGTTTGGACGTTATTGCGCTCGGACAATTGATACACATTCACAAGAAGTGTAGTCACTTCACTGGAGTATTTATAAACGTTAAGATATCGTGAAACTTGTAACTTTGGAAGAATTTTTAGCTACACTCTTTTACTCATAATGTTCTTTTGGAAAAACTCGTTTGCAGCTGTTTTCCAATGGCCTATAAGAAGACTACATACATCAACTGTTTTGTAAGTAACTTATGTTGTCTATTGAAATATCAAAAATATAAATGAGCTTCCCACAAAATGTGGATATTATAAGTATAATAGAAGTAATATATTTCGTAATTTTTACTAAAAAACTTGTGAAAGATCACTTATTTATATAACTCGCAATTTTTAGGCATGAAGCTGTAATAATAGATGGCAAACGAATTGCTAATGACATACAAAAAGAATTGAAAGTGACTGTTGACACTTGGATACAAGATGGTAATAGAAAACCAAACTTAGTAGCTATACTAGTTGGTAATAATCCAGCAAGTAAGATCTATGTTCAAAGAAAAATGAAAGCTGCAAGCTTTGTTGGTAAGAAAGAGTTGGAAGAAAAAATTGCATAAATTGTATTGAGTACAATAATATTGTATTAATACAAGATGATATCATAATAACAGAGAAATAAATTACAAGCTTTATTTTTATATTTCAGGGATTGACAGCTCTACCATCTTTTTAGATGAAAATATATCACAAGAGGATCTTGTTAAAAAAATTCATCATTTAAATGAAAATGAAAATGTAGATGGAATTCTTGTTCAATTGCCATTATCTGATCATATAAATGAAAATGAAATATGTCAAGCCATTGCACCGCACAAAGATGTGGATGGGTTTCATTTAGAAAATATAGGTAAATTATCGCTAAATAATCGTGGCATCATACCTGCGACTGCATTAGGTGTAATAGAATTAATAGTTAGAAGTAAAATAGAGACTTTTGGGAAAAATGCAGTAGTTGTTGGAAGATCAAAACATGTTGGTTTACCAATTGCCTTACTTCTGCACTCGAGTGGTAAAGGTACTTTGTTTTATTACATATGTATTGTATAGAGGTATGCGAGCATCCAACAATTTCAGGTCGAGACGGGTTCTCGAATATATCGGAATTCCCGAGCACATATGGATTCTCGCACACCTCTAGTATTGTAGCATTCTCCAGTGTATGGTATATATAATTTTAGGATTGAAAATTTTAACAATAATTTATTTCATAGATGAAATAGAAGCCTTAAATATGACTACAACAATATGTCATCGTCATACTTCCAAGACTGAATTGGCAAAATTCACAAAATTAGCAGACTTAGTGGTAGTATCAACTGGTGTTCCCGGCTTAATCACCAAGGAAATGATAAAACCTGGAGCCTGTGTGATCGATGTGGGAATATCAAAAATAAAAGTAGGAAATAAGTACAAATTAGTAGGAGATGTGGATTTTGAAAATGTGAAACAGGTAGCTGGATATATTACACCTGTGCCAGGAGGTGTTGGACCAATGACTGTAACCATGCTGATGAAAAACACAATTACTGTTGCTATGAAGAATTATCAATATAAAAAGTAGTTTAATCTTTAAATTTCTTTCTTCTTATACCATTTTACCAAAAATGTAAATGTATTTATTATAAGTATTATTCGAAAGTAAATTAATGTAACAATATTTTCATTTAATAAAGATAATTTTATAATACATCACTTATTAAATGATTTTTCTCTCAATTTTGATATATGACTTATTATCAATGAAAATATCAAAATAACTGAGGTTACGTCGTTATCGCCAATACGTAAGCGTGTCCAGTGAAGTGTACACAAAATAATTTTATAGTAATATAATAAAAACAACATGTTACTAAGTTTCATCCGAGTGGTTAAGGCGAATCAAAAACCACTACTCTCAATTACTTCCAGACTGTCATTGGAAAACAACCTAAAATTTTCCACGGTCGTGTTAACGAAAATGAGTCGACCAAAAGTTTTAATTACTCGCCCAGATATTCCAGCTGCTGGATTAAATTTATTGAAAGAACAGTAAGTACCTATTAAACAGTTAAAAAAATGATTAATGTGCAAGTACCTATCTATTTTTTATCCTCTCAACAAACAGCATGCTTTTAAACCTGACATGTACATATACGGTACAATAATCAACAAGTATATTATTTACAAATATTTGAGACGAATTTTGTTAAATTTTGTTTCAAATATACATGTGATAATATCAAAGAAAACAGTTATTTTTTTCTCTATACCTTCTGGTAGATGTGACATTATCTTATGGGAGAGAGCAGAACCAATACCAAGGTCCACATTGCTATCAAAAATACAAAATGTTGACGGAGTTTATTGTTTACTGACAGACAAAATAGATGATGAAGTCTTAGAGGCTGCCGGACCACAATTAAAAGTAGTCGGCACTATGTCAGTCGGAGTAGATCACTTGGATTTAAATGCTTTAAAAAACAGGAACATAAAAGTAGGATACACACCTGGAATTTTAACAGATGCAACAGCTGAATTAACTGTGGCATTATTGTTAGCTACATCTAGACGATTAGTGGAATCGAATAGAGCCATTTACAAGTATGTATTAAAATGTACAAGATGTACCAATGGACATTATACCAATGTTAATCTATTAGGAGAGTACAGAAGTTTGTGCCCAATTTCGTATCGAATACAAACTTTTGCACTGACCTAATACTTAAACTATTCAAATATCGTTCATAGGGGAGAATGGAAAGCATGGTCACCTACTTGGATGTGTGGTCCTGGATTATCTGGATCCACGATTGGAATAGTAGGATTAGGTCGCATAGGTGCTCAAGTGGCTAAAATTCTCAAAGCTTTTAATACTGCCGAAATATTATATACAAGTAGAACTATGAAACCAGGAGCATCTGAATTTGGAGGGAAAAAAGTAGAACTCGATGAACTACTTCAAAGAAGTGATTTTGTAATAGTTACAACAGCATTAACACAAGAAACAAGACAAATGTTTAGTCGGAGTGCATTCGATAAAATGAAAAGATCTGCTATATTCATTAATGTTAGTAGGGGAGAAGTTGTTGATCAATCTGCTTTAATAGAAGCTTTAAAAGAAGGAACGATTAGAGCAGCTGGGTTAGATGTCATGACTCCAGAGCCCATTCCAATGAACAGCGAATTATTAAAATTAGATAATTGTGGTAAATATAATGCTAACACATATAACCCTTTGCACTCGAATGGTGATTCCGAGGGGTCAGTAAAAATTACCATACTATTATTCAAAACCGTTTATACATTATTAAATTCGTCTGTACTCTATAAATTGCTAACAGTTCAAATGTTGTATGAGAAAACAATGTCAATGATTCAATGTCATGTGCATAATGTAAAAAATTTTAATTTTTTTCATTACATAGAATGAATATGTTCTAGGCTGAAAAAATGTCTTGAATTTGGAATTAAACTTGCTTCAGGTGCAACGGGTTAAAATTTATGATTAATTCAAGAAATGTTAATAAACCCCTATTTCAGTAATACTACCTCATATTGGTAGTGCCGCCATGGAAACGCGGGAGGAAATGTCAAGAATCACTGCCAAAAATATTCTAGCAGTTTTGAATGGAACACCAGACCAAATGCCTACACCTCTACAAATATAAGTAATACTACAAAATACAATTAATGTATTATAATTGTCCGTATCAACCCAATACATTCGCTAATATTTTGTATTTATATATACATACTTATGAATCAATTTATATACCTTTGAGAATTTATCACTGAATTACACTATTGTTGATTAGCATTGTATGTAATCATTTTGTTTCTCAATCATACAATTTTCTTACTGCTTTTATTAATACTAAACTCTGTTCGTACGTAGTGAAATGCAATGCTGTAGTTGCTGCAGCTTTTATCTGACTTGGTGCTAAACCCTTAAATAATCCTCTTAGACCTTCTACTTTCACGGTCACCCTTAAGCAATCTAGCAATCCTGTGCAGGAGAAAAAACTTCCAAAACCCTTTCTACCATGCTCAAATCCTTGTATTTGTAATCTTTTTCTGCTAAGATCTAGTGGATATACTGCAGTTTTAGATAAAAGGCCTGCTGCACTGCCAGATAACATAGAATTATAAAAACTTATATTAGTATCACTACTATATTTTTTATACAAATCAGTAAAAAGCCCATAAAATGCAAATTGCAAGCCAGAATGTGGTATAATTTGTAGTAAAGTTGGTGCCAATCCATTAAAAAATGCCCGTGGAGATTCATGTTGAATGATGCAACTGAAAATAAATTTTTTCAGAGAGCATAATTATCTATATCAGTACCTCACTTTTCTTTTTATCAAAAACTCACCTGCAAGAATGTATTACACCCTTATATATTGGATCTTTATTCGATTGCGCCACTAATCTAGTTCTTATAGTATCGCAAGGAAATGATGCAACTGTAGCTGCACAACCTGCACCTGCTCCTGCTAGAAATTTTGTTGAAAATTTCCATTCTTCTAGTTGTGGTAAGTTTTTGAAAGCTTTCATAAATATATTATAGGAGTAAAACTGAAAAATATAGACACTGTCGCATATACCGATATAAGAATATTTTTGTAATTCTTATGTTTTACCTGACCCATCCCATATATGACTGAAAGTATTTGAGCAGGAACATGTCCTTTCCATAATGCGAGAATTCCTTCCTCTTTAATGATTAAAGAAAATGTTTGTGCTACGGAATGATATTTACTAACATGATGGTCCTTAATAGGTTCAACTTGTAACTATAATATTAAGTATCTCATTTAACTAGAGTGTATGCAATATCATAAATATTTTATGTTTGCACAGCTTTACCTGGAACCTAATTTTTACAACATCTAAGGGTTGACATATGAATCTTGTTAAAAAGCCACTACTAGCTCCTGCTATAGCATGATCTGCATTGTGATTACTTGTTTGCAATGAAACATTCATAATTTTTATTTTACTTCATTCAGCTTGTACTTAATATCTGCACATATAATAAATGCTATGAACAATGCAAAAATGCCAACTCAATTTATACGAAAATATTACGGTTGGTATAATTTGAGCTTTTGCTCATTTACGCACTGAAAAAATGATAAAACAACTGGAGAGTTGTAAACTATTCTTTGTTATAAAACCTAGCATAGGGGACAATTTGAAAGACAACAAATCAGGAAAAAGTGCCACAATTGTGTATTACTCTGGATTAAATTGGGGATTAATTAACTACTATTATACAGCAGTTACGTCAAAATCTTAACCGTTGATCACGTATAAATTAAGTATAATATTAATAAAGAAAAATGATTATAACTAAAACCTTTTTTCATACTTGCACTTATATTTTATCAAATATGTAATTATACATAAAATAAAGCGGCACGTCTTCGCACCGGCGCTTTTTAATATAATTATGGATTGGGGCCAGGCCTAATATCTAATATGTACGAGAGTACAACGAAGCTACAATACTATTTATATAGCTACGCCATTGTCGAAAAGAACGTCATCAGAGCGGCACTTTTGATGATCGTGCGATAAGCGTAGCTCCACTCGCATCTCCAACGTAAACGCTTCCATTAGAAAATAATATTTAAATAACATATAATATTTCGATGCTTCGCTATTTAGTATCGTAACACCATTGTACCCGTATCTTCACTCGTGAATCGGAACATCTCTAATCATACATAACCTACATTTATATTTTTCGCAAAAATAAATTCTATTTACAGTTCTATAAACAATTACTACGCAAACTGTACCAATAAAATATGCACGTCGCTTTTGGATTCAAATTGTGTAATTTAAGTAACTTTAATTACGCCATAAGCAAAAATAAATAGTTATTTAATCTTTTTATTTAGTACTGTAATACAAAGAAATTTCCTCTCTCTATTAATTGTAATTAATGTCTTGAATCATTTTGGAAATTTGGGAATAATCGTCGAAATTAATGGGATATTTTAGATCACAGTAATCCTTCACTAATGTTCTTAGATCGTATCCCCAACGACTTTTAAGGATAATTTCAATGTTTGCTTTAGATGGAATGCATGGATGACCTTCTCTGGACACTAAATCCAATTCTTCGATAAATGTTTGCTGCAGACAAATTTGTGTAGCATTTAGCAACGCTTAAAATCATTAATAATATAACAGAAATCATTATAATTTTCGGTTCACTTACATGATTTTTGAATCGATATACATTCCACAATTCAATATATAATTTATGTAAATTTAAAATTGTTGTTTTGTGTATATTGGATATATTTTCGAAAGTATCATCAAACATGTCTGTAGATAACTTCTCGGTCTTAGAATCACAATAATTCATTCTTTTGAAGTGCCATTTTTTAAAAAATCTATTTTTAGAGTCATTTTGCATGTATAGACATTTAATGTTTGTTATAATATCTGGACTTGTGATAAACACTTCATTACACAATTGAAATAGGTCATCTTCCAAACCTTCAATTAAGTGAATCACGTAATCAGAATAAACGAAAAGTATTCCTGTAATATACTGCGAACTTTTATCCTTTATAGCAGTATCAAATAACGGTGCAATATCTTCACAGTTTGTAATTTTTGCACAATAAATAAGTCTACATATATTGCGTTTTTTAACTTCTCGAATGGAATCGAGTAGAGATTTACGCACGGGTTCTTCCATTTTTATACACTTGTTTGATCAATAATAGGCATGTTTAAATTTCAATAATAAATGATCTTCAATGTAAACTTTTCAATTCATTGCACATCACTCTATGTTTAAATAAAATTAACAATGAATAATCTATCGTGACATGTAAATGTTAAATAATAATATTCAGAATCTATATTATCAAGATTTAATTTTTTAATGGGTTAGGTGAAACATTACTATGATTGAAAGTTGTCGGTTTAAAATTTATTATTGACAACTAAAAATTTCATACAATGACGTGCGACAATTTCTGGAGTGCTTTAAACATTTAGAAAATACAGAATTAACAAAACCATTTAGTACATGTAACGCAGTTTTAGAATCGTGACGGTTTTGAATTATCTGTCAGATCGATGGAAAGTTCAAGTCAAACTACATTTTTTGTACATGGGTAACCTTACTAGAGGAATAAATTATAGAAAAAACTTCTCTTTAATAAATTGAGACTATTTTAATATAAATAGAAATATTAGTAAGACATACATGTAAGAAAAGTGTAGCTTCACAGTCATTACACTCAGTGCGGTCTGCAATTTCACTTGACAGACATTATACTAACAAAATAACTTTGCAATATGACCAAAAACAAATTGGTCATATAAAAAGAATTGGAATGAATACTGATAGTTACTATTACTTCACCTCTTACCGAGTCCCCTTGCTTCCCAGACGCGCCAACTCAAAGATATTTAAATAATTCTTACAAATTTCAGAAGTTATAATTAGAAAATGATCAGTGAAACAAATTTCTAAGATAACAAATTACATATGTGGTAATTTTCTAATTTAAATTTGATTTTACAAGATTGTCATGAACAGCTTTCTATAATAAGTATTCTCTTTACTTAACGTTTTCAAACGGCATTTAACTACCGTTTTACTTGTTCTTAACTTTTTGCGCGTCTTCATGTGTGAAAAAAGTCGAAGTATAACAAGCTATTATTTTGTATAACTTAAATATGTCAGGATGTTTTGCGTACTTCTTGAAGTTACTCTATTACTAACGATCATAAATAAAAATAACATACAAAGTCAGCCGAGCACATAACTAAGGACATGGTAATGTAACCTACATGGAGAACTTTCCTTAATCACAGATTAAATAAAAAGTGTAAGAAGTTTTTAGGTCTCCAAGAAGTTCACTTATTTATAAAAGTTTAAATAAATCAACTAGAGTAGTTTGAACTTCTGCCCATGTCAAATCGTTTGTGTGATCCGGAGAACATGTTTTCTCTTCCTCGGCTACTGTATCCCCAACGATCTAAAAATATACAGAACATATTTATTATACTATTACGTTAACTTAATATAGAATATTTAATTATTTCTGCTCGATTAATATGCTTACTTCGGCCACCGTAATTTCCACTTCTATCTGCAAGTTCGGATAACTTGGGATTTACTACTTGATTTGCTTCTTTAAGTACATTAATTAGGTCTTTAGCTTGTCGACTATTTTGTGGTGTAAAGAAGGCATAACTTGTCCCCGTACAATTCGAACGGCCGGTTCTACCAATTCTGTGGATGTAGTCTTCTGATGACGACGGATAATCGAAGTTGATCACGTACTTTACATCATCGACATCTAAAGAATTTACGTCATTAGAAAGAGTACTACTAGAATGTGAAAATTTTGAAATATAAGTATTAGTTATGCTTGTTATGTTAATAATATATGAATTCGTTTAGAAAATTTTCATATTGTTATGTTCTTTCTATCATTACGTTAATCGCGTTAAGATAGTAAATACATTATTCAATTTAAAGAAAAAAGAATAATTTAATTTTTTTACAGTTCATCTTTCTTTTCGAATTACATGTATGCAGCTAAGCCTATAATCATACACTAACCATTCATATATACATTTTTGCACAAAATATGTAATCTGTAGTTCTAGAAAATACTAACAGATGATTTAAATCAAAATATATTACTTTGCCACTTTATAATTGTGTATCAATTATTTCTAATAAATTAAGTAGTACTAGTACCAACAGAAACTCACTACTATTTCATAAAGGTTGAAATACATTAAATATTACTCTGAATATGAAAAACAGATTAATCACTAATAAAAAGTAACTGTACCATGAAAGTAAAGCTTTGAACAAAGCTTTTATTAGTGAATGTTCTAATAGTCTTCGTATTTTAAGATAATATACAGTTTAATATTCCTAAATGTTTTTCATTTATATGGTATAGATCACGCCTACGTCATATAAACTATAGTTTTAATTAATAAATTGTTTCAAGAGTTGTTATATGACCCTGATCTTAATTCTTAAATATGAAAGGTTTACGAAGAGTATTTTCGAAAAGTTTGCATCAACTTCAGAACCAAGTTAAATGCATATGAATGTAAGTTAGCTGCATAGTAATACATACAAACCCTGTTACCGCTGAACATTGCATTCCATGTGACTGCATACCAGAGAGCCCCAGAGGCGCTATTCTTGAATGCAAGTACACATCGCAATGTTGTGTCCTAAGCATCACCAGCGAGTAGCGATAGTAGCAAAATCAATAGATTGTTGTCTCTGACACCGGCTGAGCATTGGCTATGAAGTGTGACGGTTGTACCAAAATGCAAACCACGGTTAAGCCCGTGATAAGTCTCACACCCAACCAGCGCGATAACGGCACCACCCGCGCACCACTTTACTACTTGCGTGGTACACAGGCTGAACACAGAGGCACATTAAGTACAGTATTATGTGCAAAACACAATTGCGCATGTACAGTGAGTGAGCCATGTTTTCTTATCGAACGATCGTTTTCATCGCACACTCAACACAATTTGTGCACCATGTGCCTCTGAAACAAAGGACAACCAGACTGATTAACATAAATTATAAGATGCCCACACTTACTCCTAGTTTCCTGTATTCCAATATTTGCTCTCAATTCTTTAACACAAGCGCATGATTTTAAACATTGTTCCTTTTCGTTTTCAATTCGATTACAAAAATAGATTGCATTAGTAAATTCTGTGTAACGCTGGTAAAATAGTAAAAACTAATAAAAAAATATATATTGTCGATACTTCCTACTAGCATATAAAAATCCTGATATTCGACAGTCGAATAAAGATGCTAGTTATAAAATTTTTTATTAAAAAAATCTCATTTCCCTTTTCAATTGCGAAATAAATAAAATACTGACCTACTTCAAAAGTTTGAATCCCTCGTATAATGACCTATGTACCTCTTTATTATAGAACACTAATCACGAATGAATTAACCCTATATATGGTACTATAAGAACTCAATATGCTGTTTAAAAAAAACCCTATACTGCGAGAACATAACTATTAAGAAAAAAAGTTGTATATTTGTATATATATATACGTACGTGAGTTTAAGTGATACAAATAAATAAAAACATATAAACATACCAGCTAACTAATGCCGTCTATTTAAAACTGTAAGCTTATGTAAAGTTTGAGAATTTGTATTAGAAACATTTTCGGTGCAATGTTAATTTTTTTGTATCACTTGGTATATACCCTATTCAGTCATCACCAAATTCTACAGAGTAATACACTCATTTAACAAAAGATATTTATACTTTGTTTTCTGTAAGTTTGAAAACTATTTTCAAAATGATTAGGTTTACATTTATGCTAAATATTGTGAGGCATCACCTTCATATAACCAGTCTGTGCTACATCGCCACTTTACCCCCTATTCCTTTCTAGACAAGTATAGAGTTTCGCAAATGCAGTTTATCTATCTAAGCATCAACGCATTCTTGAAAGTCTCACATCTTTAATTAAACTTAGAAGATTATAATATTTACCCAATCCACGAGCAGCAACGTCCGTTGCTACAAGAATTGAACCTCTGTTGTTCCTAAATTCTAAAATTTAATTGAAAAATGCAAGCATTAATAGACGAAAAAATAGGAAGAAGTACTTCGAATGTATAAAAATAGGCTATTGTACGCAATACATACCTCTAAGAACGTGATCTCGTTCTTGTTGTGATTTGTCACCATGCATGCACACTGCAGGCCATCCATAGCGACGAATATTTCTTGTGATATTCTCCACTTTCTTCTTTGTTTCTACAAAAATTATAGTCTTTCCACCATCGTCATTGACATTACCAATTTCCTGAAGGAGTGACCCCAACCTAGAAATAAAAGAAATTATGTTTTAATTTAACCAAATTAAGAAAGAAAAAAAGTTTTTATACAGAAACAAAAATCAGTTCTTCTTAGAGGAAAATCTTACGTAGAATCACATAATATCATCTATTAGTATCATCAGAAAAAAGTTATCTATGTCAACACATTATGTACCGGCGATGATTATTGAAGATCCTACTAACAGGCTTCCGGTAGATAAAGTGTTGAAATTGTGGGAATAAGAAAATGAGGATAAAATATGATTACGAAATACACATCAGAATAGTGTTACGTACTTTGTTTCTTTTTCATGTTCCTGGCAGACATCAACAATTTGAAGAATATTATGATTGGCTGCCAATGTTAACGACCCAATGTTCAACTGTGTGTAATTTGTAAGATATTCTTCTGCAAGGTTTCTGACTTCCTTTGGCCAAGTTGCAGACCACATAAGAACTTGTCTATCTGGTCTAATTTGTTCAATAATTTTTCGGATTTGTGGCTCGAATCCCATGTCCAACATCCTATCAGCTTCATCCAACACTAAATAGGTACATCTGCGTAAATTGGTTGTGCCACGCTCCAAAAAGTCGATTAATCGTCCAGGAGTTGCGATACAAATTTCAACTCCTCTTTCCAAATCACGCGCTTGACTTCCCTTTGGTGCACCACCAAAAATACAGGTATTCCTTACGTAGGACAAAGAACCAAAATCGTTAGCGACACTTTGGATCTGTTGGGCCAATTCTCTGGTTGGCGCTAAAATGAGAGCAATGGGGCCATCACCACGATTCAGTGGCTGCTGGCTATTAATGTGTACTATCGCAGGCAAAATATATCCTAGTGTTTTTCCAGATCCAGTTTGTGCTATTCCAACCATATTTTGACCCGACATTGCAATTGGCCATCCTTGTGCTTGAATAGCTGTTGGTTCATTGAATCCTTGTTTCCTAATACCTTGCATTACATAATCAGGGAAATTTCCCTCTTCAAAATGTTGAATAGGATTGGGGACCTTGTCTCCCTTCAATGTAATTTGGTTTTCTTGTCTAAATATGTCTACATCTCGTGGATGACGTCCTTGTACATTGGGATGAGGAACGTAGAAATCTTTCTTGAATGGCTTCAAATTTTCGAAGCTCCAATTTGGTTTCCTTAGATTAGTACCAGCACTGCTTTTGGAGTTCTGGTTGTTGCGATTTCCAAAACGTCCATTGGTGGTGCTGTTGGTTCCCCCATATCCTCTTCTGGGTACTTTATTACCACCTCGGTAGTTTCCATTGCTGTAACCGTTAGACATAGCTCCGTACGTCCTACAAAACAAGAGAATACATAACATTAATATTGATAAAATTTTTCTATTACGAGAGTATTTGAGAATTAGGGTTGTGTATAAATGTAGTGAACATAGAGAAACGGCTCCAGACAGAGATGTGTGGATTCCGAAGGCATATTCACATTGCTTTCCCTCTCACAAGCATTCATGCTCCATTGATAAACATTATGGAGGCATGCCAAAATGAGAGGTACATATTATAATGCCTTGATAAACTAATAGAACTATAAACTTTTCCTTTCTAGTATTGAATTCCAAATAGTAGTTATTAAAAACTATTAATATTCAATATTAATGTAAAATTAATTTAAAAAAAAAATTAAATTATATTTGAGGCTATGACTGACACAAATATTGATAGTGAATGTATTAAAAACTTGAAAATTATATTACACAATGTGACAGTCACTATATAAAACTTAAACAATCAATTAATGAGGTTTTCTGTTTTGTAAATTGTGTAGATGAAATAATTTGGTCTACTTTTTAGGAGAAACTCAATAATTTACTGTTAAAAATTTACTGTAATTGTAGTAGTAACGAAAACATCTGTGGTTTTGCATTATTGAAAGTTTGTTTAACGTCAGAACTGTTTATCAATTCATATAAATTTGTATAAGATTTACAAAATATTAGTTAACCTTTTCGGTACGATCCTGGGCCATAGCCGAAATATTTAATATGGCCGCCGAGAATCGAGAGATATGTTTTGATTAATTTATTTCGCTTTCTACGATAACATTCAAACTATTATATAAAAATATAGTTTTATTTGATAAATTTTCCTTGTATGACATCATGAGTCTATTATATAATTTTCATTAAGTTAGTAATATGGCTTACGGAAAATTCATAGTGCAAAAGTATTGATCGCACCCCGGCCATTGGATAACATGGCGTAGTTATAACCACGCCTTGCCGAAAAGGTTAAAATTTGACTAAATCTTCATTTTTGGGATGTGTAAAATGTAATATTCATTTTTATACACACCTAGATCTCAAAGCACTCAAAGTCCCAACTACTTGTCGTAACCTTTAATAGGCAATCACTTTAATGTAATTCAAATTAATAACTAAATAGACTATTTTTAGGATTTAAACAGTATCATATTATAGAAAAATTAATGTAACACTCTTTAAGCGACACTATTAGAGACAAAAATCTATTTATTTATACAAGATTTAAAACTTATCAAATGCTATATTCACAGAGAAATACTAAATCGGAAAAACGTAAAGATTATATAACAATAATTTTTTGAATTCCTATACTGCAGTAGAAGTTTAGTGATGAAGCATTGCAGATATTTGTAAAATGGCCGACAAAAGAATAATTTTTACAAGAAACGAAGATAGAACTGTGCATTAGAGAGAATGTTAGAAAATCGTGACACTAGCACGAGTTTTTGCAAAATTTTGGAATGTAGATTGTTACTTACATATTTGATGTTAATAGTGATCTTTCAGTCCCCGAATAAACTGATCTTCAACGATAATTTCTTCTATTCGATCAAGTCGACAAGCGATGTTGATTTCTAAAATTAAATTTTTAATTATTTTACACGTTTGAAAATAAAAAGAGAAAAGAAAAATGAATAATTAACTTCAAGCCGATTACGAATATAACCAATTATTGATTAAAGGAAAACTAAAACTAGATAACGGACAAACGTCTTACCTGCACCGCTTCCAGAGACAGAAAGAACGATTTAGCATGAAGCCGGATGTGAGGTCAAATTGATCTATTGAAAGTGGGGATGTGCAGATTTCCATTTACGTTCTCTGCGCAGGTTCTGCAAGTATGTATTGATTTTGTCCAAGCAGTACTATATATACATTATAGTACAAACGACGTTACACTACGTTGCACATATTATTTATTTAATTCAAACTGACGTACGAATTTTATAAAATACAATTTTTGTATGCATTCAAAACATTAATTATCTGTTACATATGTTACACTGGATACGTATATGTGCATATGTACCACTGACATATATGTATCAGTGATATGTACATAATATACAGTTGGATATATAGAACATTAAGGACGATTCACAATAAATTTCTACATATGTATTCAGGGTGTCCCAAAAATGTTATATTTCCTTGAAAGGGATGATTTCTGAGGTCATTTGAAGTAACTTTTTCCTATGCCAAAGAGTTTTTCGCAGCTTTGTTAAGCACTTATTAATGAAAAACACGAACATATCTGAGCACTGCGGCTTGGCCAATGCCAACGCCACGCTCTGCGGGATCTGTGTCGTACCGGAATCCGTCTGATGTAGCCGTGCTCTAATAGGTTCGTGTTTTTCATTAATAACTCCTTAACAAAGCTGTGGAGAACATTTTCGGAAAAGAAAAAGTTACTTTAAATAACCTCAGAAATCCCTTGGGGACATATAAAGGAAGTATATCATTTTTGGAACAGATTGTACAGTTTTATACATAAAACCTTAAGGACGACCCACAATTAACTTCTAATTCAATAATTAGTATATATCTACAATTATAGGATTTATTAATTCAAATTCCAATAATCAATTAAGCAGCATAATAATATATTACAAAATTTACATGTTTATTCAGAGGTTAAAACTTATAATTTTCTTTGATATAGAATTCATGTTTTCCAAAATTAGCATTATTTTATATCATATATCTGAACGAGAATATAATGCACTCTAAATAGTTATTCTATGTCTACATAGTAGGTACATATATGATTGTTACACAAAATCAAATTTCATATTTACCGCAATTCGGACATTTTAAATAAATAGATCGTCCTTTGAATACCTGTGACGCTAGTGCAGCAACCATGTTCCCTTTTTTTAAAAAGAGTTGCACATCTATAGTTTATAATTTTGTGGCACACATCCAATCACAGAATCCGTCACAGAGTTCGCGAGAGTCCATCGCTATCTTGTGGATGCAGTTGTTTGTGGAGTGCGTGCGTTTGATGGGTTACCTTTTATGGTGATTCAAGTAACAAGAAAACATTGGTTAAACTTGTGATGCCTCAATAGCAGATTGAAAGAGAACCTTAAAAAAAAAAGTAAGCTTTTCATATTTTGTACCCGATTATATTTTTTACCATTCTTTACTGTTTTAACGTTTACCTCGCCGTTTGCAAAGTGATAGCACTTTGTAAATATAAAGATGACGGCATCATGGTGAATGAATGATTGACCTGTCTTAAGCTGTAGATAATTACATCTTACAGGTATTGGGCACACCTTTTAAATGCCTATATAATTTTTTGGATCTACACGGACACAAATTTTTTACATTCAATAATAAAAGTGGTACTTCTCAAGTTAGAAATTAAAGCGTGGGAGATCTTATGTAGCCGCACCTCAATTGCATTTTGTTCATCCGCTCGAAAAACAATTAATTAATCTATTTTTTAACATTTTTTTACTTTCTACTTAGTTTTTTCTAGGTCTTTGCATGTATTGCATACAAAAATTTAATAGAATATATCAAATGATTTTTAATAGTTCAAAAGATTTTTTATTTTGCTATCGAAGTTAACATATTATAGAATCGTGAAGAATTATATTTGAGTGTTTAAAGGAGCTGATGAGTTGACTCAGTTATTTAATAATAGTCTCACTTCTAATGTTTCTGTATTTATAAATGAAGGTACCATTTTGTCCCAATTTTAAATATTAATTTTATTACATTATGTTTTATTACTATAAAAACCATTCTAAAGTTGATTTAATATTTCTTTACCACAGAGATAAAAATAACTTCTGAGAATGTGTCAACAATCTCATGAGTCAACAATTACAGGAATATTACCTCATACCTCTTATTTCCTCATTTCCTAAAATGACCCTACCAAATCATTGATTTTTAGTTATAAAAGGATATGCTTGCATTCTGGAAGCATATAGTAATTCGCTTTCATAATTTTTAAAAATTAATTTTCTTTTGTAGCTTTTTATTAATGAAATATTTAAACTTTTCTTCAAGTAACAATTGTAATATTAATTTGTTTTATTTACATATGTTTAGAATGCTTGGCAGCTTAGGATGGGTTATAACACTAGCGATTGTTGCATCGTTAGCAAAGGCAAATTATCCGCCTCCAGAAAGACTGACAGGAATGAATCCATGCATTAGTAAGCAAACATGCCATGAATGTATTCAAACACCACATTGTGCTTGGTGTGCTGCGCCAGTAAGTTTTACATTCATTTATACAATAAATCTACTAGAAAATTTATATAAATACATCAAATAGCACAAAATTATTGTGCTATTCATACTTTTAAAATATCACTTTTTACTTTTGTACATATTTCATATATCCTTTTATTCTTCTTTTTAGAAATTTTCTGAAAAGCGGTGCTTTCTACCAAATATCAATACCAAAATATTTGCAACATGTCCGGCAGAATATACTTGGAACCCGGATAATGTTTTCAGTATGACAAGACATCGTAATTTAACAAAAGGTGGCTATACCATTGGTGGTGCCGGTAGTTACGAATACTCGTACTCAAATTCTAGCTCATATAGCTCTAGTTCTCAATCAAGTAAAGAATTTAGCAGCAGCAGCAGCAGCAGCAGCAGTGGCAAGAGACAAGAAGCTGTGCAAATTTGGCCCCAAGAAGTTAATTTAAAACTTAGAATAAGTATGTTATGACATTTACATAATTTCGAAAAACTTTAAAGAATGATCTACTATTTTCTAATAACACTAATATATTTAGACGAAGCGTATAGAATGAATTTTGCCTATTCACAAGCTGAAGACTACCCTGTCGATCTGTACTATCTTATGGATCTGAGTAAATCTATGGAAGATGATAAAAAGAAGTTGTCAGATTTAGGTCAACTCTTAGTAGAAAGTATGAGTAAAATTACAAGTAACTTCAGATTAGGCTTTGGCAGCTTTGTTGATAAAGTTGTAATGCCTTATGTTAATACAATGCCAAAGTCGTAAGTTTCTAATTATTATAATTGTTCCATTTGTACAATCTTTAACTAGAGTTCAATAATGTACTATTTAATAACAAATATATTTTCTTCTTTGTATTGCAGGCTAATAGAACCATGCGATGGTTGTGCAGCACCATATGGCTACAAAAACATTATGACACTGTCACGAGATACTAGTCATTTTGCAGTAAGTATTGAAGAATCGAATTTTGTACGTTTCCTTACAACAAGCACATGTTTATTTGCTTTATTTATTCAGAGCCTAGTACGCAATGCATCAGTGTCTGGAAACTTAGATGCACCTGAAGGAGGATTTGATGCAATTATGCAAGCCATTGTTTGTAGAGGACAAATTGGTTGGCGCGAGAAAGCTCGTAGACTTCTGGTATTTTCTACAGATGCTGGTTTTCATTATGCAGGAGATGGAAAGTTAGGTGGAATTATAAAGCCAAACGATGGCGAATGTCACTTAGACATGACTGGACTCTATACACACTCATCTTTACAAGACTATCCGAGTATCTCTCAAATTAATTTAAAAGTTAAGCAGAATGCCATTAACATTATATGGGCTGTTACCGAAGAGCAAATAAATGTATATAAAAGACTGACTAAACACGTTGAAGGATCTTTTGCTGGTAAATTGTCGGATGACTCGAGCAACGTTGTAGAATTAATTCGAGAGCAATATGATGCAATTTCAAGTTCTGTCGAAATGAAAGACACGGCCAGCAGTGCCGTAAAGGTAAAATATTTCTCAAGGTGTTTGGGTACAGGACCGCTTATTGAGACGTCGAAATGCGATGGACTAAAAGTTGGAACACAGGTTGAATTTATAGCAGAAATTGAAGTAACAAGTTGTCCAGAGAATAGATCAGAATGGAGACAGAAATTCGACATTTATCCGGTAAGCATGTAAAGATGTCTATTATATGGTCTTGTAGTTCCGTATATGATTCAAATGAAAAAATAGGATACTTTTTAAATCATTAATGCTTTTTAGGTTGGTATTAACGAAACTCTTACAGTAAATTTGGAAATGTTATGCGATTGTGAATGTGAACGTGAAGGCGCCATGTATGAGCCAAAATCGTCAGAATGCAATGGTGTAGGAACCTTAAAATGTGGTGTCTGTGAGTGTTACGACGGTTTCTTTGGAAAACGTTGTGAATGCAGTCCTCATCACGAGATGACAGGATTTGATAAACACTTCCAGTCTTGTAGACCTGATAATACATCACTAGTAGATTGTTCAGGAAGAGGAACCTGTGCTTGTGGTCAATGCGAATGTGAGGAAAGAGAAAATCCTGAAGAAGTAAATACACATTCAAGTTCTATGCGATTTGAATTTTTGAAGTTAATCTTCTAATCTAATAATTATTCCTTTTTTTGCAGATAATATCGGGTCATTTCTGTGAATGCGATAACTTTTCATGCGATCGAGATCAGGGTTTCTTGTGCTCGGACCATGGAACTTGCGAATGCGGTCAGTGTGTTTGCAATGCTGGTTGGACTGGTCCATCCTGTAATTGCAGATCCTCTACTGATTCTTGTATTGCACCCGGCACTACAAACGGAATATTGTGTTCAGGCCATGTAAGGTTCTAAATATTGCAACTAGAGATGTACAAGAACCCGAAAATGTTGGATACCCCACGGTCGAGACCGGTTGGGAAGATATCGGAACGAGACGAGTTGGGTTCCCGCACATCTCTAATTGTAACTTGTGTTTCTCAACATAAATCAAACAATTATCACAACATCCTCTCTTTCTTACGCAGGGTGACTGTGTTTGTGGTGAATGCATTTGTTACGAGGAAGGAAATATGCGATACTCTGGCAGACACTGTAACAAATGTCCAACCTGTCCAAGTCGCTGTGAAGAGTTGAAGAACTGTGTTTTGTGTCAAATGTACGGCACTGGAAATTACAGTGATAAAGAAGAATGCGCTAAAAACTGTAAAGAGTTCGTTCCCGAACCAGTTGATACAGTTATAGCGGACGAGAATGAAGATGCGTGCTTTGGAATAGATGAGGATGACTGTAAATACAATTTCGTTTATTATTATAACGAAACAAATTGCTTGGTAGTACGAGCACAAAAAGAAAGGGAATGTCCGCCGCAAGTTTATATGCTGGGCATAGTACTTGGCGTGATAGCAGCAATTGTTTTAATTGGACTTGCCCTATTACTGTTGTGGAAGTTACTAACGACTATACACGACAGAAGAGAGTTTGCAAGGTTCGAAAGGGAGAGAATGATGGCTAAATGGGATACGGTAAGCACTTTCATTATTTTCGTAAATCCTAATACAGTACAATGAACTGGACGTTATTTTATCATCAATTATTTTTCGCAGGGAGAAAACCCAATTTATAAGCAAGCCACATCGACGTTCAAGAATCCAACATACGCTGGAAAATGAAGGGAATGATCTGTATTTAATAGAGCAAGTAAAATCACTACACTACAGTAAATTCTGTTTTTTATACAAATTTTAAACTGATTAATATTTAAACGGCAAATGAACTTTATCATGCAGAGAAGCAAGCTTCAGCAGTAAATTAGGATAATTTTTAACATTGTTACTAGTAAGTATTTAATGGAAACTAATGTAGTATGATATTTCATCAAATTATTCATTAAGTACGATATTATAATACTGCCATATAACTTAGACTGCTATGTATGAGTGTGTGTATGTATGTGAGTAAGTGTAATTTATGTGCAAAGAATAATGATTTCTATACAATGGAATGTTGTAACGAAGAAATGAATCTCCGCACGAATCATACGGTAACATAACGGTCTTAAGATTTACAGTTTATCTTACTGTGCATTTTATATACAAGTGCCTTTCGTCTCGCGACACAAAAGTGGATATAACTTTTTTTATCTCATTTTTTTAGTCTGAAATTTATACGTACTGTTCATTACTTTAAAGGGTTCGTTCGGGCTCTTTGAGCTTTGGCTCGAATTCATTTTTTAAGTAACATATAATATCAAGATTTTTCATAGATTAATATATTTCAAGTGAACTATGCAAATAAGGCACATTGAATGTGATATTTTAAGATTGAAAGCATTGTTTTCAGATGTACTTTAAGAAACGACGATCGTTTTCTTCTTACGTCTTCCTTGTTCTCACACTTGTTTTTAAATTTTATAGCAAATGGTATGAACATATTTGTAGAAAATTGTATAAATGTATAAAATAACAAAAAGCATAGTAATAAGTATAAATCATATTGCTGTTAAGAATTACGAATGCTACGATCTTATCATTAGCTGTATAAAATATTCTGTAGACGTATGACTGCAAAATTTTGTTGACTGTTTTCTGTTTTATCTAAAAATAGATACAAAATTAACGCAGCTCTTTAAAGCGACTTAAATTAACAGTATGTACTCGAAAATTAACACCATACTTTAACATTGTATTATATAAATCAGTCTTAATTGCACTAGCAAGATTTGATTCACAACTTTTACATGATGCTACTATTTAAATATTTAAAGAACTCATAAAAAGAAGAGGCCGGAATTCATTCGATTGCAAATAAAACTTTCCTATCGAGGAAATAATGCAAGTCGACGATGATAACAATAATTAAGCTATCGGCTTGTCTTACAATCTAATGGTAAGATAACATGAACACATGCAACACTATATTATCATCTGTGACAATACATGTATTTTTACGGGCGCATTTATATGTTGATATTGTAGCCTTGTTTTCACAAATAAACTACTTCTATATGAGTGTTCTTTATAAATTAAATTGACTAGAACGACTATTATGCATGTGGATACCGAATGTAATGAATATTAAAGAATATGTTAATATAAACTTTTTTTGACGAAGCATTACGGCGTAGTCTTTATTTAAATGATTACAACGTGAACCATTTTAATAATAATTCTGAATACTATGTATTGTCTGATTACAAAATATTTGCGTAAATGTCGAATTTATATGCAGGTTTCATTTATCTAGAAATCTGTTTACTGATGTAGAAGATATAGACGCGATTTGCGCGTAAAATTGGTCGCGCGATTAGAACGTAGTACAATGACGTGTCTTGCAATTTGACGATAAACAGCACGATTTTGCACGACAAAGCATGTTTCAACACGTGTATGATATCCGGTGTAGTCTTATCACTGCCTAGAAATTGCGGTATGTAAAATGAATAATATGATAGTCCGTGGTATCTGCAAATGAATGAGATATGATACTATGATATGCAGAGGGAAACGATGTTGCCGAAAACTATATTAATAAAGGTCACGACGTAAATAAAGTGCATCTAAAACTATCTATATAGTCTACGTATAATTGACTATTTTCCGAGAAACGATGATTTTCCAGTCGAAGTAATTCATAAGGAGATGCACACGTACTTTGTTGCAACGTATCTTACAATACATTACATAATGTAATCATACGAATGAGCAAATTATTAATAATTTTACATTCATTGCGTTTATAGTTTGAGAAAAAAATTGAACAGCTTTTTGCGTGAATGAGGAAATCAAGATCATTATTTTAATGATCGGGGAACTTTTACAATTCTACAATACGTTCGTCAAATCAACTGGAAAAAATACAGTCACTTGTAAAATCTTCTTAACCTTTCAGCGTTGGTATTTTGAACGTACTGTGTTTCGCTGCATTTTATTTAGTTTTTTTTTTGTAATATATATTTAATAAATTGGAATGATTTTTAATGTTGCAAACAACTACATATAAATAAGAGTAGATGCACTTTTGCAAGCGGTAAAGAATTGATAAAAAAGGGACGCGATAAAAAAATGAGCTCGTAAAAATGAAACGACCGATTTTCGGTTGAGTATTTGCTTAATGACGTGCAACCTGCAAACAACCACTAAGACTTTACGCAAACATCATGACATTTCCAGGAACAGGGCACTCGATCATCTATAACGTTACTGATATGGTAAAAGTGAAAACCTGAAACAGCTGACCTCGCAAAGTAGAATGAAATGATCAGAGAACGACAGTAGAGTATGTATAGATATAGAGACTATTATCCAGAAAGATTTCAGCGAAAAACAATAAATTCGAAAGGCAATAAAGAAAACACAAGTTTGCATCGCAGCTATCTTATTTATTTGAAATATTTAAGGCATTACATTATTCATATTTAATTTAGAAAAAAGCATTTGACATCTTATCTAAAACAAACATACATTCATATCTACACGTGTGCTACACACATTCGAATCATTATGTTTTCTGTCGACATATACAGAATACATTGTATATCTGTCAAATGTCAAAAATGTTGACGCATATTCAAAGCGGGAAAATTTGAATAATCCTTCGTAAAAAAAAATGAGCGGAATAATTTTAATAATTGAGATATGGGTTTCCTATTTACGTTTCAAACAAATCCATTCTCGTCTTTGATCTTTCGTAATCTATCCTATTATTTTTATATTTTACTGTCGTCTTTAACCAAGGTGAACCAAAGCTGTTCAAACATTACATATGCTAAATGTAAATGTATGCCGTAAACACAAATATCGTGCGCATTAAATTAAATAAAGCGAGATTATCAAAATGCAAGCAAATTCGGTTCATAGCACTATAAGTAACTTCAGGATATGAGGAGTTAAGAATAGCCTAGCAGTGTTACCATAGACCCAAAAGTCTCAAAATACAGTTACAATTTTGTTGCATTCCGCAATAGTTGAGAGGACGGGTCACAACGCGTTTTAATGAAAGTCGTATCATATCGTTTCGCAATTAATAAGAGCTGATTGAAACAATTCTTTTGTACCAGGGGCTTAAGTATAACAAATAAAAGATTAAGCTTCCTCGAGTATAATAATATTTCCAACGTCTGAAATTCCGATGCAATGAAACAAAAGTTCGAGGAAACGCGCAAAAGATCGCAATATGAAAAACCGAACGACGAGCGAAGTTGCTATTTCAGATCGTTCGGGACGCGTCATAGTGGTTCGAATGCCACAATTAGCTGGACAAAATTCATTTTCAAATCAACAATAACTAACTGTGTCAATGCGATCTACATACATAGTAACCATATATCGAGACTCGAAGAAGAGAAGTGTATGATAAATATAGAATCAATATCCCTAAATTTTCAATAACTTTTTTGTATTTTTGTAAATCCGTCAGGCAGTCTATTAGTTAATTTTTAGTACACGTATATGTTCTTTTACTTTTGTTTAATCGCAGTCTGAACCTTCAAACGTTGCAAATTGTATCGAAATTAATGTTTAAAAAAACATGTCTGAAAGGCGTATTTTAGGAAGGAGGAATACAGAGAAAAATTTTGTAGTTTTTTACAAGGAATAAATCTGCGAAAACAGATTTCAAAGATCACTATTTGCTAGTAACACTTGTTATTAATATTTATCAATGAAATTATATAAACCGTAATGAAAAGCCGAGTTCTGTTCTAACAATTAAAACCCCGAATAAGTTCAAAACGGTGAAAAAATGATTTTATTCAACTAGCGCCAAGAGTAATCGAACCACTGTGCGCGTGTTAGAAAATGGTACTGTTTATGCTCAGAATGGAATTGTTCGAAACATGCAAAAGTCACGGTATCGTGTTTGGTACCGTGAACACGACTAAACTATAAGGATTTACGCAGTTCCACAGCACGTTGTGCGCTGTACAACGACGTCTCGTGTCGCGGTCGTCACGTGTGTTGCAGTAGACGAAGGTAGGGTATGTGGAATAGCGCTCAGGCGCGTACGTACGTCAGTAGCACGGTGAGAGATACGACGTATACTGCACACCGAGTGGTGTGGCCGAAAAGAAGGAAAAAAGGGAAAGAAAACGAAACGAGAAAAGTAAACGACAATAAGAGGCCCGAGGTGATTCGGAAGAAGGTATACGCGAAACATAAACAAGGGCGAACTTGTAATAGCGCAAGGGTGTACGGAATCTGTCTCTGTCCTTTCCCTTGGTGACTATACGTCGTTCCCTCCTCCTCCTTTCCTTAGTGATTCGCTCCCTCTCCGTTCCGCAGCGTTTTAATCGTTCGTTCTTTGTCAGTCATCGCCACAGTCTTTAGTCCTATCCTTTCGTTTATATTCGTTTCTGTCCCTCTCACTTTCTGTTCTTTCTTCTCTTTTCTATCAACACGATATACATCTCGTTCGTTCTGTCTCTCTTGCTCCCCTTCACGCTCCGTTCTTCGTTCGAGGTAAAGCAGAAGAAACCCCCGCGGTTACTCGTTCGTTCTCAAAAGTCTTACTCGTTGTCACGCGCTAAAAATACTCCCGCACAGTCTTCCGAGGGTGTACCATGCCAAAGGAGAACGGAAATTAGGACGACAAAAGCAGTCAACATCGACCTGGAACTGTCATGGAACGGTTTTCGAGAGTGGCATGTTATTTTCGATGGATGAGAAACGCGACACATCACGATACAACCGAAGCGGTTGTAGAAGACGATCGCAATACCGTCGAGGTTGAACGGTGCAAGAATGTCGGATGCAATTTCGAAGCCTCGAGGCGGCTTTGCAGCATTCTGGAGAGTATACTTCTTTGGGAGAACTCCGTCAACAGTATCTCCGTCGTGATCGTGTTCAACATACTGTTTTGGTAAGCTCTTTTATCCGTGATATACACGCACTGTACGCCGTTTTTCGGTTCTAACATTTTATGTACACGTTATCCGTGAAATTTGATTGTCTGTCAACGGGACTGCGATTTTTCTACTGTGTAATCATTGCTCGAACGAAACGGGATTCGCAATATTTCTTGCAGTTTTCCTAAACAACGTGTAATAATACGCGTCTTTCGTGTCGTCTAAATACGATCGTTCAGAAAACCCGAATATTTTCCTCGTTGTGAATGCGATCTTAACGGTACCTGTATCAATAAAAATTTCGCGCATCGAAAATTGTCGCCCGATACTCGAAGCAGCTGTCTTCTAATGCTTTGCGAGTTATCCGCCTTCTGGGTCAAGGTTTGTTGAAGCGTGTACGTTTCGGCATTTGATGTCAGTTGTAAATAACATTATCTATCAATACTCGAGAGCTACGATTCTTTGCGTATCTCCGTACGTGGTCATAATCAATCATTGATGGGTTTCGTACGGTACAACCGATACGCTGTTAAAGTTACTCCTTTCCCCGCAATTACATTTATTCATGACATTCTTGTTTGCTTTGTCGCATGAATTGCATCTTCTCAGCGTATTTTCCCACCAGATCCATAGTACTGTTCTAGATGGCAGTGCACGTTAATAATTAAAAAGTATAATCGCGCGACTGGTTTGACGTGTAAAAGCGGTGTAAATTTTTTTAAAAAAATTTTACCGCGACTGAAATTACAAAAAATATACGTCATAATAACTTTTATTTTATGCGATAGTAACCGTTTATTAAACATTCGATTGTTTGAATGATTCACCAAGTACGGTTATTATAAGAGAAAATTCATAATATTTGAAATGAATAAAGAAATTCAACTTTGAAATAAAGAACAATATTGTTTACAGTATTAATTTATGTGTATATGTTTCAGGGGTATTATTGTATTAGAGATACGTGGCTTTGCTGCAGCCAGCAGTGCTGCGCTGGTCATAGTTCTCTGCTACAGTACCTTAGAAGCCCACGTACAAAAATGTATATTTTGTAGATCATGTGCAAAAACAGAACAAATTGAAAAAATCGGAAAAAAGGTGAAATCAGCAATTCATAGTTTGAAGCAATTGAGAAAAGATCAACCAGGAGTGGTAAACTTTCATTGTTTTATTGAACATTTCGTATTGTGCGAACAGGAATACATAATGCAAATGTTATTAATGTTAAGTTAGTTCTTTAACAATGATTAAAATTCGTTTTAGTTTTGCACTGCAGTTTGCTCTCTCTCTTTGGGTTTGTGGATTATTGGTCGCACTATAAACGGTGTGCTTCTTGCATATACAATATGCATGAGCATTCTACTTGGACCCGCATTATTATTAAAGCTACCCAACAAGATGTTATCACACAGAGGTGACTAATATAGCATTAAATATAAAGAGGTGTTATGATTATGATAGTAATAACAAAGATATTACTCCTATACAAGATATAATGAAACAAATTTTTAACATATAATTTTTTTAAAACAGAATGGGATAGCGAAATTGAAGAATTTTTACCAGCAGTGACCGAAGACAATCTTCAAGTACTTGCAAGAGCTGGAGAATCTGGGGATCAATCTCCAACACCGACGAGTGTGTTGTCTGATGCTCAAAATGGTATCTACTTCACAATTTCATCCTATCTATTTCGATAAAATTTAGTCTAAACATTATATAATTAAATGTCTGTTTTAAAAAAGATTTACTGTTTATTTGAATACAAAAGTTTTTTATTACAGAATTTTTCAATGACGACGACATTACGGGTTTAAAAATGCCATCCCACGAAGATGGAAGCACTGATGGTGTAGAAGTTTCTGAATTAGAACTTAGTGTCGAGGAAACAGATATGGATGGTAGTAAATTTCAAAGTGGTAATTTTGACAAAGGATCATCATCCGAGGGAGAACCAGAATTGGAACCTCTATCAAGAAAATCAATTAGTCATAGCGATGAAAGTGGTAGCGAATTCGAAATGATTGATAGTCAGGATGCTGATGACTTAGACATTGCATGAAAATTGCAGACATGTGAACTGTGAAGTTATTATTATGCAGAATAGGCTTAAAGCAGCTGGTAATTTTACATACATTCTACATGCTGGTTCCTATTAGTGTGCCATAAATTAATAAATTTCTGATTTTGTACAGAAATTATGTATGTTGTTATTTTTCATAAAATTGATAGGCTTTATAAAATACAACCTTAAAAACATGTTTATTATACTTTCACTTGGATTAATACATTGAAAAATACTATATTTTCTTTTGTAGCACATTTCTAATGACTTAAATTTTTTTGTAGCTTATTTAAATACAAAAGAACACTGATAGAAACAGGCACACTAATAAAAATCAGTACTCTATTTTACATTGTATTTCGACGATGATCTACCAAAAATTATTTTGCTTACATTTTAGCTACCTGCTTCAATTTATTAAATAAATATTCAAAAGTTTCTATTAGCATCATTGAAAAACAGTTTTTAGAAAAATATCAGTTATTTTATTAGATTTATAACTGAAGTAAAAATTTTAATATCTAGAAATAGAAATTTTGTTGACTTTGTGCGAATGATAGCTTCTCAGTAGTTTACTTACCTTCATGTATACTTATGTTGAAGTATACTTACAAAGTTGTACATATTATACACAGAAAAGGAATTCTACCACCTTAATTTTTATTTTCGTTGATATACAAACAAATGAAGTATACTTGTAGTACGTGTACGAAATTTTTGGTGTATATAAAAGTTCGATTATCAATAAGAAATTAAAATGAGAAATCTGTGAAATAAGTAACTTTTGTCAATTTAAACATCGCTTTGACCTTCATAGGGGAAGATAATTTTGTATATATGTATCATATATAGAAAATCTTTGTCTGTAAAATGTAATTAAGAAATTAGAAATTATAGTATCAGTATGCAGACGGAGAACGAATAGATAATATCATAGTAAATATCAGTTCCGTTTTTGATATTGCAAAAGTTACCTATACAAACAGAATTTGATCTATCAAAAAACATTTCATATATTTCATAAATACTCAGATGTGATTTTGCATTCTAATTAAGTTATACGCGATTTAGGTATTACACAATGCATATGTAACAATTTATTTTATTGATTGTGCAGATCTCGTATTTAAATTGTTTAAAACCTACAAAAATCGTTATCTTTATATAAAATATTTCAATTTTGCAATTATTTATTGATAAGCGAAACTACACAAATCGTAAAATAGTACTACCTTAAAATTAATTGAAATTTTTTTTGTGAAATTACTATTAAAAATGATACCACTTATGTAAATATAATTTTATTTTGTCATACACATATATGGACTTCAATTCAATTACAAAATAATACTTCATCAGTTTTACCCAAATTTTGCAAAAATGGTTTGTTTTATGCGTCTTTATTTTGTTTTAGTACAATATAAAAATGCACTTTATGCTTTATGAGCATGTAAAGTTGAACGTTATTGTTGGAAATTAAATGTTTATTGGAAGATTGTACATTTAGAAGTCGAATGTAGCCTAATTTGTATTGAAATGTTGGAGCAATAATTTTCTAGTCATCGTAATCATATGAAATTGTATTGAATATAACCTTATGTATGGTACTTTTTATAATATATACAAAATTTTGTATATTACTAATCTACTTTCACAGTCCCACTTTTGTGTTGAAACTGCTAATGTATTGTAAATGAAATATGTATATAATTAGTACAATAATATAAAAACAATATTTTTGAAATTTTCTTGCAAAATTTGAGAAAAATTGATTAATATTTTTCGAACAATGTGACGAAAATTTCCATTTTATCTTGCTATCATTACTCTGCATAAGAGATATCATGTTTATGGTAAATCTGTCATTCATTGTCTTAAATAAAATAGACCTCTCTAATTTATTAATTTATTCTATTATACATTTTGAAATCCCTCATTAATTTATGTACACGTAATACATCATTTATACGAAAAAAAAGAAATTTGTTGTTAATGTGCTTTGCATTTATATACTTTTTATTTCCTGCAAAATTTCAGAATGTACTTTGACAACAAATACATGCAATGCAGTAATAACAATAAAAAAATGCCAAAATTGTGATAACTTGTATTATACAATACTGACAAAGGTGAATTTAATTTGAATCACAAATCGCATATTTATGTACAATGCAATATTTCGTTTGACTTGTTTATCTGTACATTGTAATATTATTATGTACATACATTACTTATATTTTCATCGTCTATAGCCTCCACATTTGCTTTTGTTGTATTATTTGTGTAAAAAATATTTTCTTCAATTTTATAAATATCTAACACGTCTTTGTCTTCTTTCAAAGTTCTGAGAAATTTTGATGTTTCATCTGTAACAAAATTTTATTCTATACACGTATTACATATATCTATGCTTTCATTTTCTGTACCATAATTATCATAAACTGTACCATTTCCTTCACAAATATTTTCTTCTTTTTCACAAGTATTTAATGTGCTTTCATTTTCTTCTTTAGATGAAATGGGTTGAGCATTTTTTCTTTCTGGCAGTACCTGTAAAAATGCTTTTTGCCATGTTTCTCCTTCGCTAACTCGCAGCAAAATTTCAAACACTGGAATAATATAAATATTATATTTGTGTACTTACAATTAGTATGCATGTAAAAATATATATTCTAATCATACCATGGTCAACAGTTAAAACCTTCCTAGCTTTCATTTGTAAAAATTTGTCTAGAGGGAGTCGTCCGTGCCTTATATCAGCCTGTTTAGCTACTTTGTGACACAAACCCTAGAAATGTAAATACGGTATAAGAAGATTTATACATATCAAATAAGCTAGCTTACCTTATGACTATTATGATCAACAAGACCACCTATAACATACACACAATCATGTTCTAGATGATTGATCACATTTTCTGATTCGCTAGTTAAATATATGATTTTCTCTTTTGGATAAATATCCAAATATCCTTCCTCATGAAATTTTACCTACAAAATGAAATGCGAATTATAAAGTATTTTAAGTGCATCATTTTCCTAACGAATTCAAGAGTATGGTACTTACATCCCAATGTTGATATCCATTATGCTTTTGCATATGTGTTCTTGATGCGCCGTTAAAGCTAGTAAGGGAAAATTGCATTGGTGCAAGGGCTCTCCTATTCAACGTATAACATCTTAATATCTGCTTGGTCAATTTTGCAATGTCTTTATCTATCATTAAATCATCAAAAGACATGTCAATGGTTACTTCAATTTTGCAACTGCTATCGGCCATGGTACTCTTTTTTAAAGCTTTCCTAGATGGTCCAAGATCTATGTTATTTGCACGAGCATAAGCTCGTTTTTGTCTTGCTTTCTGCCGTTCCTTTAATCTATGAAATATGTTGAGACATTTTCATTACAAAATGCATAATATCAAATCAATAAACAATATCAAATTTATACAGAGGTGTAATGTACAATAAAATTATCAACTTAAAAATGAAAGAATTAAGAAATAAAAACCTTTTCTCACTCTTTCGTTCTAACCATTTTTCTCTTTTCTTTATTTTTTTTAATTGTTGTTTGCTCAGATTTGGATACAATTCCGAAAGTTTCTTGTCAGTGTCATGACAATCTTTGCGGTCAGAAACATTTATATCTTGTTCATCACATTCTGTTTCTCTACTTCTATTTACATCGTTTTCGCTTTCCATATTATATAAAAATTCCGAAAAGAAACAAGAATTTCGTGTTTCTGCTCATAAGCAGTGCTAAGCTATCGACCAACTTTTCTCGCGCATGCGCGCCCAAAACAGTAACGTATCTATATTATGAGGAAAAGATAGTGGGGCAGTGATATTGGCGGGAAAGTACCGGAATAATCTCTTCCGATACGAGACGAGTGTCCTACGAATTTATGATAAGTTATTGTAAAAAATTTGTATAAAATTTGATTATGCAATGCCAGCTAATATTGGAGAAGGAGCTACTTTCGCTAATTTCAAAATCAAATCATAACAATTTTTAAACATTTTGCAGGGTGATTAAGGTACCCTATTTTATCCAAAAATTTACTTTACTGAGGCTAAAATCGCCGCGTATGCGCGAAGAAAGTTGGCCAATATCTCAGCACTGCTCATAAGTAATGTACTTACATAGGTATCTGCGCGGATTCAAACTCTGTCACACTTCACAAAAATAATAGAATTATAAGAAAGCGCGCGAGATAGTATCCACATATCTTTGTTATTTATTACGAAATTACTTAATATCATTGAATTACTTATTTCAAATTATGTAGAGGCGAAAGTGTTTCACTTTGAAAAATAACCTTTTTCATTGCATTTATAATGGACCATGTGCCATTCATTCGTTAAATTTTCATTCGCTTAATACTAACAGCAGGAATTCGAAAAAGGATAAATTCAATTTTTGTGTTGAATACATACTGTATTTTAATCAAAAAATTAATTACGAGAAATGTAAACTGAAATTACTAGTGATATGGTAATAGGGGTTTAGGAACGTTGGCAGCCAAGTCAATAGTTCCTAGAGGAAAGAGTCATCTGAATGAAAATCTAAATCATCTTTTTGTAGTAGAGAAGCAGACGATTTCTCAGCGAGTTAACAACGTGTTGGATCGGTTTTTCTGAAGCGGGAGAATGCACGTTGTTGGGGTCGACGGTCGTGTCGTCGGCTATTTGTTTTGCTTTTTAATACTCCAAGCAAAACTCACGAATTCGCGGACCTCTTGGAGGCTCAGTGCTGATAAAGTTGTTAAGACAACAGACTTCGCGAGTACGGTGGAAGATGATCCTATTTTTGATATCTTGGCGAGTAGCATCAGTGTCGGTAATGGACAAAGTTGGAGTAGAACCGCTATTTCTGATAAACACGAAAAAGTACAAGCTTACTGTCAAGACTGCGAAAATGTTCTCTCCGGAAATCATGAACGGTAAGGAACCCTGATGCTCTGGTTAGTCTTAGGTAAGAGCAGAGTGGCATGTCTTCTTTCTGAATATTAAATCATATTGCTTAGTTTTGTTGTACACAATAGATTATACCGATATTCCTGTTTTGGAAGCCAAAGTGCCTGAAACATACTACAGAAAGCTCGAATCAGCTATTTACATTAAGGAACAATTCCAATACTAGAATAAGAAATACGTCCACGACCTTCTTATACATAAATGATTAGAATATTTGAGGAATATTAACTGTTTTATTGTTATCTTAAACAGAAAAGTATCAGATGACATTACAATGCCTATTAAAAATAATTACCTATGATGGGTAATTCTGTGTGATTATTTTACAGTTCCTTTTAGTGTTACATTATTTACACACAAGAAAGTATACCATACTTGTAGATGCAAAGAATAGTTACTGTTGCATGTTTAATGGTTGGATTATTGTTTATTTGACAAGTATATTTTATCAGACAGTAATTCTGCATGTATAATAAAACATGATTTTCCTTTAGTAAGTTATGAAAAGTATAAAACGTTATCAAGTTTTTAAATTTTTAAAAAAGGTAGTAACAAGTATAGCTGTGACTTATGAGATTCCCAGGTAATCCATAAGATACTTGGGTAAACAAACATTACTCGATTACCAAGATGTTTCATGTGATAACTGGTTATCCAAGTACTAGATTATCTCATGAGATAGCCAGGTACCTGAGTACTGGGTTCATAATATGAATATTACTTGAGTAGAGAATATGCATTCTGAGCTTGCAGAAGTCGTGGGAATACAGTAATAAATTCTCAGAAGTTTTGCTAACCTAGGGTACTTTTTTAATTTCTTTTCCATCATTCTAAAAGACATAGGTTGCGATTTATTTTATTGCTTTAAAGATATGTTTGTAATTCCAGTGTTGTACTGTTCATATTTTCTATTTGTTAAAGTATACTAATATTAGGCATTGTGTTTGCAAATGGAAATTGAAATAAGATCTTTTATCTCATTAGTTTCAAATGACATGAATTTTGTTTTTGGATCCAAAGAGGAAATCAAACGACAGACATTATTAAAGTATTTTTAAACTTTTCAAGTTTTAATAGAGTTCAACAGTGGTAGTGAATTGCAAATGTGTCTTCAAGAGAATCAAATAAATTACAACCTATGTTTTTTAAAATAATGGAAAGAAATGATAAGTGTAGCCTAGGTCAACCAAAAGTATTGAAATGTATTTGTGCTATACCTGTGACAACGTCTGCGATCTCTAAACTCAGAACGTGTATTTTCTATTTAAATAAAAATATTTAATTGTTAGATATTTATTATTTCATATAAAAATATGAATTAGCCGAATATTCGAGTAAAGCATACGATGCGTCAGCTCAGGTAGTAGTAGCTCTAGTAGCCCACTTGTGAGACCTCATGAGATACTCGGGTACCTGGGTATCCCACATACTTGAGATAAAGGTACTAGCTCTAGTAACAAGTGTATCGCATTGATATGCAAAAAATTTTAATTTAGGAAATACATTGAAATCTGCTTACTTTTATTTGTTTTATTGAACTATAATTATGTTTTACAATATTTTGAGATTTTGTTCCAAATACTTGTTACAAATAATCCAATGTAATTTTCTGTTTCTTCCTGTAGTTAGTATTTGTGTGTGGCTTACTATTCTTTCAGCGTTAAAAAAGCCCTAACTTTGGTCCCCTTGGCAGACGATTCTCGTCATACGTGTTGAAGGATAATCCGAATGCCACCGAGCCTTTCACCGTATCATCTCAAACATCAGGCGAACAAGTCGTTTGCACTTCTGGTCAGCAATGTGAGGATGTAATCTTGGACTGTGGAAAACCTGTTAATTTCACCTATTATGACAACTTGCTTGGTGTTGCCAACAGGGATAAGCATTCATTGGTTCCAGAACCTAATGTAGCTCTCATGTTCAAGAAGAACGGTGGTAAAACTATGGATGTTGACGTTGATCTATTAGAGAAACGATTAATAAAAGCTAAACGAGAGGTACATCTTAGCTACACAGAATATTTGTAATGAAAGTAAATGAACGTAACATGTATGAAATTGTGCACTTATTTAGTATAAGCTTCATTAAATTTTTTCTAGAAACCAAAATCAGTGCAACTCTATAATCAAATAGGAAATTTTTGGCGCATAAAAGGAGACGCACAAAGATCAATTGAGTGCTTTCGGAGGGCACTCGCTGTGTCACCACATAACGCGGAAGTTTTGTTAAATTTGGCTAGAGTGTTATTGGTACAACAATACTTGGATGATGCCACATACTTAGCGAGACGTTCCTTGGAATTGCAACCTCCAGATCGCAATGCATGGGAACAGTACCTTACACTTGGTCAAATATTTAAGGTAATCCGAAAATTTTCAAAATCTTAGAGTACTGCACTTTTATGCATATTGTGTGAATATTTACGAAACAAAAACTAATTAACTAAACAAAATAGCAAAATATTTATCATTTTTGTCTGTTTGAAGGCATACGGCCATTATCAAGAAGCAGCTATACATCTACGACATGCCTTGGAATTAAAACCAGATCTATCTGAAGCTGCCAAAGCTCTACGAGAAGTGGAGTCACTTCCGGCTGCGAGCATACATAACTATACATTACTGATAATCATATGTCTGGTAAATAAGATAAGGAAACAATATTGTACTATCATTGTAAATACTATTGTTCATATTCAAATAGATATATATATGACTAATTATGTTACCTTTGATTTTACAGGTGCTTGGAGTACTATTAGTGATTTTAAGCAACGTGGAATGCGACGATGATTCTAGTCTAGTCAATGGGCAACTTCAACGTCCAGTACAACGTCACTTTAGTCGTGACATGGCCATGCGAAGTTTAAGGCTTAACGTTGCTCGTAATAAACGTTGTTGATCATTTACCAAGATAAATAATCTTGTGATAGAATAAAATTTCCAACTGCTGTTATCATTTATCTATCTACAAAGTATTATTTGTAATATGATTTTTAATAATTCTTTAGCGTATTAATAATTATGCAATTTATTATAACTACAAACGAAAATATACAATAGAAAACAACAGCATTTTTCATTTACTGCAACGAGACAAATTGCGCTATATATGTATGTATATGTATATATACTCACACACAAATACGCATGTATTGTGAAGTAATCTTTTTTTTTTATACATTAAAAACGGAATGTAACTTATGGAATTACAAGATATTTCTTTTCATTACTCTAAATATTAACATACATATTATTAACAACGTCACTCTGCATCATTTACAATGTACAATGATACCAGACTATATAAGTAATTTTCTCGCTTATTCTATCTACGCGAGAAAATCTAACTTCTTATATCTGTAAATAATTTACAGGTATATGATTCAGGATATAATATCATCTTTAGATAATTATCCATAATATGTACATGAAATATTTAACTCTTTCCATTCTTGCGAACAAAGATATGTGTAATAAATTTATTCTCTCTGGATTATATGGAATATAGATTACATCTCTGTATTTAGTAATAATATTTTTCGTAACTTTTCTTTCAACAATTTTTTAAATGTAAACAGCTCTGCTTTACATTTCTTTATCTCTTCTAATGCGTTCAAGCATATATTTTTACAAGCTTTTTTTCTAAACATTAATTATTCTGCACAGTATTTAATGAAAATTTACATCAGGTTAAATAAGTTTCTAAAATATAAAAATACAATAGAAAAATTTGATATTTGATATATAATTTGGTGATATAACGAAAATGATATAAAATTATTTTCTTAGAAACCTATTCGTACAAAATCAGAATGAAATTAAAAAAAATTTGGAACATCCATACGATTAGGCCCTTTTTTGCATTAGCCTCCGCAATTTTTGTATTATGTACAACACTGGAAACTAATATAAACTAAGACTGCATACACCATATTTAATTTATACACCTTTAAGGGTTTTAACAAAGACTGTATCCATGCAATAGGAAATGTCGAATCTATTTCAATTCTATTTTATTTGTAATACTGAACTAATGTTTCAGGAAAGCATTTTATGCTAATAGAATCTTAAATTTGGACATCACAAATTTCTATTATCATCTTTTTATTCTGTGTGTTAATTCTCTGTTTTTCTAATACAGGCTGTCTCATTTTTCAAAGACAAATCTGTACAAGGCACTAAACTTATACGGTACCTACTTATATAAAAAATATGAGTATTACTCTTCTTTTTATAATTTATTTAAATAAGAATTGTAATTATATGTACATTCTTCTGCATTCGTATTATATGTATTAAAAATATACGTGGTAGGACGAAAAGCTAAATTATAGTGCTGTAACTAAATTTTCATTTCAAATTACATAACATAAAATAAATCTTTCTTAATGTGTAAATATATTATGAATCTTCAAAATTTGTTTTCAAATCACTGAAATGAGTAGTTGAAGTTTTTCAATGCAATACTTTTCATAATTTTCTATTTAAATAAGAGCATGTATCAGATAGTTGATTAATCAATGCAGTTTCATTCTGTATAGTTGATTTTACCATTAAGTCACAACAGAAATTCATAAGTATTTATAAGTACTCAACTATAATACAGTAAAGATCATATTCTAAAAATATAGTAGCTAATTTACTATGTACACAGAAACATCTTTGTCAATAATTACCCTTAAAAGGTATATGTATGCATATATGTCAAAGTACATGTGCATATACAAATCAATATACATATGCACTGCCTATGATTCTATAGCACAGCTACACTAAATCTTAATACAAGTTGTAAGAAGTTAGAATTGCACCCAACTGGAATTTCCTACTGTTGATGGTTGCTGTTGTTGGGCCTGAGATTGTTGAGACGCGCTAGCAAACTCTCCCCACTCCGCACTTGGCTGATTTTGGTTCTGGGTAGGTTTATGAGCAGGGGATGAAGTTGGAGTTTTGGCTGGTGGAGGTGCAATTTTTACACCACCTGGCGGTGGAGGTAAACCAATACCTGTAGTGGGTCGTTGTTTTGCCTTGGAGGAAACTTCACTGCCATCCTTTTTCTGTACCACAATTAAAAATTTTATCTCTTATTCTTTAATTTAAATCCTAATGTTGATTTACAAATTTGTATCTATAGAGGTGTACGAGAACCCGATTTGTCTCGACTGGATACCTTTCCAACCCATTCTGACCACCAAGTACCTGACATTTTTGGGTTCTCACACTCCTTTATCTGAAAATAAATGAATGATCTTACAGTAATTTTCATGTTGATTTTGATCGTTTCTCCTTCTTTAAATCTCAGATCCAACTCCTGTTTCGGTTCATCCTTTTCCTTTTCTATCTGTTCTTGGTTTTTCAGCCATTTAAAATGGTCTTGAAGAGCAACATTCAAATCAAAACTGTCCGATCTATCCAAAAATCCAATACCAAGAAAGGCTGATCGTCCATTATCATTTTGAACTCTCAGAACAAAGTAACGCGAGGAGTCCGTAACTGGTTCGACTGCAATACCTGGATACTTTTCGATTGGACATTTGGCAAACAATTCACCTGTAATTTTATCTTCGAGTTTTATTGCCACTGAATTCCCTTGAGACACAAGACGCATTCGGCCGGTCCATGTCGGGTCTTGTAGGTTCCAATCAGCTGCACTATGAATATACAAAAGAATATATGTAAAATGAACGTTGTTACATGTATGTGCATAATAGTTCCAAGGAAATGCATTTTTTCGCTTGACAAAATTAGAATTATACAGTATCATAAAATTTAGAACATCTGTCAAACTTGATCGTCTCAACAGCTTAGAATAAAATCATTTTGGAGTATCATGGGTCACACAGCAGATAAAAATCGTGTGGGAGTGTGTTCCAGATGTAACAATATGTTGTTCTGTCAACAATTTCCGGTATAACATTTGCTGACGTATAAATTGTGCTAGATCGGGATTAAATGTTTTTGAAAAACGCATGATGTTAAGGTGCCTTGTCAGTAATAAAAGAAATATTATGCCTTCCGCGCATTTCTGCACGCGGAGTACTTTCATCAAGATAAAACATTTTCAAAGGAAATATCGCCAAAAAGAATCAATTCGTACCGATAACCCCTACTCAATGACCTTGGAGGTATACTAAATACAAATACTTCACTCTTCACAAGTAATACACTTTCGTATGTATCCATTGTACTTTCGACAAAACACGGAGAAAGCGCGTACGTTTGAGAGCTGAACTTGATCAAATGCTATTTGAAAATTCGTTTATATTTTGTGACGAATCTCCACCGTGATTTGATAACTTTATCTCTAGTCACGCCTCCCATCCCCACACAAAGACCGTTAACCACAGATTATTTCACTAGCGATAATAGATTGCCTTCTCTCTACAATACTCCGTGCTGCAATTTATACAACTGGTAATTGAATATAAAGAGAAACAATTTAATTTGCATACATGCAATTTTGAAACTGGATTCTTGTTATCGTTGATTACTAATTAAAAATGTAGTAACATCATATAGTATTCACGGTAAACGATATCATTACTGCATATATTCGAATATTACCTGACGGCATGAACGGATAATGAAAATTAAGCCTAATACGAGAAATTATTTTAAAACATATTACCATACGAAATAGTAAATATAATCAGTGTTTCAAATACCCAAAATAAAGTGAAAGTAAGTCATTATGGCTACAAAAAATGCTGTAGTCCTTTTTGGCGCTATAGATAATTATTTATCTCTTAGATGAGTACTACGTTAACGCGTTTCACGAAATAACGGGTTTAAGCATTGTATTAATTTTTGTTGATTATTATCTTTTTAGCGGTCATAAGAAAATTTCCGCGCGTAAAGTTTAATTCGGCAAATGTAAGTTGAAACTAAATTGCAAAATGTTGTGTTTCTCCTATTGGTACACTTTACTTTGTATTTTGACAAGCGACCAATAACCATGTTTATCAGTACGCATTTGTATGCATTGTAAAACCAACCGTGAATATTTACAAGAAGCCGGGGTTATTTGAAGAATTATATCGATGTGTACTTCCAATGTTTCTCGAATCAATGCATTTTAAATGCAGCTGCAAATTGTGAAAACGTAAAACTCTGTGGTAATCCCTAATCCCCGCGCTCGCCGGGGAGTATCTTAAAGGTTTGTAAATAACACAAATTTTGCCTGGTTATAAGCTCTATTATGAAATAGTATTTGACCTCATATACATAAAATAAAAGTTGGCATATTGTCTTTCTCCAGGGATAATAATAGAAGAACAACAAGATGATGCACAGAAGAGGAGGTAAACGAATACGTATGGATGATCCGGTGCCTCCGGAGTACGATGCACCAATGACTCCAATGACTCCTATGAATGATAACTCAGGTGGAGAAGCAAATGAGTCTTACGCTAATTATACTACTTATAGTCAGGCACCTCAGACACCCATACATAATCCGACGTGAGTATATGGTTATATATTTATTAACACGTTGACAGCCAAGTGTGTTTTATTGGTTTTGTCTCCTGCGCCATAGTGAAATTGTCCATGTTAGAATCACATTGTATACTTATATGCATATTTATGTTTATAATACGAAAAATAAAAATACTGATATGTTCGCACGTACACTTCTTAGTTTAAGGCACTATTTTAATATTAATTGCATTCATCAAATTATTTTTTGCAAATTTTATGCAGTTTTATTGAGTTTAGTTTCGTTGGTCAGCTATGACCACCATAATCTTGAAGAAGAATTCTTGTTGAAGAATTCAGTACCAGTCAGTAGTAAACACATGGCAGTCAACATGTTAATTAGTCTACTATTACTAAATTCTATCTAAATTATAATATTATTATTTATATAATTAAAACTGCTTTATACATTCGAGGTGTATATATATGTATATTCGTAATTATTTTCGTTTAGCCCTGAACATTATTCATCCGAAAGTTATAGTTCACCTGGTACATCACAACATCAATATCAAGAACAAACAAATAATTTTGAGAATCAGTCTCAATTTGAACAACCTATGACACCAGCAACACCAACCAATATGAGAATTACAAGGAATACACGTGCAAGGTTGCGCGGTATGTTTTACAGTATTAGTAACTATTTTATTATTGACTACAATGAATAATTATTATTCCTTGTAGGAGGAGCAATACAACAACCAAAATATAAAGAAATAGATACTGACTACATTCCAACTACTACTAGTAGGGGAAGAGGAGGTGGTGGACGTGGACGTGGAAAGCGAGCACATCACTCACATAGTTTGGAAGATGAAGCTAGTCTTTATTATGTTATCCGGAATAATCGCTCTTCATTAACTGTATGTATATGGGCGAGTGTGCCAGAATTTTTCTCAAGAATTTTTGCATATTTATAGATTGAAAATACCTAATAAACTTTAGCATTCATTTTAATAGGTCGTATTATTGATATATTTGTTTTGTTTCCAGACTATTGTTGATGAGTGGATAGAAAAATACAAAATTAATAGAGAAAACGCTCTTCTCATGTTAATGCAGTTTTTCATTAATGCAAGTGGTTGTAAAGGTCGTATCACTCCAGAAATGCAATCAACAATGGAACATGTAGCAATTATTCGAAAAATGACTGAAGAGTTTGATGAGGTATATATTATATGTGCTTTATTAATGGTTACCATATCATGCTTAATTAATGGTTGCTTATCACACAGGAAAGCGGAGAATATCCATTGATAATGACAGGACAGCAGTGGAAAAAATTTCGTGCGAATTTCTGTGAATTTGTACAAATTTTAGTACGACAATGTCAATATTCTATAATTTACGATCAATTTTTAATGGATAATGTAATCTCATTGTTAACTGGTCTTTCTGATTCACAAGTGAGAGCTTTTAGGCATACGGCAACGCTAGCAGGTAAGACACGCACATATGTATGTAATTACAAATGTATTTTCATATTCGAAAATTTCATGTTGTTTGCAGCTATGAAACTTATGACAGCGTTAGTCGACGTTGCTCTCACTGTATCAATAAACTTAGACAATACACAACGACAATATGAAGCAGAAAGACAGAAAGCTAGAGAAAAGAGAGCTGCGGATAGATTGGAATCATTAATGGCTAAACGGAAGGAGCTAGAAGAAAATATGGATGAAATTAAGAACATGCTTACATACATGTTCAAATCTGTATTTGTACATCGGTACAGAGATACACTGCCAGAAATACGGGCAATTTGTATGGCAGAGATTGGAGTTTGGATGAAGAAATTTCATCAAAACTTTTTAGACGACTCATACTTAAAATATATAGGTAAATATCATTTTTGTAAAATATAAATTTTCTACACTGATAGCTACATCTGTTTCATGTAATTTTCTAGGTTGGACGTTGCACGATAAGGTTGGCGAGGTCCGTTTAAAGTGTCTCCAAGCGTTACAACCATTGTACGCCTCGGAAGAACTAAAAACAAAACTCGAACTTTTCACAAGTAAATTTAAAGACCGAATTGTTGCAATGACATTGGATAAAGAGTACGATGTAGCGGTGCAAGCTGTCAAACTTGTCATCTCTATTTTAAAACACCACAGAGAAATTCTGACTGACAAGGACTGCGAACACGTATATGAACTTGTTTATTCGTCTCATCGCGCTGTTGCTCAGGCAGCAGGTGAATTTTTAAACGAACGTTTATTCCGACCCGATGATGAGGCGGTAGCTGGTATGAAGACTAAACGGGGGAAAAAACGTCTACCGAATACTCCTCTAATTCGAGATCTTGTTTTATTCTTCATCGAGTCAGAACTTCATGAGCATGGAGCGTATCTGGTGGATTCGTTGATTGAAACGAATCAGATGATGAAAGACTGGGAATGCATGACGGATTTGTTATTGGAGGAAGCTGGGCCTGAAGAGGAGGCTTTAGACAATCAAAAGGAAACATCACTAATTGAACTGATGGTTTGTTGTATAAAACAGGCTGCCACCGGTAATTTTGTATTTGTATTTTTTTTTTTTGCAAAATTATGTGTACAGTAGAAACTTATTTTTATTTTTATTTTTAAAAAATAGGCGAAGCTCCAGTTGGTAGAGGACCAACCAGAAAGATTCTGTCTGCGAAAGAAGTGAAACAAGTTCACGATGACAAACAGCGATTGACGGAGCATTTTATTCAAACGCTACCGTTATTACTTGACAAATACAGAGCAGATCCTGAAAAGCTTGCAAACTTGCTCGCTATCCCTCAGTATTTTGATTTAGATATTTATATTAAGTCCCGACAAGAGCAAAACTTGGAGTCATTGTTGAATAAAATTCACACCATCGTAGAGAAGATGCATGATACTGAAGTTTTGGATACAGCCGCGAAAACATTGGAGCATATGTGTATAGAGGGTCACGCTATTTTCACCAGGTGAAGTTCTGTAAACGTATTTGAAAAAGCTTTAAAAGAATACAAATGTTTAATGCTTAACGTGTTCCAATTTAGATGTGATGTAGCGCGTTCTACGTTAATCGACTCTATTGTAAATAAATATAAAGAAGCTATTGATGAATACAGAAATTTAATAGAGGGAGACGAAGAACCCGACGAGGATGAAATTTTCAATGTTGTTCAGTCTCTTAAGAAAGTGTCAATATTTTATTCAAGTCACAATATGAATCCCTGGGGAATATGGGATTCTTTGTACAAGGATATTGAAGATGCCAAAGATCCATCTAAGTACGAATTTATTATTTTTATTATATGAATATATTCTATTAATTGTAATATATTTCTAACATAAAAATGTTGTTACAGATGTTTACCGCACGAAGCAGTGAAGTATTGTATAAGTGCATGCTTCTTTGCAATTTTGTGGGGACAAAATCACCTTATGGAGTCGGTGGATTCTGGAAATCGAGGTGATGATGAGTGTCGACAATTGAAAGAACGATTACACTCTTTTATGGGCTCTATGCGGCATTTTGTTAGCGGCGATGGAAGCGGCACAGTAATTACTTTTCATACTTTTCTACACCGAAATGATCGATCGTTAATATATAAATAATACATAAAATCTATCTATGTTTTTTGCAGCCTTCTCCACCAATTTTAAGGGAAGAGGCATACAATACAATATGTGATTTATTAGTACTATTTTGTAACCAATTAACGTCGAATTCTAATCCTTTGATGCACCAATTGGTGTACGAACCAGACCAAGCGATGCAAAATATGCTCAATCGGTTTATACAAGAATACGTATTTTTCGAAGAAGAAGATGGTACGTTATTAGTAATATGTAGAGGTATGCGTGAATCCGAAAATGTGGGGTCGGGTCTAGTCCCGATCATCGGGTTCTCGCACATCTCTAGTAATATCTGTAATAAAATCTTTGTGTAAAAATTAAGAAAATGAGTCGATGTACTTAATTTTTATAGACGAACACGACGAACACTCGAAGATTGAAGAATTGCATAAAAGGAGGAACTTCTTGGCGAGTTACTGCAAGCTAATTGTATATAACATGATACCTACCAAAGCAGCAGCGGACGTGTTCAAACATTATGTAAAATACTACAACGATTACGGAGATATTATCAAAACCACGTTAGGGAAGGCTAGAGATATTAATAAAACACATTGTGCATTAACGATGCAGCATAGTTTAAATATTTTGTATAACGAGATAATAGCTGAGAAAGGCAAAGTCAACAGAAACAGCGAAGAGTTCACTGCGATAAAGGTATGCATCCATTCGTTTTATATTTAAATATTTGTGTTGTGCCTAACGATACGCGTATCAACACTGAAATTATTTCAGGAGCTTGCGAAACGATTCGCTCTGTCATTTGGGTTGGACGCGGTAAAAAATCGTGAAGCAATTACTGCTTTACATCGGGCGGGAGTTCTTTTCGCCATTACACCACCAGATGGCATCGAACAAGATCCCACTGGACCACCGCCGAATTTATCATTCCTTGAAATCTTGTCCGAGTTTACGAACAAACTTCTTAAACAGGATAAACGTGTTGTGTAAGTGTGATTCTTATTATGATCGTGATCCTGAAGAAGTAAATTGATCAACTTCATGACATAAAACGAAGGAAAGCTTAACATTGGATAATATTAGACATTTAAATTTTATTTGAAAACTATGCTGCATGTGGAGATGATCGATTTGAAACCGCAGAGATTTAATTGTCGATTGATTTTGATTTTATTCGGCTTATAAATAATTATGTACATATATTGCAGGCTAAATTTCCTTGATAGAAGATTGCAAGCAGGAATGCCTTCCTCGCGGGGAGAGGATTGGCAGCCTTTACTTTTGTACAGAAACAGTCTTTTACATGGAGAAACGGATCAAGTTCCGGTAACGAGTAAGCGTGCTTACACGAGACGCAAAAAGGATCACTTAGCTGGTATGTTTCTATAGTCTACTTAAAAAATAAAATTATATACTTGACATTAATTTATGACAAAAATCAATTCATTTTTTATTCACGTGTCTTCGTATTTTTTGCAGAAGAAGAAGAAGTAGATGAGCCTGAAGAAGGTTCTGATCATGAATTTTCTGGGTGAGTTAGGTGTTCACACCAAATTAATAATAGTAATACATTCTTTATACTTTATTTATTTTACACCAGTTTAAAAAGTAGATATAATTCTACACTTTCAAGCAATTGCAACATGCAATGCTACTGACTTTATAACGTTGTTTTATTAATCCGTAATCTTAATACTAGCAAAACACGCTTTTTTGCTTTTAAATTGTATATCATGCTGTAAATGACCAACACTTTAAATAATTATAGAAAATGTTGCTAATTTGAATATTAGATTTTTACACGCTTGCGTAGTTAATTTAATTCACGTATAATGTGCACATATCTTCAACTATTGTTGTCACAGCACTGTAATATCGTTGAATGCTAAACCGAGTCTGTACTGTCAAGAATTTTTTTTTGAACTAGCTTTTTCTTTATTGCATTATTATTTGATGCTTTGCTAAAATATATTTATTGTAGTGTGAAACTTAATATTGTTTTAAAGCCCGAACAATGTAAAAAACATTTAAATTTACACTAAAAATTGTAAAATGAATAACCGACTAAATTTGTGAGAGATACTCTGTATAAAAAATATTTTTTAAAACAATTTACAGTGCAGCATATTAATACTTTTTATTTTCTACACATTAATATTTATTTCCTTAATCATTCGATACATCCTACAAACTAAAATATTCTTTAAGCAATAGCTGTTTATACATAGCTGTTTATAATTTAATTGCATGCTTGTGCTTTATTTATTAATAAATACTTGTTATCATTAGCGTCTTTACGTACATCATGAATCTGTTGTCTTCGCATGGGTAGTAATCTCTTATGAATCGCTTGTTGCAGGCTACCTGATCGTTATTCAAGCTAAGAATTATTACCTTTTAGCAAAATATATAATGTATGTAATCATATATAAGGGGCAAAAATTGTATAAGGAATTGATGAGGTCTGTCATTCTTGGTGCCTGTTTTAAATGAACTTTTAAACTAGCGTAAGGAATTAATAATATACGTATATATGTGTATACACACGCATATATATACACATATATATCTATATGCATATACACATGTAATATTGTCAAAGTATCAAGTCATATATCAAACGTATACATATTTATGTAAACGACAAAAGTTATATAAGGAATTGATGAAACCTATTGTTCTTGACGCCTATATTTAAATTTACTCGCAACTTCTATGAACTAGTGTAAGAAAAATAATATTAAAAACTACACATTAATATTGTTGATAGAAAGAATCGATAATATTTTTGGAATGCCTGCAAAAAAAAGTACATAGAGAACGATGTGTGTTTTGTTGAGTCTAAGAACTTAAAAGCAAATAAGTCTAAAATACTGTGTATTCTGTTTATATATTGATAATATACAAATTGGTGATAGATACGATAAACATGTGATATTAATTGAAATACGACCCTCTTCCCAACGAGTTCCTGCATCCTGCTTTTTATCAAAATTTGAGATTCGTAATGTTCAAACGACGTTGTATTTTACACGGTTTTCTTCTTTCTAAAATTCGTCAAAAACCATAGCAGAGATCATTTTCACCATTTTTACATTTCCTGCTTGATCATCGAAGTTTTTTTTTTTGAATTTTCCAACACGCCGTTCTCTATAATCACCGCAATATTACAAACACGTCTTTAGGTATTTGGTATTTAATACCAAAATTAAATCTCGGGCAAGTACTACGAATTTTTGTTCAGACTATTAATCCTTTTTTTGGACGTAGTTCTGAAACGCAATAACACGTATGTACGCGAAGTGTGATTTTGTTATATATGTGTATGTCAGACTGCATAGAACTATGCACGAAAAAAAAACTCTTACCAAGAGTCATACAAGTAATACCAAATTTTTGTCCCTTTACTTATAAAATTAACTCCAACGTAATTCCACCAATAAAACCTTTTTCTTTCAGCAAACACAAGAAGAAACGTGGTCCAAGGAAGCATCAGTGAGTAAAAGTCTACTTCGTTTTCGTACATCTATAACTTGTCTCCCGTTTGAGTATATTAATATATATATATATATTTATATATATATATATTAATTATTTTATTAATATTTATTAATATATATATTAATAATATATATTAATTAATTATTAACATATATTAATTTTAAAATATGGAAGAAGAGAAAATGTAAAATTGTAGCGTGTACATGGTGTTCGTCAAATAACTTCTTAATGTAGTGGGCCCTTTGTAGTACCATTAGTTTGAATCTTCGTTTCAGATTACCCGTTAATAAAGTATCAATAACTCGTGGATCTAGGACAGCTGGATTTTACGAAACCAATGATATTACACAAATGCAGACGTCGCCATCGGCTATTATTGAAGACGCATCTACAAGTCCTTCTCAGGATATAGATAATAAACTTAAGACAATGCAGATCCAGTCGAGGTCGTAAGTAATTTTTCCTTGTAGTCTAATGAATTCGAATAATCGACTCCATCCACTTTACCAAAGAGATCTTCTTATGATGATGGTTCTCATATTTTTAGGCGAAGAAGTCAAGATCACTCGGAACCAAGAGAACTAAGGCGAACATCCAGAAATTCTGGTCGCTATGTAGAAGGTCAATATATGGTAAGTTACACTAATTTACATTTAAAAACAACATCCATGTAAATAATAAGTTTTATAATATTCCAATTATGTTACATTAGTTCAATAATGATGTCATTTATAATATTTTCACTTATACTTACGGTTAAAATATTGGTATCCTAAATTAATATATTTCTAAATGTGTTATTTAAATTTATTTTTCAAACGAAGTAGTGCATTCGATCTATTTTTACATATTGTTTAATTTATTTTACACATTAAAATTGTAAATATATTATAAAACCCTGCTTAAAAGCTCATACTTCGAAATAACAGTATTTGGAACTTGAAACCACAATTTTTCGTGAAAATGATAATATGTCTTTGTTATAGGAATCAGATTCCGAATAATGAGAGAAAATAGGAAAGTTTCATTGTATCCAAGACGGCCGAATGTTAGAAGGATGCGATTTGTGATACATTTTTATGTACGTGTCAGATGGAATAGGTTTTAAATTGTACAGTACATTGAACTTATTCAGTCAGGTGTGCATTCAACACAGAATAAGAAAACTTTACTGACCATTGAGTTCTTGTTTAAGTTGATAAGTTACTGTAAGTGTTTTCAAATCATTTGCATAAAATATTTTTGTTATATAAATTACAGGTACTTCTCAGTAAGTATCGTAATACGTATGACATACCATTTGTTGAAACAAATGTCGTAAATTCAATATCAGCGTTTTTTATATTGTCAAAACGTTCAAGTACTACCGTTATTATAACACTATTTAATTAATTGTCTAAATAAATGACTACAATGTATGAGTGACAAAGACTTTCCTCCCTTTTCTCGTAATTGAACAATCAACTGGTAAAACTATACTGCTATGTTCCTTTGTACAATTTTTAAATCAATAAGAGATATAGACGAAGAAATAAATTTTTCGCTTTACAATTATGAATACCGATGATGAGTAATATTTCCTATTACATACGTAATGGTCCTCATCTATCGGTTGTACCACGATATTTACGGAAAATGCTACTTCTTCTACGATCTCGTGGTGTACCTGCAGCGTTCTGTTCAAATAAGATTATATTTATTACATTTTATGGGACAAATTAAGAGTGAAATAAATGGTTCATATCGTTTATCCTTACTTCATCTTGACGTTTTGGAAATAGACTCCTAAATGAGCGTGGTGTAGTTGTCGATCTATCTTTGTTTCTCTCTCTTAGTATCCTCGAATTTGGACTCTTTAGTTCATTACCCTGTGATTTTTAAAATAATGTGAGAAATAGATAACCAGTAATCTAATATTAATTTTTGTATGTATGGATATAGAATATCCCAAACAATTTACTTGTAGTGACAATCTTCCACCATTCCTACTGGGAGTTGGCGGGCCAGGTTTTTTATACGATGTCTACAAGAGTTAAATTCGTATAGATAAGATTACAATTACCGCTTCACTCTGTATGAAATTCAATTTAAAATATTCACCTGAGTTTTATCTTTTTTTCTTGCTTTTTGTTCGGGCAGTAGACTCTGACTTAAACTATCATTAAATACATCCTCCGGTATCGGGCCTGACTGTAAATAAGTGAAACATTTGATGTACAAAATATTATTAAGAATATAATAAGAAACGTAAAAGTCCCTTACTTTGATTTCTTCTTCCGTAAATGGTAAAGAATTATATTGTGTTTCAGCGGGATAAGATGACTTTAAATGCGGTTTGCAAAGAGCATTTCTCTTTTTTAGAATAGATAATCGATTAGATTCCGTGTTAAACGAAAGATGGCCATTTTTCATGTCAGCTAATAAATGAAATGAATAAACATTTGAATTATTCGAAATTTTAATCTATGAATATCATACAATTCACCTAAATATGTATTATCGAAAACTTCTCCTTCTTCGTCTGCTGCGTTGAATGCATTACCCAGCGTTTGTATATTTCTAATACTGCATCTTCTTTCGTAATCTGTGTTTTCTTGTACTACTGCAACTTTCAGTGAAATCTCTTCTTTTCTTTCGAATCTGAAGGAGGTGTTCATTAATGTTAGTAAAATGTTAAAAATTGTAATGTTATTACAGTGCAATTTTTCTTACTTCACAGTTTTATATTCAAGCGGAGAAATTACTTGTTGATCCGTGTGTTGATATTTAGCTTTCAGTTCATTTAATTCCTTCTGTAATTTTTCTTTCTCTTGTCGTTCGCTTAAGAGTTTTTCTCCTACATTCCAAAGCTGTGAGCTCATGCCTGCAACGTGCGCTTTATATTTGCTTAATTCATCTGCCTGTTTTCGACATTGAATTCCCATTTTTGTTTGCAGTGATTCCAATTTTTCTTGTATATCTTGTTCCTGTTCTTTATTTAACTTAGATATTTGTTCATGATATGTTGCTTTCTGTAATACGCATTACAGGAATAAACGAATCACAATGATTGCAAAAATAAAATATATTATGTACGTGCCTACCATATTTTGCTTAAATTCGTCTAATTTAGTTTTATATTTCTCTTGAATGTCTCTTATCTGAACATCGACGTCTTCTTTCTTCGGTCTCTTACTCAATTCATTCCTTTCTTCTTGTAGCTTTAAGTTATCTTCCTTCAGTCGAATACTGTTTTCCTCTAAAATTTCCACTTGCTTCGATGTAGCAGCTGCTGATTCGTTTATGTTTTTCCTAAGTTCTTCAATATGAGCCTCCAATTTTGCATTCATCATTCGTGCACAGTCCAGTTTGCATATTATGTTATTCTTCTCTTCTACCAATTGATCAATATGAGATTGCAATTTTTTCTCCACCTCAGACCGAAATTTAGTTTCATTCGATTTAAGATCATCTTCCAATGAAAGAACCATTTTAGAAAAATCGTCTATTTCCTTTTTGGATTGACCAATGTCCTTTTCCAATATTATGCACTTCTCTCGCTCAGTCTCAATTATTGTTTTCTCATTCGTAAAAGTATCCGAGTAAATATCTGGAATTTCTTCATTTCTTGTTGGATTCAAATATGTATTTTTCAATACATTTTCTGTCCATAAGAACTTTTCCCATAAAATATCATGCATAGGCATTATATTTCGCAAATGATAAGTGTTATATTGGGATAAGGTATTTTCGAGGTATGATTTTTTTTCCTGTAAATTTTTCAAGTCGTCGCATGCAGATTTATCCTTTGCAAAAATATTATAAGATTTTGACATCAAGTTATCCCACTTTTGTTTCAGTTCGTCCAATGATGTATCCAAATCTTTTCTCAGTTCCGTAATACCCTGTAACGAATCTTTTAATGACTCCTTGTAATTGATAAGATTATTTAAATGTGTCACATGTTTCTCTTCTGCACTCTTCATCCTGTGCACCTCATTCTTCAATAATTCAATTTCTTCAGTTTGTTTCATGTAATCGTGTTTTTGATTTTCCAAGATTTCATTCAAACTCATATTTACATTAGATAAATAGGATATCAACTTCTGCGATACACGTGCTTCATTAACAGACGTTTTTACAATATTTAAAATATTGTCAGTAATGTCACCACCCCCACTTACACCGGATACATCGTGAACATTGTCAGAATAAAAGTCTTCAGTTGTTGGACTCGTTTTTGCTATTATCAGTTTCAAATCGTTAGTTGAATGTTCTAATTCATCACAAACTTTTGCGATCTCCAATTTCTTTGTATCTATATCTTTACAGTATTTCTTACTTTTTTCATGTTCGTACTTTTCCCTTTTCAATACCTCTTGCAATTCTTCTATAGTTTTATTTTGCTTATAGGATAGAATTTGTAATTCAGCATTTTTACTTTGCAAACTTTGAGATAATGATTTTTCATCCTCCAGTTGCTTACATAACTTATTCTTTCGTTCATTAAGCTCTTTCTGAAGTTGATCTATCTCCGTGTTTCTTTCTTTTAGAGCTTTCTCTTGAGTTTTTAAAAGTGCATCTTGAGTGGTCCTTACTTCTTGAAGATTTATAATTATTTCTTTCATTTTTGCTTCTGAAGCAGCTGCTTCTTTCGATGATTTTTCAACTTTATTCTCCGCAAGCTTCAATATCTCTTGCGTTAATTTCATCTGAATCTTTAATTCATCCAGATCTCGTTGCTTTTCCGACAACGTAATTTCCAATTCTTTAATGAAATTCTTCATTTTTAATTCTTCTTCCTTTTGCTGATGAATGATGTGTGTTTCTTTTAATTTTAAAGAAGTGATTTCTTCAATTAAATTTACAATTTTCTCATCCCTGATCTTTAATTTATCTAACGCATTTTCTTGAGATAGTTTCAGTTTTTCCTGTAGAATATGTAAGTCGAACAAAGCTTTTTCACTTTGAGATTTCATATCCTTCTTTTCTTTTTCAAGTGTTTCATTCGTTTTCTGGAGGTTTTCTGTTTCTTGAACAGACTTTTTTAATTCTTCTTTCATCTCTGTTAATTCTGTCTTCAATTCACTTATTACTTGTTGATTTTTTGCCAAGTTACTTTTCAATGAGATATTTAAGTTTTCACTATTTTTCAATTCTTTTTCGTTATTATTAAGTTTGTCTTCTACCTCTTTTCTGTAATTTTCTTCTTGAGTAAAATTATTAGATATCGTTTCATAAGTATTTAATATGTTTTTAACTGTTTCGTTGTTTTGTTTGCCATATTCATACAGCTGATTCAATACATAGTTCTTTGTTGAACAGAATTCCATTACAAATGAGTTAAAATTTTCTTTCAAATTTTTTATAGCTGTTACAGAAGATTTTAACAATTCATTTTTCTCATTCAATTCGTCCATACGTGCATGTAACTTCTTTTCTAGAATTTCTTTTTGAAGTTGAACTTCTTTTAAAGACGAAATTTCTTTTGAGTATTGTTGTACAGTATTATTGAGTTTATTAATCTCTGCGATGTTTTCTTCATTGATTGCTTTGAATTTTGATACTTCTTCAACATTTTGTTTATCCATTTCTGCCAATTTTTCTACCAACTCCTTTTCTAGAATATCTTTTTGAAGTTGAACTTCTTTTAAAGATGAAATTTCTTTTGAGCATTGTTGTACAGTATTATTGAGTTTATTAATCTCTGCGATGTTTTCTTCATTGACTGCTTTGAATTTTGATACTTCTTCAACATTTTGTTTATCCATTTCTGCCAATTTTTCTACCAACTCCTTTTCTAGAATATCTTTTTGAAGTTGAACTTCTTTTAAAGATGAAATTTCTTTTGAGTATTGTTGTACGATATTATTGAGTTTATTAATTGCTGTTATATTTTCTTCATTGATTGCCTTCAATTTTGATACTTCTTCAACACTTTGTTTATCCTTTTCTACCAATTTACATATTTGCGATTTATATAATTGCACCCTTAATTTCATTTCTTCCATGGTATTATTCAAAGATTCCAGTTTCATTTGTTGAGAAGTAGATTCTTCATCAAAATACTGCAGTAATATTTCAAGTTTTTCTGTAATTTTTATTATACTTTCTTCACAACATTCAATAGTTGTTTTATGTAAATTATTTTGATGTGACAAATCTTCTATACATTTAACATATTCGCAGATCTGTGTTTTTGCTTCTGATAGTTCATTATTTAATTCCTTATTACTTATGTTTTCATTTTGCAAAAATTCTTCGAGAACTTTTATTTTTTCTGTCAATGTATCTACTTCGCCACTTAGACTATTTTTTGCTTCCTCCATTTGTAACAATGAATTTTTTTGAGACACGCATGTCGATTCTAAACTTTGATTCTGATTAATTAACATCGTTTTTTCTGTTTGTAGAGACTCGATCTCTTTCGTGAATGTATTCGTGGTGGTATTTAATTTAGCTTCTGTATCTTGTAAACTTATCGTTTTTTCTTGTAATAGTCGTGTTACATTTTGATAATTGTGGTTCGTAGATTCTAATTTTTTATTCAAAACATCAATACGACTTTTCAATACGGCAGATTCTTCTTTCGCTTCTTGTAATTGCATTTCAACTACTGTGCTAAGAACTTCGCTAGTGTTAAGGAATGCTCCAGATAAATTTAAGGGCACTGTGTCATCAATTTCAAAACTTTCTTTCTCATCTAGTCTATTAAGATTTTTCAAGTGAGTATGTAATTCTTCATTAGTCATTTTAAGACACGATAATTCCCTATCTTTAAATTCTCCTTGAATTCGCATATTTTCCACAGATTTCTCACATGATTCGAATTTTTCTTTATAGTTTTTACATTCTCTTTCTATTTTTATTAATTTTTTAGACAATGCAGAATTCTCTGTTTCTAACTTATCTATATCACACTGCTTCTGCATTAACTCACCTTCCAAACTATCGATTGCCTTTCTATAGTATTGTTCACAATCTGCTGTATTTTTGCCTTTCTTAGAAGATTGTGGCGTCTTTGGTATTCTTTCATTTCGTAATGTCCTCAATTCTGTGGTCTTCTCCTCTAACCGTTTCTGCAAATTTTTTACTTTATTCTGTTGTATTTTCACTTCCTCTTGTAAATCTGCTTTTTCAAATCGCTCCATTTCTAACTCGTTCATCAATTTCCTTAATTCACGATTTCGATCGCTTATTAATTTATGACTTTGAGCAGATTTTGTAGCAGGGGTATTCAAAAAATCCTTTAATGCTTCTGTTCTTGGTGTCACTGGCGTCTTTGGTGTATTATCTTGCAATTCAAATATTGCTTCTCTCAAAGACTCTCTGTCTATTCCACTTCCACAAGGAATAATCATTTCTAGGAACATTTTAATTTTAGTTTGAGTTTCAGAGTGCAATTTGTTACACATAGATTGGTGAAAAGATGGTTCATATTGGCATATATGTAACAGAAGTAAGGACACAATGTTTATGTGATCCATTTCTTCCAATGCTTTCATATCACATACAAATTCTGGATATTTATCTATACGCAACATAAAAGGTACAAATATTTTATAGAAAAAGCCTAAAATAAAGGGTATTTCATTTAATTTGATCGCTTAGTATTTGTTTAATATTTGAATCGTATAAATGAATGATTAAAAGTCTGTTCTAAAAAGATAACATACTAGGTGATCAAGAAAAATGAAACAACTATCATATAGAAAACTATTTATTATGTTTCTCTATACCTTGTAAAAACTTTGTAACTATGTTTTCTCTATCTGATATGTCTATAGTATCTTTCCATGAGCTGTAAAGTATAATATAAAATATAGTCTATATTGATTATTCGATTATAATAAAAATCAATATTATATAAACACATTTTATATTTAATTCATAAACAAAAACGTATGATTATCATTGCTCTTGCAAATGTATAAACATAATACAATAGGATATTACTTACCACAATTCTAATAACTTTTTGTAAAACTTTCCGTCCTCTAAGTCTTTTATGTCTTTCATATTTATCTCTAATACATCTAAGCAATTGAGCTGAAAATATTTATTTATTTACATTCGTATTACATTCAAAGAGTGCACAATGTACAGCGTCCTACTGAATATATACAAATCAAAAATTTGTTGTAATTGTAAACAAACAATTGTTATTATTAACGAAAGTGTTATTTCTAACGAAATTCATGATTACTACAAAGTGATTCCAAAAGTTCGCGTATTTTTATATAATCATTATTGCAAAATATATACAAAAAATAAATACGTAAAGTGTGTGACAATTGCATCCTACGAAATACGCAAACATTTTTTAAATGATCCTGTTTGTTCAAGAATACGATTCTTTAAGTAATGCATTTTAATTTTTCATACATATTAGTTCATGCATTGTTATTTACCCATTCCAATAGAATTTGTAGCCATAGCTTCATGATTTTTCAGACGAACTATTTACTCAATTACACTTGTATAAATGCTAAATGCCAGAACTTAAAGAGCTCCTTTATATTGTGCTTTGAACGTTCATGGAAGATACGTTTAATTTCAAACAATAATTGCTCAGTTCACTCCGCAGTGACTGCAATTCTCTTAAAAGTATAAAATGAAATTCCCTATAGCTTACTTAAAACTCCATGTTTGAAGAACTTGCGAGAATAAACTACCTACCATCTGTAGCCACCTGTTGGCAAATGTAGGTACAAATTGCATAGAATTTTAATGTCTTGTGTGATGCAGTCAATATGTGTTTAACATGTTTGCAAAAATTTATAAATGAATGGTTTAAATTATAGCATGATCTCACACAAAATAGTATGCGTGGTATTAGTTTTACGTTGATTTGGTTTTTAGAAGAATATTTTTAAAGTACGGGTATAATCATTTTTAATGTTTTATTTAATAACAGAAATCACAAAAGCAACAAAAGTGTATAATTGGAAATTCGTAGACATTTACGTACATTTACATAGCAATATTATTGTCTACATTTAACTTTGGGTCCCTTTTATTTTATAACAAGATTACGTATGAACAAACACTAAGAAATGTTTATATTTTGAATTTCTTTTTTTAGCGGTATGACTAATTTGACATTTGGAGCTTGTGCAGGAGTATTCCCTTATTTTTACTTCATGGTTGCTGGTTGTGTTTGTATTTATTGTTCTTTTGCAAGTCAAAACGAAAATTAGTGCAGTTTTAATTACTTTGCTAAGTGACTCTAACAAATTTATTAACACTGAGAAAGAGGTATGGAGAAAATGATTATTTAATAACAAAACGATTTAATTTAGTAATTACATAGCATACATTGTAAATTCTAGTCTACAAAAATTATTTGCAGACACACAATTATTTATTTCTCCAGCATAATCTGTTAATTGTAATCATTTATCAAGTGATTGATAGGATATACTTCCCATAACAGAATCTGTTCAACCATTTATAACGTCTAATTGGATATCTTAAATATTTATAGTAAGTATCTTGTTTATTTAGATTTATGTGAAAGTTAATAATAAAAAATCAATTCTTTTTATGCTTATAAATATGTTACAGGGCATATTAATAAAGTATTGGTTATATTGATTATATGCAGTGACCATAGAAAGAAAACTTTAATTGCATTGTGGTCAACTTTTTATTGAAAGAGTCATCACTTAAAATACTACAAAATGCTGCGCCAAACCAGTAAGCTTTCATCAATGATAGTACGCAATGTTTCTCTGTCTCGGCAACAGAAAAAACAATTTAAAATAAATGGCACCGAGGAATACGTTAGTAAAGTAATGAATAGTTCAGTACCAGTTATTGTAAATTTTCATGCTGAATGGTGCGAACCTTGTAGAATACTCACACCTAAATTAATAGATATTATAGAACCAATGGATGAATTAGATCTTGCTATTGTAGATCTAGAAACGAATCCAGATTTAGTGCACATGTTTGAAGTAAAAGCTGTACCTGCTATTATAACAATTTCAAGTGGATTAGTTATTGATAAATTGATAGGTTTACATGATTTTGATACGATAGAAAACTTAATACATAAACTCATTCATCAAAATGCGTTACCCTCTTCAAATTCTGAAGATGACAGAAGGAAGGTTTGAAGATGTAACCACCAATGGTGCATATTTTCTAAAATGACTTTAATGAGATTAACTATATATAATTAAATTGAACCTATTTTTAAAATTTATATTGTATTGTATAATATACCTTTTGTGAGTATTGTATTTTTTATATCAGATGTTTCAAATTTTTAAAACTAAAATTGCAACATATTTATTACCTAAATTTTATAAAAAATCTGTTTACGAATAATTCTGTATTTTAAATGTAAATTAGTGAAATGAAAAACTATTGAATTCACTACTATTTTCAATGGATTCCAGTGATTAAATGACAGGATAAAATATAAAATTGTTGTTTCTAAAAAGACATTTTATTTCCATTTATTATTTATAACTTTTATAATAACTTGTTCATTATTTTACAAACTGCTGGTAATGTATTACATCATTAATGTTATAACATGATTATAAAATGAATTTTTTAACTGGTTGTGTGTATTATATGTATAGTACAATATGTCGTAGTAATTAAGATTAATGTACAATGTTGTCTCGCTAGCAGTACTTAATAAACTAAGCTAACTTTAAAACTGAAATGTACTTCAAAGTACTCGCATTCTTTGTGTAGTTATTGTTCCTGAAATGTCTCATAGTTAAACACTAACTTTAGTGATCTCAATAAAATTCATTATAGCTTATCAGAGCTAAGAATGGTATATTATTAAATAGCAAATGCATATTTAAGAAATTAAAATATTATTAATGCAGGGATTATAAACAAACTATGTGTTCGATCTGATTTTTAATTTTAAATTTATTCTGGGTCGTAAAACAATTCTGTACAATCTATGTATGAAAGTACTGTTGATTACAGGTAATAGGCCAGAGATTTAATAAAGATCATTTAATCCATGTTCTCTCTGGTGGAAGAGATTTTTGTCCCTTGGCAGAAAGCGATACATAAACATGTACCAACAATTAAAGGACTAGCTAAAATTTATTCATCAGTCAGGTGCTTTCAAGAGACACCATGATAAGGCAATGCTGTGATTCCATGGTTACTTGCAAAACCTTTCATTTTTCATGCCGAATATATGTTAGCCTTTTTCTCGTTAGATTATAAACGGGAAAGTATTCTGTACTTTTGCAAGCAACCCTGTGTCTTTTTTTATTATTATTTTACTAACCAGTACATACGTTTTAAGTTCTTTAACAGTTGCGATAAAATAAGTAAATTGAAAATGAATTTATAAGGATATTTACAAAACTAGAAAAACGCGTTCTGTAAGTCTTTCTTTGAAAGAAAAAAGATAACAGATGCATCTTTCTTTTCTAGATAAATGTCGTGATACGTTACGGATAATTAATTTCTTTTTCTCCACATGCCGTTTGTTTCGTTTTATGATACTACATCGTTATTCTTAAACTATTAGTTTTTATGAAATTTACAATGACAGTATATATCAAATGTAAATACACCACTGTGTTTATCATCATTTTCATACAATAATTTTACAGAAATCAAATTGTTGTTCAAACTATACATAACACTGCTATTAGTGTACCGATATGTTCTGTAGAGGCAGCATTATGGCCCCACAAAATTACACGTTCAGTAAATACATTTGGACGCTTCAATCTTGCAGAAATTGTACGCATATTTACAACTTATTTATATTGAGTCGTTTAAAAAAAATGTAACAAAATGTAGAAAAAAACGAATGACATTATATACAAATTTCTACCGATGTTACTTGTTGTTATTGAATGAGTACATCCAACAATAATAACACCAAAACATATCTATCTCTTTTTAATAAATAACATAATTTATAATCTACAGGATTCTCTATACTTATAACCTAATGAAATTTAGTTACCTCCTATAAATCACATCGCTATAACTCTGAGATATAAATATATAGTGACACAGTTAATAGCTTTTGTACTTTCTTCGTTTTCACATATATCGAACATAGAGGATTTTGCATAATTATTAACAATAAACAATTAAACGATTTCTACACAGCAAATTAACGGAAAATAACTTGAATATACTCATTTCATGTTTTATATCGAAGCGATAAATAGAATAATTTCGTTTAACAACAAGTAACATGTAGCTCCCGGTAACTACTAAATCATCTAATGGTTATGATACATAGTATAATACAACATGGTACAATTTACCTTGCATTGAATAACTTGGCGATTGACATTAGTCTTCTCAGTAAACACGTAAGAAGTAATCTTTCTATCATAGTTAAAAGTGGCAAAATATTTAATTATGATTTATGCAAACTTTTTAAATTCACGGTTTTTCCTAAAATGTTTCTGAAAATCTACGACTACCGAATAATTATTGCAATGGGGGGAATGCAGAAGCGAATGAACAATATTAATGAAAAGAAACGTTGAGTAAATGAAAATCTCCGAGAGGTTGAAATAGAGAAGAGTATTTTGTAGTTATATATTATAATTGAATTAACAAACTAGTTTTAAAATTCGTCGATTTTCATTATGTACAATTTCAAGAATAATTTTCCATCAAAAATCTTTTTATATTTATTATTTTATAGTTGGAATGAATTTTCATTTTTAATGCGTTCGTTATTGGTATCCGCGGTGTTTTTTTTTTTTTGTTGTTGAAAAATGTCGGTACGAAAATTGTCAGAATGTGTATCACTACAGAATGTTCAAAAATACTTCATCACACTTCTGCTCCTAAATCTCGTACACCCTGTTCCGCTATTGGAACATATTTATCGTCAATTTTGACAAGTAAGATGACCTTGTCCACGTGAGATCGTCGATTTGGATCACGATGATTAGGAGACCAACAATGAACAACGCATCCTTCCATACCTCTTTCGGGTACCCAATGCTTCCATCCTGATCTACCACCCTGTTGTCTCATTCTCTCATCAGGCCAAATTACATCTATCCGACGACCCAAATTAATTGCATCGTATACTTGATTCGGATCTATAATCTAATAACAATCGAAATTGTTAACATATTCTTTAGATCGTAGAAAATTGAAGTCATGTAATGAAATTTTGTGTTTGTCTACTTACGCGCACTCTTTGGAGAACTTCCTCTTTCTCAACTTTACCGGAAAAGCTGGTTTCGCTCTTAGTCTCAGTTTTAATATCGCTGTTGCTAAGGAGACCAGCTAAACTAGCAAGCGTCGAACTTGTGGGCTTACCAACTGAAGCTAACGATCCTCTGTTACCACCGAGAGACGCTGTGTTTGCTCTTCCTAGAGAACCACGTCCAGTTGATCCACCGATTTGACATCCAGAATCTATAGATTGTGAACCAGATGTGTTGTAACCCGACTGACCGTACCCTACGTTAAAATTTCATTGTATATTGTCATCTAATTAGAATTGGTAAAGAGTAGAGGTGTGCAAGAACCCGAAGATGTCGAATCGGGGCGGGTCGAGAATTTTATTCGGAATCGAGACGGGTTTTTGAAAATTTCTGGATTCTCTAATATATCGGGATTCCCGAGATTATTAGGCGGCTCGAAAATTTTCGAGATTATTCCCGAGAATATTAGAGATTTCTGAGCATATTCGAGTTTTCGATCATCTCTAGTAAAGAATAATAATTCTAAATACCTGAATGAATATTGTAAGTGGTCATTGCATACACTCCATCGTTACCAAAACCTCCGTCATCTTGAGATCCTGTTCCACCTGAAGAACAACCTTGACCGCACCTTCTTCTGATTCTGAGAATAACACTTTTAATAATAATAGATTTTATAATGTACCATATATTGATTAAACATGGTTTATAGTATTCTATTGTATTGTAAAAGCTTACCTCTCCCACAATTTTAATACGTTAGACTTAATTACGCACAGACTTAAATGTCCTCCGACCAAGGAACTCAATTGCTCGTTAGTCTCAGCATAACTGGTTGTCAACGGTGAAACGTAAATCGGATAACCGATTGGTTGATCGCAAGAACTATTTATTATATTTCTGAGAACTTGCTTTGCGTTTTGTATAGAGCCACGCTCTGGATTTCTATTTCTTAAATATACTAATTCCTGTTGCTGTCCAGCCCATAAGCCGCGCACGCATTCACGATTCATTTTAATCACTCGGAAGCTTAAAAATCGTTTATTAAGCATAATCACTTTAAATTCGTCCATGCCATCTTCGAGTACATATCTAAAAGTATACAATGTATTATCAATGTAATGATACTTTAATATTTATAAATGTTAAAATAGCGCACTATAAAAATACCTAAGTGCCAGAAGACTGGGAGCATCATTTAAAACAGCGTTTCTCCACATCGGGTCAGCTTCATGACTAATTACAAGATTTTTATCATGACTGCCTATAGCTTCATAAAGAGGAGCTAATTCAACGTATAAGTCCGGACTCATAAAATAATCCTGATGCAACTTTAATGCCATTCTTACACCTTTTGCTATAACGCTACGTAATAAATCTACATCGTGTAATACCCATTCGTCTCGAACTGATGTTATGCGAAAATCTCCTAAAAAATAAAATGTTAATTTATCAAATCATAATATTATCGAACTAATTTATTTTATTTGGTCAAATAAAGCAGTACCTTTAAAAAGTGCGTGCAATCCATAGATAAAAAATTCAACACTTGTCACAGTATTGTGACACGCTGCTCCCAAAGCACGTCTTCCTAGAAGACTCAACGCAAGACACAAAGATACCAATGGCGAATCCCTCGATTTGTCTAGTGTCTAAAGGAAATTCAACAAATTCGGTGTTGTGTAAGTTTTACAATAGTTTGACGTGCCACAAGAAATTACCTTATCATGTTTGGTAACACAGAATTGTATCCAATCCAAGTAAACGTTACAAAAGCTGCATCTTGTAATTCCAATGGCGCGAAAATCGTAATCCTCGTCGATGTTCATTTTAAAAACAGGATCCAGATCCACGAAGTTCTTATCGAGAGTTATTTTTAAGGCCTCAGAAATATCAGGGTTCCCCAACCAGTATTTCAACTTTGATGATTTAACAGTGTAAAAAATAATACTTTTCACGTAGAAGGTGACCAACGCTTTGCGGAACTCGAACGTTTGAAGCATAGAAACTGCTGAATTATCCGAGATCGAGTATCCCTCTAAAACATACTTGGCATTTGCGACTTCCCAAGCTAGCCAACGCTGACTGAAAGCTGCATTTACATTTAACACATTTGAAAAATGTCCCATTACACAGCAGCAACAATCGTCGTTTTCTTCGATCCCCTCCGAGATTGCTTCTACCTGGAAATAGAAATCAACGTGCTCATGTTAGTCGCAACAATAAATTTACGATGAATAGTATTCAACGGGAGCATACGTACTTCTCTCTGCTGACAATACGTTCCTCTAAACTCAAGACCTCTCAATTGAAATGTTACTAATCCGTTGCCCAATTGTACAATATGCACTAAACAGTTTAAGTAATCGGACGCTAGTAAAAAACAATCTCCTTGTTCCACATTTCCCCAACGACCAAGAGCGAGATCTCCGTAAAGACTGTGTTGCAACGATCTCGTTAGTTGCTCATAGAAAATTGAATTCAGATTATTGTCATCCGCACCTGGATTCCGATCTAAATGCGAAGACATGCGCGTGTTCGAATGATCCATTCGCCTTGTCTTATAATCTCTTTCCCAAAACTTTACGGGACGCACGTACGAAGATATAAAAATTGCGCTTCCCAAAAGTGGGCTCAGTGGAGTGCTCAGAATCGCAGAAATGCCCGCTTGCAAGAACAACATGGCAGAATGTGGGACCGATATCGGTTGGGCAAAAGCGTGAAACGCGCTGCCCCAGGTGATTTGCCAAGGCGCGATATATGTAACAACAAATCTTATCTTCAACAGTAATTCGTAAATCTTTGCAAATGCTATTCCAGTGACAAAATAATCGACGAGAAAAGTCTCGCTGCGATCTCGGAAGTCTAACTTGAAGAATAACACTGCGAAGATTAGGACTAGGTACCGCGTTGATGGATCAGAGTATGAAGATCTTAAAGACTTCAATCCGCACACAACTATGATTAATGTTCCTATGCTCTCTCCAAATTTGTTTACAATCTTTGATGAACATTCGGTGAGAGCCCCTAGGAACACTATTGGATATAGAACATTTCTTTCTATGAAAGAAAGATAGACGTACGCTTTTTCGAACCACATGATTTTGACCGGTTCACGTACTTCAAATTGTGCATGTTCACGACTACGCAGTACTGGTCTTGATAAGCACAACCATGGTAATTGCTTCCGAAGCTGTGGTACAATATAATGTAACAGAAATCCTAGACAGCTTACGATACCCCATAAAACTGGATTCAGTTCTGGTTGTAGAGCTGTAAATACAGTGGAGCAATGGATACCGAATGATAAGGTACCAATTACAGTGCACACTACTAAATCATTCTTCAATCTTGCATACACGGTTGCTCTTAATTTTTTAGGTAAAGGATCTACTAATTCCGCATCCGACATTTGTTCGCCAACTTTAATTTTCACATCCTTTTTTCTTCCCGACGTTCGAATTTTTGTTTCCTCGTATGTTGTAGACATATTATCTTTACGAGATGTATTCTCGATGATCTTCGCTTCTTTCTCTTCCGCATAAATTTCTGGTGGCCATAGACTTACTTTAACAATGTCCCATATTACTGTAGGATCTGAAGATGATCGACTCAAATGATAAGATATAGCAACTAATAAACCCGCAAAAACCGAAAACAAAATATGTTGCGAGGATTTAGGCTCTGTGATTGCTCCATAAGCAAATCCGTACAGTATAACCACAGTGACAATGCTGCGACAAAGACAATATAGCGAAGAGACTAGACTGGTTGTTGCGTTTCCACCAAATAAATGAATGTCTGTATGTTCACAAAGATACATTAGAAAGGTATTGATTTGAGGAAATAAACCTAAAGAAAACACGATTGGGAAGCATAGAAGAAAAATTAATAAAACATTTCGAATTTGCAACATAACATCATAATCAGCGACACGGAAGCCATATATTAAAAATTCAGACGTTTTGAAATTTCTTAAGCATTCGTTGAAGATTAATATACTTCCCGAGCACAGTATATAATAAATAGGCCGCGAAAATACTATAATGCGATTAAAACCATGTGTCGGTGAAGCAGCATCAGGCTGAACGGATTTTAATAATGAATACTGACATCCGGCGGTTACAAAACAGAACATAAAGGCGAATATATCTCGATAAAGACCTTGTTGAAGTAATATGAGACCTAGTCCAGCAACAGCCACTGCTAAAAGTGTTGAGACGATCGTTTCGAAAATGGTCAGATTCTGGTCTAGCAAAACCAATAAATATAGACGGTCGAATCGCACTTTTATATGTGGTAATTTGCCAATTTTCCACTTATAATAATGCCCTGTCTGTTTAGCCTTCGAATTGAATACGTCGAAGGCGGATAATCGATTCCATGATAATCTTGCGTTCATATCGGCTTCTTGATGCGTCGGTAACGTTAAAGCAGGCATTCGCCAATTCGAAGCAGACTGATAAAGATTTAAGTGGAAGTACTCTAATAAATTTTGCAATCCTCGGTTTCTATCCGTCATTGCCTCCATACGTGACATTATGTCTTGATGAAACTGATCTCGTTCTAAGGTTTCTATGGTACACTGATTCGAAGGAACTAAGTTTGATGCTACCGAGTTTTGTGCCTTCGTTTGGTTGCTTTCTGGACTTGATAAAACAGGCGGTGTATCTATTATGACACTCAAACCGGCAGAGTTTAAAGACATACTGCTGTAACTGTTGCTCAGAGAATCCGCAAGCTCCCAGTTCGTATCGTAATGTAAATTTTGACTCAGTTGTTGTCGCAACAATGTATTCAACAATTTATCATTATTAATAGAGGGTACTTGCGTAGCAGCAGCTACAAATCCTTTTTCATCAAACAGGTCGGCGTATAATGGTACAACATTGTCATCTCGATTTTTTTCTCGTAGCTCGTCTTGTCCGGTCAATGGTGCTAGAGCGTTTCGTCTTGTTAATATACCTCGGTTTTCCAAATTGCGACTTAATCTTAAATCAGTCAAATCTCGACCTGAGGACAACATTATAACTACCGGCCGTCTACGTTTTGTCCAGACATTTTCGGTAGTTGTACTATTATCATCTATGGTCTCTACTGCAGGTTTTGGACGGCTTTGTTTGGGTATCGCACCTTGATGTCGTTTGTTATCTGTTTCTAATGGCGGAAGTAACTTTCTTTTCACCTCGTTCTCCATACTCAATGTCGTTGTACTAGACGAACCGGAATCTGGTTCTTTATTATGCATATCTGTTAAATAGTAAAAGATAAGTTGATGTTCATTATTTTAGGTACATGTATAACAATTATTAAGTGTTTAGTCGAAAATGTCGGGTCTGGACGAGTTCTCGAATATATCGGGATTCCCGAGAATATTAGGGATTTCCGAGTATATTCGAGAATTCCGAAATTTTCGAGAACCCGGCTCGTCTCGGCCCGTCTCGACCATCGGGACACCCGACATTTTCGGGTTCTCGCACACCTCTAGTATTTATAAATTAAATATACTTTTATTTGTTCTTGGTTCCAGCGTGCAATCACTGCTTTCGAACAATCGATCTATTCCAACTACACTTCCCACATTCAATGGATCATCCAAACTTTTCATTTTTTCTTGCTTATATTTCAATTTATCTTGCTTATACTTCAGCTTATCGTGACTACTTTGGCTTGCATTACTGTATCTTCTTTTGATACTGGGCTTTAGTTCTTCAATTAACGCATCTCGAGAATTTGCAGAATCGTTATCTATACCACCATCTCCATAAAATCTAAACATCAATGAAAAGAATTAGTTGAAAAGAAGCATAATCTAAACATAAGTTAATTAATGATTCCTATTATTTTTATGTTACCTTGAATATCTATCTACGAATCGGCTAGTACTAAGACTTCTGTCTCGATTAGAGGTAGCATTTGTTTCACAAGTTTTTCGAGTGAGTAATGGACTGTAAGAGTCTCGGAAAGTATACCCCCCCGAACTTTCGTTAGCAAATTGTTCGTCGCTTTGTTCTGCTATAGGATGTACTATTTCCGATCCACAACTAAGATATGGTAGTAATTGTAGTTGATTTTTTTTTAGTGTAGCTTGAGGTAATACCTTTAAAATTTAATACATATTTTTAGTGAAGTACGATACTGTATTACAGTATAAGCTTTCGGAGAATACCTTTTTAGCATTGATTGTTTCAAGACTTTGTGGATGCAGCGGCAAATTATTGTCATCTGTAGTACTTATATTTTTACTAGCAGCACCAATTGTTTCAAGACTTTGTGGATGAACGAGTTGTTGATGTGGCTTTTTTGTAATAACCTTCGGAAAAACAATATTTTTATATTTTTAGTTGAACATGTATCAAAATTTCAAGTTAATATACACTTGCAATCGTTACCTCTAAAGATTGTGGATGCGACGAAATTTTATTTTTATCCGTGTCTTCTTTTTTTGATATAATTTCTAAACTTTGTGGATGATCATTCATTAGGTGAGTTTCCATTGGAATTGAGTTAGAATTGAGACGACGTACACTCTGATTAGATTTCCAGTAAGAATAATCATCTCCATGATGTTCCAGCTCCAATGAACTTGTCTGTTTTATTTGGCTTTCAGAACCCGTTTTACCAAGACTACACTGTTTGGAATGACGATTTCGTAAATCCTCGGATGCAAGCCCACACAACTTTCTTTTTTCTTTTCTTTTCTCATCGATAGTCATACATTTATTTCGAGAGACGCTTATCTCTATATTTATTGGAAAAGTTTAAACATAAACATTAGTATATAGAACAAGTGTTTGAATTGTATAATTTATATCATAAAAATTCTAAAACTAATACCATTTATTATATTTAAATAATATTCTTCAGCGAATTCTTCTTCGTGTACATTTATGCTCGGTACCATTTGTTTAGTCAACTGCTGTGCCTCTTCTGAACTTTCTGAACTATTTTTTCGATGGATTTCTACTTTCAAATCTATTGTTGAACTAGGCTTATCTCGATTGTATTCTGATGTTATGCTATCCGCATCTGCGTTCTGCGCGTTCGACTCGATGAAAGAATTACGAGATGAGCACTCTACAGGTGGTGTATCTGTTTTTCCTGTGAAAAAGCAATAATTCAATAACACAATTATTATATTAAGTGCTACATTAAATGAACAGAATTTACTGACAACTTATAAACTAAATATACTATGGAGTTAACGATTATGAAAATTGCTGACACTAATTATGTTAGAAATTGAAAATACATAAATCCTAGACTACTGTACCATTTAAAACTTGTAGCTCTATTCCATGATCTATTTGATCTTGAGATTGTTCCCTGCATTTGTTATGTGTTATGCGCCTTTTCTCGCTTTCTGACCTTTGTTGACTGACAGTTTGACCTGATTCTTCTAAACATTCGGTTGTATCATACACACAATGAAGCGCATGATTGACACACTTTATCGTACCAAAAAGTGCTCCAATCAAAAAACAATATGCTAACCAAACGTACAGTGTTGGTGGAAAATACTGTAACAGGATGATAAAATGATATTGTATATATTAAATAGATAAGCTTACAATTACGGAAAAGTTAGATATAGTACATTCGAGATATAAATATTAGAAGGCAAACTAATAAAATTCCAAGCACATAACGTATATATTTTAATTATGTATTTGCATACTAATGTAAACATATACGATTTATGTGAACGTTAATTTACGAACTAAGATTAACGCATGTACAAAGCGACTTACAACGTATATGCTGAGTGGCAGGCAGAGCAGAAAAAGCCAAATATAAAGATGAAAGAGGTTTGAAAAAACGTCGAGATGGGGATCGTAAAACCAGCCTCCTGTCAGGCTCGCCCAGACGCTTTGTCTCAAAATTTCCAGCATTTGAGAACCCATACCAGCGGCAAATGTGCTCCCTCACCATCTTTCCATCACTTGCTGCTTCACAGCTTTATTCGTAGTTTATTCACTCTTTTCAGAAAATCGCGTGGCAAACAATAAGGCAATACATTTTATCTTGGCCTTTTTTAATCAATGGATTTGGCGCACACAGCTCATTGACTCCACAGCCATCTTCACTTCTCAGATGATTTTCGACATAGACCATACGATTCTATATGTGGCGAACACGCTCGCAGTTTTCGTCAAACACGCTTCACCTTAACGGCTCGTTGACATCGATTACGGCGACCAGAAAAAGGCAATACTATCGTTTAAGAATATTTTTTCCTATTAAAATGTTGGAACATTTATCCGAAATGTGTTTATCGATCGACTAATTTTTCGTAAAATAAGGGTTTTCTCCGTAACAGTGCTGTTATTGCTTTAATGCGGATGAACATTGCGGAGCTCGAACAACTTGAGCGGCCTTTCAAATGTCCTCCCTATGAATCGCGGTCTAATATATCATCACGTCAACGGTGGGGCCGTCAAACGAAACATGGCGTCCGTTAGGTTATTGCTATGAGTGCTGCTCCGTTTTCTATCATTAAATGTGGAATCATCGTGCGTTTTGCGGGCTGACGCGAAGCGTCGTGTCCTCCGGGAGGCGAACACGTCGCTTTCAACCCTGCACGTCTCGCGTACATTGCTCCTAATCCCAATTCAATGAGGAGTTTCGGCCTCGTCAACAGTGGCTTGTGGGTATACACACCCCGACGCGAGACTCCACAGTGGTTTTCGGCATATCGAGCTTTTTTTCTACACTTCGAAAATTTCATTCCGTTGTGATCCCGACAGGATTATGATACTCGACGAAAAATCACGAAATCCTCGCGCGTTGGTGCCGGACTCGCGAATCAAAATGCCGGTCACTGTTAAAGTGTTTTTATGCACGGGGTGTTAGTGGTGGTGATCACCTCCTCTCACCCCACAATTTTCACACGAAACGTGTGCGTACATTTAAAACACCTCGGAAATGTCACGTAACTATTTTCTGTTCACGTGTTTATAATGATTTCAACAGACATGTGTAGAAAATGATATGTGAAATGTGCAAGGATTTGTGTACAGTGTTAGAAAATTATGGAAGGTGGACATAAAACTTGCTGATCCTTATATATACATATGTATGTTTCTTTATTTTATTTTAAGACAAACAAGTAATACAGTTAGAACGATTTATGTTGCTATTCACCATTCAACCTACGCAATATTGTATAAAATCTACCAGACGAACAAGGTGTGATTTCCACAGAAGGGGAAAGAATACGGGGAGCGTAGGGCCATATGCCGCCAGCCGGGTTATCGGCAAGAGGCTTGTCTACCTTGATGGACCACGGACAACCAGATGCTCGTCATCGGAGCGAGCGATTTTTTCTTCATCCAGAGAATGGCTCCTCAAATTCTCATAGTCCTAACACAGCTAACTCATCTCCAAGATATCAACATAATAATAGAACAAATAATCATTCCACAAGGTATAAATCACTAATTAACAGTGTATCGATGTTACATGAATTTTAGTAATTATAATTTGGACCTCGTCTTGTTCACCTTTATGTTTTAGTTACGGATATTTGTATGGGCGTACATCTAGCAACAATATGTCTGATAGCAGTGTGTCCGATACACACAGCGGTGGCACAGCAAGAACTGTTTCTCAACAAACTAGTCCTTCTCATGGTACACATTCCTCTTCTCAATCGAGGCAGGACAATAGTTCAACTATATTTACAGCATTATTTGATTATGTTGCCCAAGGCGAGGATGAGTTATCTTTGCAGAGGGGAGAAACAGTCGAGGTAAATATAATGGATTTCTGAAAGTGAAACAGTTCATATTAAAATGTGAAAATATACGTGTGTTTTGTTTGGTATTTTTGGTTCAGGTTCTATCGAAAGATTCGAAAATCTCGGGCGACGAAGGATGGTGGACTGGAAAAATCCATGGTAAAGTTGGAATTTTTCCAGCCAATTTTGTTGCAGAAGCGGAGAGTATCGATAGGGTCTCGTCGGTGATCGATAAGGTTCAACCGATTGAAATTGACTTCGAGGAGTTGCAATTAGAAGAAGTGATTGGGGTTGGTGGATTCGGGAAAGTTTATAGGTACAGAGTACTATCTTTTGATGTTATTGCCTAATTACTTCTGTGTATGCAACGATTCTTTGAATAGCATTGTTAACATCTAATAATATTTCAGAGGTTTCTGGCAGAAACATGAAGTGGCTGTTAAAGCAGCCCGTCAGGATCCAGACGAAGATCCAAGCGTTACATTAGAAAATGTTCGACAAGAAGCAAAATTATTTTGGTTATTGAAGCACGAAAACATTGTGCAGTTAGAAGGAGTTTGTTTAAAAATGCCAAATATGTGTCTCGTGATGGAGTATGCGAGAGGGGGTAGTTTGAACAGGGTTCTTAGCGGTAGAAAAATCAGGCCTGATGTACTTGTTGATTGGGCGATACAAATTGCCCGTGGAATGGACTACCTTCATAATAAAGCTCCTATAAGTCTTATTCACAGGGACCTAAAAAGTTCTAATGGTAAGATAATGTGCAAATGTTGATTATAGTTAATATAAACTCTATGTATATATGCTGATAAATGTATAAACATTTTGACAATACTTTTCTTTTTATTAATAACAGTGTTATTAAGCGAGCCTATAGAAAATGACGATCTACAATATAAAACATTAAAAATAACTGACTTCGGATTAGCGAGGGAAGTTTATAAAACAACTCGCATGTCAGCAGCAGGCACATATGCTTGGATGGCACCAGAGGTTATTAAAAAGAGTACTTTCAGTAAAGCCAGTGATGTTTGGAGGTCAGTTTTAGGTGCCTCCTCTATCACTTTAATCATATTAAGTGTACCAGTAAATTTTTCGATAAATTCTTTCACTAATAAAAGTAATACTTTCCATGTGTTTACAGTTATGGTGTTCTTTTATGGGAACTTTTAACTGGTGAAACACCTTATAAAGGAATAGATGCACTGGCAGTAGCATATGGCGTTGCAGTAAATAAACTTACATTGCCCATTCCATCAACTTGTCCTCAGCCTTGGAGGTTTTTAATGGAAGGTATATCATTGTGAAAATATTTACTTTGTCAAAAAAAAATATTTGTTTTACTTTAATCCGGAAATAATACGAAAAACGTATAATTACTTCTTAGCTTGCTGGGCATCAGACAGTCATTCAAGACCAGGATTTGTAGAAATCCTTGTAGCATTGGATGAAGTTCGCAGCGCTTTTGCAGCAACACCACACGAATCGTTTCACACGATGCAAGAAGACTGGAGACTTGAAATTGAACAAGTTCTTCATGGATTGCGCATGAAGGAAAAGGTATAAAATTGTATTTCTTCTGTATCACACGTGCCGCCTTATATAAAGAGAGAATTTTTAATTTAAATGTTCTACCTTGAACTTGATTAATTGACAATAATACACATAACATTTTTAATCATTTTTCAAATGCTATACAAAGGAATGTCGCTCCTTAGAAGAGGTAAGGCAATGTGCAGCCATTATTAATGTTTACAAATTACTTTTGTTTCTGATTACAGATCCATTTAGTTTATTCAGCAGAGATATGATAATTCTAACTCTCGTGTATTTGTTTATTAGGAATTGCGCTGCAGGGAAGAAGAATTAACTAAAGCACAAGTACAACAACGACAACACGAAGAAAATTTAAGACAGCGAGAACAAGAGTTGGCTGCCCGAGAAATAGACTTACTAGAACGCGAACTTACTGTAATGATAATTCAACAACAAAATACTCCTACGCCAAACAAACGACGCGGAAAATTCAAGAAATCTAGATTAAAATTGAATAAGAAGGAGCCTGGTAGTAACATTAGCGCTCCTTCTGGTAAGTTAAATACAATCGGACGTCGTATTGAATGATCGATAGGATACCACTGATATCCATACTTTTATCCAGATTTTCGTCACACGATAACTGTTCAGCATACAGCTCTGGATAGAGGAAAAGTGCGGAATCCGTCGAGACCTAACAGTCCACCAGGTTCTCCGAGCATACCAAGACTTCGGGCAATCGCATGTGAGTGATTTATCCGATCAACATTCAGTAGTTCACGATTCTAAATACGTGTGGTATTATATGAATGATTTTGCCCTACGATATTGTTTTGTATTTCTAAGAAATTTTTTAATCACATTGTTTGTGCTTTGTAGTCACGTTGTATTCAGTTTTCCTTTTTTTTTAATCTTTATTAGCATGGCGTGTATAATTGAATACACTTTTATGTATTTTTGAAAGTTTATGTTGCATATTATTTTCATGTTAAATCAAATTCTGTTTCAATATGATTTTGAAGTACAAAATATTGAAGTTGCACAAGTAAAAGAATAGCAAATGATTTTTTTGATTTTGCTGTACATCTAATTCATAATAAATATTTGAACTTTCTCTGTAAAAATTGGACGTATTGATTCACTGAAAGAAAAGAAAAGAAAAGACAGAAAACATCTTTATCTTTTTGAAACGCGCGAAGAGTCTGGCCTAGGTGGAAGAACTAGTATTGTAGTGAGTAGCGTTTTGTTTTTTGTCTTCCTTCTTTAGTACCAGCAGACGGAGTAAAGGGTAAGACTTGGGGACCGTCGACACTTCATCAACGGGAACGCGGGGCTATTATCACACAGCCACCAAATCCTGCGTCACCAGGTGGCAAGCGGTGGTCTCGTTCTGCTCCAGATCTCGAAAAGACACCCCTGCGTACAGCCCTGTTGGCAAGCGCGCACCGCTCCCCGCTTCTTCAAGAAATAGGTAACCCCTCCTCCAGAAAGTTGTACTCCTCAGCAAATAATTTGATAGACAATCAGCCAGGATATAGCTATAACAACATTCCAGAAAATTCTAACAACATTGTGCAAAGTACGAGCTGTCCACCTTGCAATATAAACGAAGACTCGGTTATTGTGGACAACGATATTTACGAGTCGGTCGTATTGCATAACAAATCGGCGAACAATCTCAAAACTCATTTCTCGGATGAGCATTTGGTAGTTACGGATAATTACTCAAAGCCTACTGCTAGTTACACTTTAAAAACATCACCCCCCAAGTGTCAGAGACACGTAGCTGGTGAATGGGAGCACCCGTATTCCTCGAATTTTGTACAAAACGTAGCATTTAGTTTGGTCGGCACTGCGAAACGTGTGAAGAAGAAGAAACGGGACAGAAGTAAATCGAAAGAGTCGAAGCGTAGAGATAGCTCGGAATCACGGTTAACCGCCCTCGCTGATTTCTTTCGTTCCCCCTCTGGGTCAAGGAAAAGCTCTTTGAATTCTCCGCGTAGCGCCGAACGAAAAAATTCTGTCACGATTAAGATCAACGATGCGGACGGATTAGAGTCGAGCCCCGAGAACTCGGTTGGCAAGAAGTCTCAGCACAAGTCAAGAATGTCGAAAAGTCCGTTGAGAGTTTTCAATAAGATGAAGGCGTGGGGAAGTCGCGATGCACTCGATGACAAGTCCACCGCTGTTAAAGTAGAGTACAACGTTTTAGATAATGCGATATTTATACCGCAATTGAATCGACGCGATTCCGATCAAAGTAGCGCAATACCGAAGTTCTTGACGGCCAATTCTCGAGAAGGAATCGATTTCGAAAGCCTCGAGTCGGAGCTCTGTAACTTTGATTCGGAACATTCGAACGACAGTTCTGTTTCCAAAAACTCTTTAGGATTGTTCAACGAGAATAAGTTCAAAAGGTCGCCTACGTCTCTTGACTGTATCAGCAATGTATCGGACCTATGTTTGAAGCAACGCGTCCCGCAATTAGATCAATGCTTCGATTTAAATTCCCAGTTGCATCAACGATCGAAAAGTAACGAATACTTGCGTAATTGCGAGGAGGATCACACCGATACTAGTATCGATTTGATCATGAACACGCCTGGATACCAGGATTGCGATCGTCAAAATTCGCCGATTAATCAGAGATCGAAAAAGGATCTAGTTGAATCGCATAGGGATGTTCCTTCGCACAGAAGTTCCGAAGATTTAAACACGGTTGCTTACATGCCCCACAAGACTTCTGTTACAGAGAAATTTTTAAAGAAAAGTGATAAATAACGTTGCATTTCATGAAGATAGAGATGTGCGTACAGAGCAAATTCAAACTCATAAACGCATTTCACGAATATGCCTTCTTTCTGTTTTATATGTTTTAGTAACAACCCTATATTTTCTTTACTGCAGGCCTTTCTGAGGAAAGCATCTATCCCACTCGTAAGTCTCTTCACATTGCTGCGAAACCGTTTTACATTTTGTAAAAGACCTGACCGTTTTTCTTTCTTTATCACAGTTAGCCTCGATAAATAATGGTTTTACTTTTTTGCGCATTGTAGTGAAGCAGAGATCTCAGATGGACAGTGCCTTTTTATGTTTTATATTTAAGGGTTTCCTTTCTCCCCGCCCCGCCCCTTTTTATCGCTAAATTCTACTTAAGTAGAGTATGCTTAAAGTTATTTTTCGTAGGAGTGCATGAGTACACTATTCAGTTAGATTTTCTACGTTTGCTGTTTCTTATAGAGAAATGCCTAAATATATTAGTATAAAGTATAGAAATATATTTTATTATAGCAATACATGTACAGTTACAAATCTTTTTTTACATCGATAGTGTTGTGTTTAAGATTATTTTATTCGGTTGAATTTATTTAGAATGATACATATCGTGATTTATCTATCTTCTAATAGGAAATAGTTATAAAATTTTATCAGGGACTAGATGAAAAATTGAAATTAATTTTATTCTTATTATTTGGTACCCTTGTTATCAAAGTAGCTTTTATCAAAATACAAATGTCTATCAAATTACGCAATGGCCATTTTGTTATTTTAAAATATTTTAATAAAGGGTAATTTTTACCCTCCAATAATCTAAACATTATTTATCCTAATTTAAACTGATAAGAACTTCGTATTTTGAACTATAATTTAATGAGTACATAAAATGTAAATGCAGTCTTTCTGGTGTTGGTTCTTTTCTGATGTTGTTTGGACTACATAACATTCTAACAAAGCAGAGCTAACAGCCCACTACTATGTGAAAAAAATCATATGCTTCTGCCATTACAACAAAAAATCTAGTTGAAAATTGTTTCTCTTATTTAGGAGCGTTCACAGAAAACGTGTGTTTTTTTCTTCTGTAGTTGTAATTTTGTGACTTAAAAAAATCAAAATTATACAGAGTATCATATTTCGATTGTGAGTAGAGTTGTACTGTTCTCCTTGATGTCTCAGATGCATTTTGAATCAACTTTTGATTTGTGTCAATTGTTTAGCCCAATTTAACAGCGATTCCATTTTTGTATTACCATAGTCTCTCTACATTTTTTAGATTCAGAAATTTTGCACACATCACATTCAACACATGGAGCGACACACACACTTGTATTTAGAAATAGAAAATTTTTCAATAAAACCTTTTCAGTTCGACACATTGAATTTTGTTTTTTCGTTTTCTAAATTTTTACGCTCGGTTTGTGGTAATTCAGTAGCATTTAACAACTTTGAAGTAAATGTAATGTTTTTTTCGTAAATAACTTGAATTGTGTATGTTTAAAAAAAGTATACACACTAAATACTTTGTAATACAACTGAGTTTTGCATACTTGTTTCAATTACTATACTAACTATAAAAATTAAAAAAAAAAGTAATAGAGTTCTTTCTGTCTGCTTTTTATATATTTCAATTTTTTAATCGTTTTTGCCAATAGCCGAGCGTAAGAGAATCCTTCTGCATGCTTCCAGTAGGATCCTAACTGTTAATGCCAATTGGGTTTGGTCCTTTTCTTACCCTAAACTTCCAATCTCGTTTTGAGTAAATACTAGTCCGTTAGTCTTTTTTATATTCCTATCTATTCTGATTTTCGTGTAAAATATCAAATGCAAATTATTATAAAACAGGGGGTGCTGCCAAATAATTACTTGTATATAATGGACAATGTAAATTTTATTTATCTATTTTTATCCAACAAACAAGTAAACAACATGAAGACAAACTAAGATTTTTTCAAAATGAAAAAATAGAAAATCAAATGGGGTAAAGAATGCTTACTGTTTTTCAAGCATTTTTATTTTTTTCTTCCTGTACACTCTGCTTCATTTCCAGAGACCCAATATTTTCCAACAAGTATGGCTCATTTTTAAGACATGATCTTTGCGCTTATGTCATTGTTTTCTAGAAAAATAATGTATAAGCTTTATAGGATTTATTAATAGTAACAAATAGTTAAAACAAGAACGCAGCATGTAATGTTTTAATACAATGCACGTATTACATTGTGCTTGTACACATAAATAATTGTAAGTAATTCAATAACATGTAAGCATGATGCAACTACAATACTAAATTAGTTTACTAGAAATTTAATACAATAGATTTATATAACATTTACAAAAAAATCTTCTGAAAGTTTCTAAAGGTAAGAAGTAAATAAATTTAATTATAAGTAATTGCAATAAATAAGATTAAACAAAATACTAGCAAGAGAAAAAGTATTCTAAACTATTCTATATTATAAAAAGGAAAGTAAAAATATATTATGTCTGCGCTTTTTATAAACATGCACCAATACCACCATTATTATTGTAGAAATTTGATTGTTTTTGTAGATTATACAGCTGTAGCGTCTGATCTCTCATCTGACTGGGTAACATCAGATTATTCCTTGAAACCTGGATTAACTGGACCTTACATCATGCCAATGCCTGTTCCAATGCCAACTCTCTATAATGGAGAAATGAAAAAACCAAAGTTAAGCATAATAGAACTGGTGTTGTACAATATCGCAGCTATGCTAGCTGGAGTAGCAACTGGATATGATGTAAGAATGTCAAACATATCCCCGATTCATCCAAGATTGTATCCTCGGCTTGGTGACAGCGAAGAAGAACCTTCAAGATGGTGGTTTCAAGCGGATACTGGATCAAATAGGAACTCTGGCTATCTTGGTCCTGATTACGAGTTTAGTTCAAGTAGTGGTTATCCCCATAACACGTACCATGGACCAGCTAGACATTACAGGTAAAAGATTGCGTTTATAATCACATATACAATCATTCACATAATTTATGACACGCGCTTTAAATCAGAATAAATTTTAAACATCGTGAAAGACTGTAATTTTCTAATTAATCAATTTCCCAATTGTTTAAATTCAAATAAAGAAGTTGTAAAAAGCAACTTTTACTATTTCTTTCGTAATTCAGACTAAACGCAATTTTTCAAATATTTTCAATACATAGTGTCTAGTAAACTGATCCGCCTAGCTCGGCAGAAAAACTGAAGTGGTTCAGCCCACTTATAAAAAAGTTATTCTGATTTAAGATAAGACTGACTGTATTTTCTGAATGCTTTTCGAATATTTTCAAACCATTTCAATTATAAGTGAGATAAATCTTGCCACTACTACAGGCCATTCTTAAGTAACATGGGTGGCATAGCACCAGGTCTTCCGCCCAGTGTGATGCCCGATAAGCCTTTGAGATTCACGGATTCGCCTCAACACTATGCGAGTAGTACGGCAGGTTCTAATGCGCCAACACCAAGTCCTAGAAGGAAGAGCAGCAGCACAAGTAATGAAGATGTATTTACACACGATGCAGGAAGAGTAGATCGAATGGAAAGAGTACCAACGATATACATGGGAAATGTTGCTCCCTTTCCAGACTTCGGACTTCCAGTGTATACGGTTGTTCCACCAGAATATTATAGACAACCAGAACCAACGTATTTTGTACCTACAGACTACCAGTAAGTGTTTGCAATAGTATTGAAGATAAATTCTCAAATGTTAGGGGTGTGCGAGAACCTGAAAATGTCGGGTATTCAATGGTCAATCGGGTTCTTAAAAATTTTGTAACATGCTTCAGGAATCCGTAATAAAATTCTTGACCTGTTCCGACCCGACATTTTCGGGTCTCGCACACCTCTAAAAAATGTGATGCTCACACAACTATTCTCCTCCAGTGATCGAATGCTTGAGTGCCCTGAATTTCCACACGCTTATGACAATCCGAGCAGTATAAATAGTCCGGCTCGGCCTGTATCAAGACTTCCTCCGTATACTCATCATCGTACTTCATCAAACGTTTCGAACGCGAGCACGTCGAGTCAAAGTAACGTTAACCCAACGTTTCGTCTAGAAGATGAGGACGATTATTCTTTCAACTCGCCTGGACATTATTACCAACGACCTTCGAACGTCATCTCAAACGTAGGAACGTATAGTCCTAGTATGCTTAATCAAGAATATGGTTCGCAAATACTGACACGTCAGAACTCGCACGATTCGAATTCGAACTCGGGCGAACGACCGAGCAATTTAGAAGTTGTTAGCCGATTACGATCGAGTTTGAAACGATCTAATTATTCGTACAATTCTCCGAACAAAAGCGTTAGCAAAAACAACTCGGGCTCCGGCACACCGACGAATCCTACCCCTCCGGATTCTTTGACGTCCGAGGATTCGAGCTACGTTTCAGCTAAAGATAGTCAAATTTCTATTAGTAGGGTTCGGTTTTCCCCAGTGACCTTCGATCGTGATGGAGTATCGCGAGAGCATAGAGAAACTTTACTCGATATTCCGGTACACGGGCAAAGCCAGGACGGCACTGTACCGTTACAAGCTAATCGTCGGTTAAACAGAAGTAGGAAACCAAGTATTTCGGAATTAGAAAGAGAATTTTTGTCATAGCATTGGCTTATTTAAAATAATAAAGACGATATAGATATAATTAATAATCCGAAATGTTTGTCAATCTTGAAAGTAACATTTAATTAGAATTATATGAATCAAAGAGTATCTGACGTGGCAGAGATCGATCAAATCTTTATGACAAGAGAATATTGCGATACACATTTTGAAAGCACTGCCTCCTGCAGGACGTTTTTTCATATACTAGTGCAGGTCATCGAATACCGTAAGAATTTAACATTCCAAATGTATAAATACTGAAACATTGTCGTGAAAGACTCTCGTATCCAATCAGACTGTTTTTGTAGAAATAGCGTGAATTTCGGGATTGTATAGTTTGCATTGTGCATTCGATACTATGTACTGTTATTTAAATTGTATGTATTACAAATATTTTATTCATACATTCCGCACATCTTGCATCCGTTGTTTGTATTGTATGTAATAACTTTGCATTCTCGTAAATAGCTACTCTAGATTCTATTCTTTCCTATAGGTTACATTAATTATATTCTATGGATTCTATTCAATAGTTGCAACAGTAGCTGTAATTAAAAATTCATATTTTTCTAGAAGAAAATTCCTTTGTCCTTTTTTTCTAAGTATTCTGTTTCATTTTTCGTTTTAATTGCGTAGATCTTACAGTAAGTACAAATACTCAAATTAGAATCACAAAACTTCTGAACAGACGATGCAAGATAGTGCTTACGATGTGCTGGGAGACAAAATGATAACACTAGTCAGATTGGCTTTGTATTGGGTTTTGTAAAAGGTACTTCTTAATTGATTCCTGCTTTGTATAACAGATTGGTGCAAAGAGCAAGAGCTGTTTTTCTTTGCAGTTGCGTAGCTATTTAGGACGTATTCTCTGAATTCTTTTCTGAGTGTGATCTTGGAAGATTTGTATGTGAGTGGCCTGATATTTTTGACAGTATCAATGATATCGTGTTCTGAACTAACTATAGGATGAAGTATTCTTTAATCTGGTTGCCAAAGAAGTTTAGATTTTATCAGATGTAGTTTCTGTTATTGTAACAATATCGAAAATTATGGCAGTCAGAAGCTCTCCCTATCGTATAGTTCTATTAAAATAGAACTTAAGGTGTCTTACAAGAATCCCAAATGTAGATTCTGATCAAGAAGCTCACGTTATGTAAAAGACTCAGTGAAACCTCATCATTCTGCTGAATAAGAATGAGATAAGGTGTTTTGCATGACTTTGGTAAGGAGATTTTTCTTTGTATGTGCCAGTACAGTCATTAAATTGTTAGTTTCTTACTTTTTATGAACTAATTTCTTTGAACATTTAGAATTGAATTCTTTGAATATACAGTCAGGGACAAAATTAAGTGGACACTCTTTAAAAACTAACAATTTTTCTAAAATTGGACCAAATGACTTGAGTTTTTTGATATATTAAAAGTATTCATTTACTAGGTAATGTATAAAAGAAATTAATTAAAAATTACTATTGGTCGAAGTTAGAAAGAAAAAGGGAAACTTTATGCATGTATATAACTTACTTAGATCTACAAAAGGCATACTTTAAATTTTCATTACAGGCATAGATAAAAAAGTTAGAAATCGTGACCTTAACTCTTTTCTTCGAAATTTCGAGCAATAGCAATTTTAAACGAATTTCTTTACACATTGCCTAGTAAACTAATCCTTTCAACGTCTCAAAAAAAACTCAAGTCCAATTTTAAGCAAGTTATTAGTTGTTAAAATGTGTCCACTTAATTTTGTCTCCGACTGTAGACCTAGACAATTAGATTTGTATCTATCTTGTGTACCCATGCAACTGCATAAAGAAGAGATCAGCTAAGTTCATCTTCAGTACTTGCATATGTATACAAAAACATGTAATAGACATATTTATCTTAATAATAGTTTACATTCCATCAAAATTTACGTTTGCTGATAAAATTAAAAAATATTAAATCTGATTATTGTATAGTGTAATAAAAATAATAAATTATAAACATAAATAGGCAGGAAAACATTGATGCTATAGTTAAGACATTAAAGGGGTCGTGTAAATCTAAACTTAAAATTATTAATTTTTACATGCGATTGGAATAGTGATCGATACATAATAGACTAATAAATTCAATTATTACACATACGAAAACATATATAATTTTTCTCACCATTATTTTACGACAATACATCTAAGTATACTAAATAGGAAAATTTTAGGCCGTAAATAATAGTTAATACAAAACAAATACCACAATGTTTTCCTGTATATACAAGTTTTTTTACATGAAATATTTGTAATGCATAAGTAGGATAATAGACATGCATTTTCTGTTTGCCATTATACTGTGTCAGGTTTTACAATTATTTTACTATCTTTTACTTTTTATACAGACACCATGGCACTAGGTACACGTGTGAAAAATTTGTACAGTGGGATTTTTTATGCATTTGTGAGCTACCAGCATAGTAGACTTAATTTAATATGCCATGAGCAGTCAAAATGACACTTTTTTTATATATATAAAGAACAGTATGCATTCAAGTGATTGGCGTACCTGTAGAAAAGTGTTTAACATACTTAGTATAGCTATAAAAAGTATATAGCCATCTAAGGTGTGATATATTTGGAAAATTGTTTTAGAACGAAAACACTCCATATACATAATCAACATTGTACATATAAAAATATATTGGATAGTTACTATTTGTTTAACAATGTAACAATGGTCGATACATTCCTTTATATAGATCACACTTTGTACAGTATAATCTAAAATATTTTTTGGATTTTTAAGTGCACGAGTGCCTCAGAAATTATTTTATTCTCAAATTGTTAATAAATAATCGAAATATTGGGTATTAAAAAGAATCCATGATTCTTTTCCTTTTTTACTAATCGCACGAAGGAAGGAAAAGTAATACTTGTAATACTCTGTATTTTGACCTATATATCTTATTTCTCTCTAACTACTAAAAAGATATTAACTAAACTTGATTTTTATATGAACATATATATTTAATTTATTGGTTCAAGAATGTAAAGTAACAGTTACATAATTTAGATTAAACTTACAAACCAATCAAAACTTATTTACATGTTGCGTATATTCTACGCCATGTTTTATCTAATCAAAATAATTCATTTATTTCTTTGACCTCATTTAGAATGTTATATATAAAAAAAAGCGGTACAGATTCTTTCCTCAAGAACTCTATGTTTTTGCAATAATTTCTTGAATGATAATCAGTATTGTAGGATATGTTGCAATGTACATAAAATACAGTAAAGATGAAGAACGGAAAAAGAATTTACTTTGAAGAAGAATTTTTTGGTGGAGTTTAATATTTGATAGACTTGAACAAATATTGTAATATACTCATAAAGTATAGATTTTGGGGTGTGTAGTGAAGTTTCTTTTTGATATAATTTACTTCGATCTGTAAACAAAGTTTCTAAAAGATTTCACCAAGAAAATTTTTTTCAAAGTAGAATTAGCAAAGCATTAAAGATGTATTTAAGTGTTTCTTAAGCAAGAAAAGCGAACCCATTAAATTGGTATATTTATAGTTTATTACATACAAAGTAAAATAACTCATCTGGTTTATACTCATACTTTTTCAAACTTCGATTACTGATGAAATATTTATGATGTTATTAATAGAAACTTATAGAATAATATTTCATGGGTATGCCTTTCTATGCTGTACAAAGATATTCTACGGTGCTAGTATCATGTACTTAATATATTAAGAGACACAAAAAAATTGAAAATGCTTCCAATGTAATTGAAAAATATTTAATGAAATCTTTGAATGCTAATAACAGTAATTGTTGATAGTAACAATAATTTACTTATACAAAATACAATATTAGGCAGCTATCAATTATCGATTGTGTAATGGCATATGATCGCCAACAGTGCTAGTCTAAGCTATATTTATTTTTTATATATTATAACTTCTTTAGCTTAAAGTAAGAGGAACATCCAGTTTTGTATTTCATTAAAGACCATTCATAGATGATATGTTTCATTAATTAGATACAATTTTCTAAGAAACAATGTTCAGAGTAATTGCTGATGTGATGTTTCACATGTAATATTCGTAATGTTGACAACATAAACATTTAAAAATCTATATGTATTGAAAGACTTGGTTTACATATACATAAACTAATTATTTTGTAACTAATTTATTACTGATCTCTTTATTTTATTTTTAAATTATACAAGACCAAAAATATTGTTGTCTGAACATGTTTCTTTCTGCATAAATTGAAATTGTAAATATTTCCTTATTGAAATTTCAGTAATACTGCATGCTGCTTACAAATTAGTAATTTGTACAATAACACTTACGACCAAGATGATAATTGTGAAACATGTGTGCTTTCATTGTACACAAAAGTATTTAGCAATATCTCCTCCATTCTTTATATGTTTATTTGTTGTATAATATGCTAAATAATTTTGCTTAATGATATTTGAAAACAATTCGTATTGAGGAGTTATCGCAGTTGTTCAGTTATTCGGTATTTATGTGTGAAATTAATTTTTGTCAGTATTTTTTTGTAATATACGAACTAAGAGGACGTAGAATGTACTGCAACCCGTAAACCCGTAATCACGGATGATTTATTTAAATTTTAAATTACTCTGTAGTTGTAAGAGTATTACTAATATAAGCTAAGTGCAATGTGTTCCACATGTATTTAAGTAACAAATGACTGCTTTGGTGTGCGCCTTAAAAAGTAATAAAATGCAGAACCCAAAGCTTGAGAAAAAAAAACATTTTGTGTAACATAACTTAAAAACGTTGTACGATGAGATAGGGATTTCAGAGAATTTTCTGTGGTGAATATACTTTGCCAAACAAGACATTGGGCACTGCACGACCATCAATAATTACGAATACGCGAGAAATAGAATAATAATATGGGAAAGCAGACAACAAATATTCAATTTATAGTATGCAAAATTTAAAAGAGGTAAATACGTTAAAGAAATGCAATAACGAATATCGTCTTCGATTTTTTACTCGACATGTTTAAATGTAATAAAATTTAAACAAAAAATAACTGAACGGGAAACGTATCGATGCGGTGTCTAATTTGCACTAAAAATTCATGTATTTTTCCAAGCATTGTACATTATTCTATAAATATTAATTATATAAATTATAAATAGTAACTGGAATATATATTATATTAATTATTACAATTATTGTAACATTCAAGCATCACAGATTGTAGGTGATGCTTTATTATTATTAATAAATCATTTCAAATAACAGCAGAAAACAAATTAAATATTTTCTTTCACATATATTTTTATAGTCATAAATATTCTATGTTTTTTATATCCGCGTGTGCATATTAAAAAAAAAAACAAATGACTTGCCGTTATGAAAGCCAGAAAAGTTTTAAATGTGTGAAAATTATTGTATCATTTTTGTTGTGGGATTGAGGTGCTACTCTACTGGACCCAATTTATTATATTCATAAACTTTAATCTCTTTGGAAAAAATGCTTACATTATACGAACAATATAAAATAATTTAATACAAGAATACTGTGAGACGCTACGGTCTCATGGTCAGCGAGCGAGAGAGAACTTCTTCTGTTCTTCAGCGGGAGAGGCCCACGTTTTGCATTTTGTTTTTATCGAGTGCTGGAGGCGCATTCGATACTCTCGATACAGATGTATATATGTTCATGCGGCGCGACACTCCATCAATTTTAAATACTATGAACATTTTGTTACATTCATATTGCTTCAAATTCGTCGTATCAATTCTAATTTGATTAATAAACATGGAATTTCAAGGGTGCAATTGTAAAAACATAACAATTACAGAAGGAATATTTGGAGAAATTTGGATTGGTAGGTTGTTTGATTATCTATTGCTACAGCATAGGATAAATGATAATTTGTACAAAATATAAATTACAAATAATCAGATAATGATGAAAACCAAACGTTTACCGACACTATACCAAAAATAGTAAAATCATATACTATCACAAATGCTAATCGAATGGAAGTTGTTGTTATTACTTGGGGAGCTACGATTATGTCTTTAAAATGTCCAGATAAATATGGACACTCTGCTGATGTTGTTCTTGGATTCGATGATTTAAAAGGTTTGATGTCATGTATTCCAAGTAATTAAGTCATATTAATATTTATTAACAATCTACATCTGAATTTTATAGGATATATGAATCCTGTGTCAAATCCATTTATTGGATGCATACTAGGAAGATGTGCAAATCGTATTAAAGATGGTCACGTAACTATCAGAGGTAGAGATTATCAATTAACACAAAATGATTTCAATGGAAAACATCATTTACATGGAGGGGTAAATTAATTTTATATATCTCATACCATCATATGTTTTCTGACTTAAATATTATAAATTTTCTCTAGGCGCATGGATTTGGCCGTAAAGTTTGGGACTCATACATTGCTGGATGCTCAGTTGTTATGAGCTATTTAAGTCCAGATGGAGAGGAGGGCTATCCAGGTGCAGTGCTAACTACAGTAAGATTTAAATTAACTACAGATAATAAGTTGGACATATGTATGAGAGCAACAACATCTAAACCAACAATAATAAATCTATCGCATGGTTCGATGTTTAACTTAGCTGGGCATGTAAGTAATAATGTATTTTAAAACGTGATGTTCATTTAAGCAATTTATTGATATCAAGTATACCCTAGGATGCAGGAGAAATAGAATTAAAAAAACATAAAATACTTTTTAATTGTGATCGATGGACATTCTCGGATTATACAGATCCTGTACCAACAGGTGCAATACGTGGAGTAGGTGGAACTGTAATGGATTTTAGAATACCAAGAATTATGGGTGAATATATGGAAAAGGTATAAAAGGACTAAATATTACTGTAAAAATATTGTTTAAAAACACTGAAAACATTGTCTTACATGTAGGTACCACCAGGGGAAGGTTACGATCACAATCTTTGTATTACAAAAAATGGGCAATCTGGATGTTTATTTGTTGCAAAAGCATGGCATGTAAAAAGTGGACGGTACAGATTCATTAAATTACTAACAATGCATTATTATTACAGAATACTAGAGGTGTGCGAAAACCCGAAAGTATCAGATACCTGATAGGCCAGGGAGGATCGGGTTTTTGAAAATTTCGGAATCCTCGCACACCTCTACAGAATACTATTATTTTAAATATAATATATTTGTATAGTACCTTAGAAATCTACTCTGATCAATGTGGTGTACAATTTTATACTGGAGGTCGTATACCACCCACTTTTCCAGAGTTTCCATTTAGTTCTGACTCAATAGAAGAGGAAGTAAATACAATTATTTATCGTATTTCAACATTACAAATGCTAAAGCTTTTTTTTAATTTTATAGATATATATTTATCCTTTTTGCAGGAAGAAAATAATACAGACAACAGTATTAATAGTTACGCAAGTAACAATGATGACGAAGAAGAAGAAGAAATTGACAAGTCTTGGCAAAAAATCCTACCTAGACCAAAAAAATTAGAATTTATTTTAGGAAAACAAGGAGCCCGCTATAAAAAGTATTGTGGTTTTACTATTCAACCACAAAATTATCCTAATGCAATACATTACGTGAGTATGTTACTTAAATGTATATGTAAAGTGTAAAGTATAAATCTCTTTAAATGAAAGTGCTAAAGAAAAGTCTATGTAATGAATTTGTTTCAGTCACATTTCCCATGTTGCATATTGTACCCTGGACAAGTTTATTGTCATGACTTAACGTACAAATTTAATGTACAACTTGCAAATTTTATGTAGTAAATTTATACACTATATTATAAATCACAGTATTTTATAAGTAAATTTGTATATATTTGAAACGAATCATTTTTTGTTGAACTCATTTCGTTTTTTACTAAAAAATTTAGCTACAATACTGATCATGCTACCAAAGGTACTATGACTTACTACTGTACGTTGAATCCAATGTGGAAGTGCTTTAGTTTTCTGGGAATATCGTTTATCAAATAATACAACTGTTGAGTAATCATTAATGTGTCGAATAGCTCGTCCAATACACTGATTCACAGCTTTCATACAGGCGTTTTCATAAAAATTTTGTCCAGCACCAGATTTCTGGTAAACAGAAGAAAATAAGGATTTTGAACTGCTCTGTATTTACAGATGTGCGAGTACCCGAAAATATTATGTCAGGACGGTTGTGAAAATTTTATTCGGGATCGGGATGGATTCTCGAAAATTTCGGGATTCTCGAATATGTTAGAATTTTCAAGAATGTTAGAGATTTTATTCCCAAGCATATTCGGATTCTCGAACGTATCGGCATTCTCAAGAATTTTCGGGTTGTCGCACATCTCTAACCGTATTACATATTTTTATGAAAAGATATGTACATACAACGTTTTCATTTAAATATTTCATTTTCTCTTGTAGTTCTAGCGATTTAATATTTGGATACGGCATTCCTACTACTATAACACATCTACCCAAGTCATCAGAAAAATTTAAACCTTCGCTTAATTTACCACCTACTACGCTAAATAATAATGATCCATTTTGTGGGCTCTGGGGCTTTTTAATGTGATGCGCATATTGCTCCAAAATTACGTTTACCTGAAAAATTTATATATGATATTTGTGTATGTATTATATGAAACTTTAGAACAAATTTACTACTAAAATAAGCGACAGAACAGAATAAGTAACAGAATACCTGAGTCGTTGATTTAGGCTCTCGGAAAACACACTTCTTTGAAGAAATTTTAGCTATGATACCAGACTTGTCTAAGTGTTTGTACAGTAATTCTTCAAAATTATAAGAAGGTAAAAATACTACGATTCCAGCTGGTACAATATTACATATATTTACCAATGCTCTCCCTAGTTCGTCTAACTGAAATATTCAAGATATAAAATATATTATATATAACAATTTACATTATTGTGATCTATTTCATAAAATATGCACCAGCTTTGTATTTTGTCGATTTTGGAAATTGAACTCAAATTCAATGCCAGTTGGACCACATGTCACAATACTGCATGTTATGTTTTCTTGTGGAACTACATGATCGCATGAGAATGTGACGATCCTCTCAGGTGCAGCACCCGCTGCTATAAATAATTGTTCTGTAAATTCATCCATTGGTGCCATTGTTCCACCAGCCAATACTACAGCCTTAGCATCACGTACTATAAATATTTGAGTATTAAATTTCCATAAAACAACTTGAATAGCAATGACATTTAAACTAGAGGTGTTCGAGAACCTGAAAATGTTGGTTACCCGATGGTCGGGATGGGTCGAAACGAGTCGAGTTCTCAAAAATTTCTCGCACACCTCTAATTTAAGCACATGTACATACCAATATCATGAAAATGGGTAGCTGGATTTAATAATAAAAATTTGATAATGCTTTGACCGATGGTTGGACCAGGAACTACAAATATTCGTCCATCGCTACAATTACTTTGTAAGCATTCAATAAAACTCACAATTGATATTAGTGGATTATTTGATTGTTCTTCTTCGGATATTGTACCAGTAACAGTGTCGGTTGCATTGTGCTCTAAACTTTTGTTTTGGATAGTATTTAAGAATTGTGTTACACCAGATGTTTTTGCATGATTCTTTTGAATTTTTAATTGATCTCCATACTGCTCCATAAAACCTTGAAGTTTATGAGTTAATCGAGAATTCTTAATGAATTTCAACAACTCAAATATATTTACATTATCAATTTCTGTCATCAGCTCAAACTCTTCAACTTTGTATAATTTTGGAGTCGTTTCTGTATTAAGAACATCACTAGGATTTGATTTTGTAGTAGCACCAAAAATGGTTACTAGCTTTTTCAAGTAAAAACTTAAATGACTTAAGCTTAACACACTTTTAGCAGAGAACAATGCTTGGAACCTAAAATAGAATAGGGTAAATAGCAATAATAATTATTATTGCTATTTAATAATAATTATTATTGCTATTCTGGCAAATATCTGTTAATACCTTTTTTGATATTGCGAAAGTTGGCTATAGCAATGCAATATATTTCTTCCTGAAATCATAACACTATGCATTCTTTCAATAGCATCCAATAAATTATGGGCCTCATCAATTATTAATATGTTTCCCTTTAATTTGATTCCAGAACTAATTCTAGTGTTTTTATGTAATATAGAATTATATGGAATTAATATAAGCTGACCATGTGGAATTGCTTTTCTTGATGCATAATACGCACAAGTTTTAATATTTTCTCCTTTCTGTGCAATTTCTTCAACGTCCTGAATTTGTGTTATAGTTTCTCCTATCAACAGGTCTTGATTACCTGGTAAGAATGGACAACTGGTCATGACTTTCTTTCTTTTCAGATCTTTTTCATCTTTAACAGTTGTCTTTTTCTTTTGCAACTGCAAACAATGCTCATTCATTAAATTCAATTGTTTCAACCTTCTAATACTCTTATTAATACAATAATTTTGCCTAAAATTATTCAAAATGTACAAAGGTAAAAATAATCTTAGCTGAATACAATTTGTCTAGAAAAAAAAATATAGAAAAGTTACCTCGATGCTAATGTCACAACAGATACCATTTTTGAATAAGGGCTCTTCTTCAGTTCTCCTATAAATTGCGAAAGTTGAGAGTGTGTTCTTGAACAAAAAAAGATTTTAGTGTTTTCATAGATATCTTCTTCATCCTCTTCGCTATCCGAATTATCCGAATTCTGGACATCTTCTAAAACTAGTTCTTCTTCAATCTTTTCTTCTTGCATTACATTCACTTTTTCCAACGGTAACTCATTTTCTGTTTCTTCTTTTTGTTTTGTACCACCCGTTTTCATACGTGCGTATAACTTTTTTGTGTTATTTGCACTTTTTACTATTTCCTTCATCGAATTCTTTTTACGTTCGTACTGAAGAATACTGTTTAATTTTCTTTGCATTATTTGTCTCTCAGCATTCAATTTCATTTGTTCAGTCTGTACGAATAACCAGTCATTGGAAGTATTGAGATGGCTCTCTATTTTCTTATCAAGTTCAGAAATTGCCGTCTTTAACTCATCCTTTTCAGATTCTTCATGGTCAATTAGCCATTTCAGTGCACCACAAATAATTGACATAGACTTACCGGTACCTGTTGGACTTTCAAAGATCCCTAAATTGCCATTCTCCAAACATTTATATAATTCTTTCATAAATTGATTTTGTATAGTGTACGGTGGAAAAGGAAATAGAAATTCTTCGGTACTTTGCATATTGTTAGTTGTTCAAAATCACGAAACATAACACGCAGAAATCGCGCGCCTAATTTTGCGGTGTATCCAATACATTTATACATACTATGTATGTACATATGTACACAGTGGAGCCGGAGAGGTCGCTAAACGCGACGCTGGAAAGGTAATATACCTTTATGTACATACAATAATGAATTCATTCAAATGACTCGTTTCGTGAGTACATGATTCATAAGACCGTTAAATAATATCCTACAAGAGAATATTAAAAAGTAGGAAGGAAATGAAACCACCAGTGATGTATAGGCATCTTTTAGGTTAAACTGAAACTTTTGTGAAACTGACATACATGGATAAGAGGCAGTTGCATCTACCGACAATCATCACGTGCTCCACGAAGAGAAAGAAAGAAAGAAATTCTTCAAAATGATTATGAGAAAAAAGATATGGCCTCGAACTTTAAGCGACTTCTTTTCGATGACATTTATATTAGCCATCATACCTCTGATATACTGGTTTGAAGTATGGGTGGTTTTACCGGCTTTGTACGGATTTGGATCACTAACGTACACGTTAAACTTTCTTCTGGGAAATTTCATCATGTTGAACATCGTTGGAAATTTCACGTTTATAGTTTTCTGCGATACTAGTACTAGGAGAGACATTATGCCGATAAGTGCAGCAAACACTAAAGACGGTTGGAGGCTGTGTGCTTCTTGCGAAACGCTTGCACCTCCACGTTCATGGCACTGTCCAACATGTGATATTTGTATTTTAAAGAGGGACCATCATTGCATTTTTACCGGGTGCTGTGTCGGTCATTATAATCATCGATACTTTATCATGTTCCTTTTGTACTTATTCATAGCTACAACATATAGTTTTTGTTTTAATAATCTCTTCATTTGGGATAGGATACATTTTGAGTTTCCTATGTCAATTATAAAAATTGTTTTTCCGTTAGCAATATTTGTTTTTGGGTTTGATGGTTCTGTAGATCAATTTTACCTAATGTTGTATATTGTATCTACCATAGGAATGTTGTATACCGGAGTTTTGTGCATTTATCACTTTCATTTAGTCATTCATGGCAACGTGGCTAACGAAAGCAATAAAAAGATTCATATATATAATCTAGGACTGAAACAAAATATAAAGGAAGTACTAGGTGAACGATGGTACCTTACATGGATACTTCCTTACATAACATCTCAATTACCACATAATGGTATAATATGGGATACAAGAAGTTCATGGAATCTATCAAGCTCCAAAAATAAATAAGCATCAATTGTATACGTACAACCATATACAGGTTTTTCCAGTAAGAGCTACTGGGTGTCTTTTTACAATAAAACATACTTAAATGTAAAGAATTTCAAGTTTCTTTATTTTAACATATAACAATGAGCGCCATGATTAACGCCAAAAACTTTGACATGTTGAAGATACAAATATTTTTATTAAAATTCATAACGAGATAATCTGAGCAATTTGTTCCATGATAAAAACTTTTCATAGCCTATGGATGACGAATGATGAACACCATCATGGAAAATATGCTGTGACAAACCTAATCTATTGGAAAACTCTGTATATGAACATTTCAAAGAAATCATTAAGTTCTTAAAATCTCATAAAGACAAGACATTGTTTGTTAAAGGTATTAATTTTTATTTTCTCATAATTTAGACATGTCCTATAAACAGATAGTAAGATACAAATTATTACCATTGTGCTACAGATTGTTATTATTATTATTATTTACAAAATTGTTGATATCTTCATTAAACAAGTGATACAAATGTTGATATATGGATATTGTAATAGATATATGTTTAATAGAAGAATGGAAGAGTTTGGTTCAATATTTACATATAATAAAAATCTGGAAACATTTCCATAAATCCTCATTCTCATGTACATTGAAAGTTATTTAAATGAATGATATAATATAATTGTACATTGATAGACTAGTCTGGAAGTGTGTGTGACTAAACGTTAAATCTAACTATCAGTCACTAAGTAGTTTTTACTTCAACATAAAAATGTTTAGCATTCAGTAACACCTACATAAAAATTTGGAGCTTTTCATTTGTGACTAAGGAGTAAATTACTATAAAAAACTTATTTTATTACAGAAACGATAAATCATATTAAAAAATTTTATACATTAAACATAAATATCTGTCACGTTCGTTGCTTTAAAAACTTTAGATATACAACATCACATCAAAGAATACATATAACTACGATTTTTGTGTCATAATTTTAGTCAACAACATGTATAAAAGAAGCAATTAAAAATTTGTATCTCTAAATATTACATTCTTATGAAAAATAATCTGACAAAAAAATAATAAAATATGTACAATATATAAACATAGCAATCTCAATCGTTTTTCTATTAATTTCCTCGCTTATTACTTTGATTTTACAAATTGTAACAATTAAAAATAAATCATACTCTGCCAAGCAAGCTAACATATGTCTTTTTCTTATAAGTTCGTTTAACCGCAAATTTTATACAGACCAATATAAGTATGACCGTAGAGGCAGCGTATAAGACAACACAGATACTTATATCAAAAATTGTGAAGTCCCAACCAAGCTTTTTGCTAGTCACATATTTGTTTAATACCAGTCTCTCTTGTCTTACTTTCATTTTTTCGTCATTATTTTTACGTCCGTTAGTCGAACCATAATAATTTATTCCTTTATAGCTGTATTTTGTTTTGAGGTAACGTAAAACGTTTTCCTCGCTCCAAGTACCATTTTCATACCTACAATCTGTACAATGTTTTGCTGCAGGATACTGTATTTTTTTGTGTTTCGGATCTTCTGTATTATCACCTGACAGTCTTGCATTTACTTCATTATGAGCTGACCAGAGCCACAAAATACTATCGTTAACATTGGATACCTCGAAAATTTTATTTTTCTCAGCCATTTCCACAAAATGTTGGGAGCAATCAGCACATCCAAAGAAATGTTTCACATATCCATGCATGGCTTCCAATACCTTTCTTGGCTCGTGTTGCGGGTCTTTATTCTCAATGGCATAATTAACTGTTAACATATGAAACATTGTCCAAAGACCACAAGTGTAACCACGATAACCTTCTTTGCTGCCTTTGCATCCAACCCACTGTGCAGGTCCAGAATAGATGGGTGACATTTCTTCTTCAGTAGATTTAATTATTTGACTATATTCTTCGCCAGATATATTATCCCTTTTTTTGATAATGTCACGAACAGTTTCTAAGAAAATATTCCCATATCTTAGTGGGAAATAATCAGCTAACAGATTTAAATACTTTTTTAGTGCATCCATCTTCTCTCCATTTATTACTTTATGCAGTGGAATTTCATGGCTGATAGAATATTTCAAAGTGTTCTCTAAATCCAACTGATACAAATGATCATCAGTTACCTCTGTAGTTTTTGGTCTTTCTGTTAGTTTCGGTTCCTTGGAGGTAGAGGTAGTTGTTAATTTATTATTTACTTCTGTTGAATAAACTCTTGTAAAATTTTGTTCGTTACTTAAATTTTCCCCTTTCGAGATCATATACTGTATAATAGTACTATAAGTGCCTTCTCTTGTAGGTACTCTGATTTTCAAAGATTTTTGTGTCTCGTTACGGGTAAAAACTATTAGACTCGGAAAATTGGTGATTTTGTTTGTCTCGCATAATATTTCATTTTCAGATGTTACTCTCCTTATTTGTAATATTGGAATTTTATGCATGTCTAATATAACTTCAGCTCCTAAATGCGAGTCGGTTTTTTCAAAAAGTAAGAAAAAGTACTTCACAGTATGTGGTACGGCTGACCAAATGTTTGTAGTTTCATAATTCCTATGGCATTAAATAAAGAACTCATTTTAGGATAATAAATATAGAGTTGAAAAGATGTGTGTATTAACATACCTATATGGTGTGATATTAGGCCATGAAACACCACGTCCTTCTTGTTGTTCATTTTCTAATAGATTAATTAAATCGTATCTCAGCTCATTTACGCTATCGCTTTTTTTCATCACTACTCCCATTGATGATGTATGCGCATTCACAGAAAAATATTTCAGCATTGGATAATGCATAATTTCGTATTCACGACAGATTGGGTTGTTATCATCATCCGCACAATCTATCGCAGCTACTACCACAATATTTTTCCATGCTAAAAAGATTGATTAAAATAAAGTTCTTGTAACATATGTTCAACTTTGTGTACACATGGTACCCTAATTAGTATTATATATATAATATATTGCTGATTTAAAACATAAATAAAGTAATGATAAATAATTAGTTAAGAATTATTTCTTTGATAAAGTCTAAAAAAATGATAAAAGTATAATATGACATCTTACACTACCATGTCCCTATTCACAAGTGAACAAAACTGATAAGACTGAAAAAGCCAACAGACAAGCTATGTTTACCATACAGATGTTTACAGAAATCTTTGTTCTGAATACACTATTTCACGAAATCGAAAGGTAAAGAAGTGTTGAAAGGATTAATTATGTTAAAAACAAAAAATAAAACTCTATTCAATTTTATTAATGCTTGTTTTTTATATTTCTTACACACATATGTCTGCCACGAATGTATTGAGTGCATAGTTATGCTTAAAGTAATTATATATCTAAGAATCATCAATTAATGAATATATGTATCAAAATTTGAGTATCCTTTTACAGTTATATATGTACATAGAGAGATAGATGTTTTTAAGAGAGTTTTTTAGTATCCATTGTTGCATGTTTTAGAAGTTTAGGTTTGAAGTCGGTTATAATATTTACCGTAAACGTCATTAGCAAAAGCTTTCCACAAAGGTGCAAATCGAAAACAAAAGCCGCACCAACTATTGTAAAATTCGACTAACCATCCTTTATTGTCCCCGTAAATAGATGACTTAAAATTAGTAACATTTAAAATAACCACGTTATCACTGGCTTTATACAATCCTTGTGTAGGAATTAGACTTTGATAAGGTTCTTTAACCGCAGCTGCATTAGAATTCACTGTTATTATACTGATTAGATACACTTTTAAAAATAAACCGATGTCAAAGTATTCCATGTTTTCTTGCGGATCTGCTGATGGTGTTGCAATACACACACTAATAAGCTTGGATTTCCATGAGAGCGGCTTAACACGATTGGATTCATTTCCATGAATCACGACGATTTGTGATATGAACCTATTGAATAACGAACTAAATATTTTTTAAATTAAAGGATTCCAAAAGGTCGCCATTTAATTCATATTACAAAAAAGAACTGATTGGTATTACAAATAATCCAAGTAGTCAGTTTATTGAAAATCAATGCGAGTATAAAATTAAATTATACATAAGCAGTATTATAGTACGGAAATAGTATAAATTAACATACGTAAATCCCAACAAACAGTACTGTTATAAAATTGGTATTACGTAATTTTATTTTCCTTGATACGCCAAAGAATGATTATATTCAAAATATTTTATCGCACAACAAAAATACTTATATTATTTAATTTCTTAATATTGTAAATTAAGCTTGAAATAATGAATCGTGTCTATTAAAAACAGAGTTTATTAGCTGTTTCAATATGAATGATCGCTGCTTAATCCTACACAAAATGAAAACAATAGGACGTCACTCTTCAAAGGATGCAGGAGGTTTTGGGATGGTGGAGGGAATAGGGAAAAAGATATATACGTTTATTTATTTTATAAACACCTAATTACGAATATACCATGTAACCAAACCAACTGATAAAGAATATGATCGGTATAAACCTTGGAGCACCTTACGCTCTTCCCTACTTATAAAAGATTTCGATGCTTCTTGAACATTTTCTGAAACGTTCGGCCAGTTTCACCCCCAACCACTGGCTTGTCCCAGGTCGGGGGCCTGACGATCAACGATTTCTTACTGTCTTGAGGCTTGCTTTTTACAGAGTGCTTGCAGTTCTTCTAGGCTTGAGACTTCTCAGCCGGAAATGAATGCGATTCGGATCATATTCTTTGTCACAAGCGCGAAAAACCTTTGGATCTTCGAAATTCGAGCAAGACAAACATCTTCAGATATCTTGTCTTCGACTTTTCAAAACTTTCATTTTTTCAGAGTGAAACTTCAAACTTCCCTCTATCATCCAATACCTCTTGATTCAAAACCTTATAAACAAACAAACAGGTTAGAGAACTTACTTCTATTTTTTAATTTTATTTTTGTTTTTTTTTCGTTCTTTTCTGTGTGTAATGTGTTTCGTTTTCCTTTACTTTATATATATATATTTCTATGTATCTTTTTGCATATAAACATTAAGGAATACCACAGTTTTCAGATTCATATCATTTTTCTAAATGATGTATTAAATGTCCAAACGGCTGGAATACAACTTGTGAAGCAAATAATTGTCAAAGGAAAATAGAAACTCAATTATATTCCAACCTTCACATTATAGTCATTATACGATAACGTAAACCTTATCTTCATAAAACTATTAGGAAATGGTAGAAACATTATGAAAATAAGGTTTTCCGTGCCCATTCTAACCTTACTGTTTTCATGTAAAGAATATGCTACACTCCTTTGCATATTATTAAGTTATCTCATTAATTGATATTGTACAATATCGTAATTTAAATGCCATATATTAATTGCATATGATGCAGAATTAGGTAAGGTAAGAACAGTAGTGAGAATGTAGTTTTTGCATTTTTGACCCGGTACAGTATTGTTAGAAGAAATTTGAGGTCAAAGGGTCAAGTCACACAAATGGTCTCCCAAACACCTGGCCTCTCGCATCACACTCGTGTCACTTAATACCGACCTGAAATTCATTAAGCAACAAAAACTATGATTGTTTGACCCAGGTTATATGGGTTACACTTAGTTACTACCGTACGATTTATTGGATGCATTTCTTGATGCTCCTGTCTTCCATTCTTGCTAATTTAACTACTTATTTGTACTTAAACATCTTGTTTGAACTAAATATAAGCGGTCTACGAAAATATGAATCCAAATTAAGAATTTTTGTTATTAAAAATTAGACTTCATAAATATTTATATTCCGGTATTTTAAATTCAGAAGAAGTATTATCTTGTATTACATGTGTGTATATGTAATTGTTCGCAATACTGTGCGAGTATAATGGTATATTTTACACAATGTCTCTTGGTTTACATTTTCTTGCATGTCGTCTTGATCATTGTCTTATCCTCGTTCTTATCTTTATCATTTGTCTGATGCATATATGAGAAACACTCATGCACATAGTTAATGGACAAACTTATTGATGAATGAAGAATGGTATTAACAGTGATGCTTTTATGGAATATAATCTCATGGATTTCTGTTTCATTCACATGTAAAAATTCTCATAAAAGTACTCGAGTACAAAATACATGATTCGAAAGTAAAAAATTGACAGCACTTTTTCATCTTATGCGTATATTAAGATGTTATTATAAAATATATTACTACTATATCATTATAAAAAGCTATTTGCTATTTAAACAATATTAATACATGTGATTCAACATGCGCTCAATGTGTTTTACTTCGAAAGTGTATTATTTCATAGAATGACCAGAAATTAAAACTTTTATGCACAGCTGCTGCTGTAAGTTTTGTCGAATTATACAATATCAAATCAATGAGTTTTTGGCACTGTATTTCTCTAAATAAGGAGAGTTAATTGCATGACTTGAAACATAAATGTTATTTCAAAGGAGACACATATCCATGTAGACTGCTTATATTAGGCGGTGCCGAAGAAAAAGAAATAAACTTACGTGGTGAATATGAGCGCGATCTGGATCTATCGTAGCGAGAACGTCGGCGACTGTAGTAAGGACTTGGTGATCGTCGGTAGCTTCCCCTGTAACTGCTGCTATTCCCAGCACAATAATACGAACATATTTTTTTTTACTGAATCTTTTACAAGTTACACGATTGTTGTAGAGAAATATTCAGGATAATCAACTTACTCTCTACGTCTAGGTCCATCCCATCCTCTGTCATGTAGGTGTGTAGGTTTTCCCATATAAATTCCAGGCGTGGGTGTGTGAGCTCGTTGTGTAATTGAAAAATCTACTCGTATTCTTCGGCCATCAATTTCCATTCCCGTGCACTGTTCTTTGGCTACTTTTGCATCCTCAGAAGACTCAAAATATACAAAGCAGAATCCTCTAGAACGTCCAGTCTAAAAGAAACATTCATGTAGTGCTCTTTATGTATAATGACATCTATTAATTGTATGCTCTACAATGATAAAATGAATATATGTAACCAGAGGCCTTTAACATTACATATAAACTTAATTCATGAATGGTCTAAATCTCTGGCACTATTTATTATACCCCTTGTTAAATAAGTATGGGGATTAATGAATACTTAATGTTATTCTTGTTTTCTTAGAAAGACTATACACAACAAATTATAGTTAAGACAACAAATAATGTTTCAAGTACCTTTGCATCGATTACAACTTGTACTCGTTCGACAGGTCCATATTTTGAAAAAATGTGATGTATTTGTTGCTCGGTCGTAAAAATAGAAAGTCCAAATACACCTAAGCATCTAGAAGGACAGGGATTGTCCCTGTTACCGACATGTCTTCGTCTGGATGACATTGGACTGCGGGAGTGTGAACGATAGATGTTCCTGTCACGTTCGCGGGAATATCGAGAACGAGAGTAGGAACGAGATCTGCTTCGAGAGTATCGCCCACCCCTATAAGGAGAACGACTGCGACTGCGACTACTACCACGATGACCTGCACTAGCATACTTGCTGCTCCGATAGGACTTTCTTCCCCTTGATACGGAACGGCTTCTTGACCTTGAATATTCTTTTACTGGCCTGTGGGATTCTTTACGTTCACGAGATTTTCGTGACCTTGAATGTGAACGTGAGTCTCTTAAACCTCCATCTGCTGTCCTGGGTCGTCTAGGACTTGCACTACGGCTACCACTTCTCTAAAAACAGAATTATTATAAATTTACATGTAACTTTTACATATTTTCAATTTATTGTTTATAGATCTCCAACAAACAGAAGAGATTCATAACAAAATAATATTATAAAGAATGAACAAAAATAAACATTTTTATCAGTATCATGAAGAAATATATGTGTACATTAAAAAAAATTGTTTATCATAACATGTTGAACTTTTACGAACATTGGAAACTCGGTAAACGTAAGCTTAACCTTTCTATTACTAAAGCAGATATATTTACGACATACAGTACATCATAGCCCATAAAAGGAACTATAATAGTTTTCATAATGAAATTTACAACTTATGAAGTATTGAAGATTCATAGAAAACTATTTAAACTAATAATATATACGTAAAATGTAGTTTAACGTTGATGGATCAATAATGGCTGTGGTAGGCCGCATGTCGTTACAAATGTATTGTGTCTCAAATACTGGTTAAAAAATTTATTTTTAAAAGGAAATATGAAGATTACCTCAATGTCACTCATTGTAAGATTTCAGATATGTATAAATGTTGTGAAAAGTAGAAAAACCCCAGAGGAACGTTTGGAATAATAACGTTATAGCGTCAGTGTGCGGTAATGGCGTACAATCTTTGGGCCGTTTCAGCGGGCAACAACCGGAAATGATTTCAGGTGGTATACAAATGCGAAATGCCCTAACATCCGGTGTTGCCAAGAAACAATTGTTAAAATAAAAAATGGCGGTATTCTTCGAAATGGCGCCAGATTCCATATACAGTAAATTTACAAATATTTATACAAGCTTAGAATTTTAGCTTTTATCACATAATTAACTAGTAATTGTTGAATGTATATTTCTTTCGGTGTGAGAGCATTATTACTTGATGTTCTCATTTAATTCACAGTTACTTATACATATATATATTTCTAATATCATGTTACGTGAAAATAATCTAACATACTTTCTGCATATACAAATGTGTAAAATTACCGAAATCAAGTATAAATTTATTCGACTTATAAATACATGAAAATTTTAACGAATTGTAAGGAAATCAGATTGAAAACAACTATTTAATAGTCCGCAATATTCTTTGGTGTATTTCAATGCACACTGAGGAGCAAATTATTCTTTTTTAATGGACTAAAAAAGGCAGATGATATATACAGCATTATTTGAAATCTGAGTAAAATGGTTTTATGAGAAATTGCTTAATTTAAGGGACAAGAATTTGTTTCCGTAAAACCGCCAGTAATGCACCTGCGCAGAAAGATGCGCGTACTTCTACGTCTATAAAAACTGTTCACATCGCATACTGCGGCAGAGCCAGAAACGAGGAAGATTCTCCCGTAATCAGTAAACCATTTTTCTGTCGTCAAACGGATCAAGCTTTTTGTGAGACTTGGATCGATCACAAAAAGCGGGATTCGCTTTTCGCATAGGAATTGGCCTGTTAAGGAGCCAGCTTAATCACGTAGAAAGTTTGAAAATTGTGAGTAAAGGTAGTGACTTCTTTTGATTTCGCATAGCGGACGATACTGTGACCGGTTAGTCTGTGCGCCTTCTTTTATCACCATTTTAAATATAACTCTGTCAGTGATGAAAGTCGTCACTCGCTCCGTTCTTATTCGATTGATAATAAGACTTAACCTTTATTATTTTATTTCTATAATTTCTATGCTCCACATACTAGAATTAATCAATGAATTTTATAACAATCATGGCTGCCAGCCGGTTTTCGTACCCTTTTGCACTGTATACAGCTTACATTCGTCGACAACTATTTTACGAAAATAGTAACGTACAACTTTATTATTATTTTTACACTTTTCATAGCACATGCTCTTGTAAAATTCAATTTTTCGTTATGTTGATTACATGAACTGCTGAATCTATTATTTAGCACTATGATTTGTCAAATCATTAGAAATTTCGTTTATTCGTGAACACAATGGTTGGTAATTGATTTTATGACCTGAATTGTTGTACTGAGTGATAAATTATTTTGTTACAAACTAATTCAGTTTAATTCCACGATTAATTTTATATGGAACTTTTTATCGAAATTTTATGTGAACTTTTATATGGAATTATGAATAGGAATTGCTTAAAAATATGCTCAAGTATCTTGAATGCTTGCCACTTTCGTTTCAATTAAAATTATTTTCAATAAAAGATTTTTTATTACTAATTTTGACTTTGATCATGATATATGACTAATAGGATATTTATAATTAGTTGATACTTAACCATTTTATAACAACATTGTATTGTTATATGCAATTATAAATTTTACTGTAAATTATACAAATTATGATATGGTCTTACGGTTATGTGTATTATTTAACGAAGGTGGAACACATTTTTATCTATAGATCACAAAAATGGAGGAAATACATCAACCCCCACAGGTTGGGCCTAATTCAATGGCCGTTGTAAGCGGAGTTCTTAATCATCCGAATAATGTGAACCGGCGTAACAGAGTTCGAATGTCATTACACAGTTTAATGGTGGAAAAGCTTCCATTAAGTGAGGCTGCTCAATTGGAGATGAAATCATTGTGCAGTAAAACGCCAGTATCTATTCTTCAGGAATTGCTTTCTCGTAGGGGCACAACACCAAAGTATGAGTTAATACAAGTAGAGGGTGCTATCCATGAGCCTATTTTTCGTTATCGTGTCACCGTTGCCGATATCGTTGGTTTGTGTCTAATTTGGATAAAATATGATTATTTCATTTTTTTTTTTAACTTTGCAAAGACATACTATTTTCTCAGACTATAAAATCTTACAGAGGAATCTTTCTAAATAATCTATAAAATTTTTTTTAAATACTTGAACAAGTACTTAAAATACTTGTAGTTTAAGACTATGAAACTTAACTGCCCAAAAGAAGTTAAAAAATATGCAATTGCAAAATTTTTACTAAAGTCTGAGAGAACCCAGTGTGCCATTGTAGTTTTAATTGTTACCAGTTTATTAATTTAACCTAAATAACATGAAACTAAATATAGAGAAGTGTAAGGAATTGTTTATTGATTGATTGGGACTACTATGCCATTAGTTGTTTATTTAAGTTGAATACCATTCATGTAATAAATGATAAGTATTGATTGATTGAAGCAGATCCAATTGTTTCAGCAATGGGGACTGGAAAATCAAAGAAGGAGGCCAAACATGCAGCTGCACGGGCTGTGTTGGATAAATTGTGTAGATTAAATAGTGAGACACCAGATTCTCCACTTCCAAATAATATATCAGAGTACGTTTTATGATTAAACGTATATATATTTTTTAATAGATCAAAAATATAAATTATTTATTTTACATAGTTCTGAGAATCTACAAGAGTTACCTGAATATGGAGAAGAAAAAATAATCACAAATCCAATTGGTGCACTGCAAGAAATGTGTATGTCGCGTCACTGGCCTCCTCCAAAATATACAATGGAAAATGAAGAAGGTCTGCCGCACGAGAGACAGTTCACGATTGTATGTTCTATTTTAAAGTATCGGGAAGTTGGTCAAGGAAAAAGTAAAAAAGTTGCGAAGAGGCATGCAGCTCACAAAATGTGGCGGGCTCTGCATGATGCGAATTCTGAAAATCCTAATCTAGATGAGGATGAGGTAAAAACCATTTTTACTCATCTACGAAGGGGGGATTCTAGTGTATGTGGTCCAGAAAATCAATTGTTTTTTATAGTGAAATTCATTGAAGCGCGTTTCTTGAAACGACTTTTTTAAACTGGTGAGAATATTCCTCGAAAATTGATTTCTCATTTGCCATATACACGAGAAGCTTATCTCTAATACACTTTCATTTCAACGTAATTATTTCAAACTTCGAGTAAACAAAAGTAATTTATTTTGTGTTTTTAGTTGTGTATTTTTCTTGTTCAATATTTGAACATTTAAGATCTTTACGTATGAAAACAAATATTATTATTTGTTATGCTTTTGTGTACTTGTATGTGTTCAGTTTTAGTGCATGTGTGTGTATGTATATTCCAGTGAAGTGGAAGTGATTTGGCACTGCAACCAATACTGAGGTATAAGCTACCTTTCTGATCACTTTTAATCTATAACGGATAATTTTTTCATGTATATTGTGAAATATATATATGCAATCGTTTTGTATATATTCATAGTAAAATACACCTTTCCAACACATGTTTATTAACAATCAACACGCTTGGATCATTTCCACTTCATTTTACTTTTAATGTAACCATATAATTAAAATTTTAAATATACTAATTGTCCGTTATAGGTTTTACAAAGAAATGCAAATGTGAATGCCCGTTATGCAGATCTGAAAGTTAGCAAAATTTCAACATTAACAACTATTCATAGCCTTAAAGTTTCACAATTTCATAAAAGTCTGAAGTCGTCAACTGGTGTTAAACTATTTGAACTACAGGTGTGTAATGGAATTGTACTTTATTAGAAACACGGAGAAACGGTCTTCTTTTTCACCATATTACATTCGCCTTGTTATGTTTCTCTGTTACAGAATACCTGTTTAAATGATGGCGATGTAAATTTGGTACAATTTTTGCAAGAGATAGCTTCAGAGCAGCAATTTGAAGTAACTTATGTTGATATTGAAGAAAAGTCTATCAGTGGTAAGTCATTCCCCTTCTTCTTTGCATTGACAAATACACTTATTTTTCTGTAAGCACAAGGTCCACAAACACATCGGTTTCTGCCGTCGGTATATCGTCCCGTATTTGTTCATTAAATGCCACAGCAATTAAGTGTGGTTTTTTGTATTTTTTCAAATATGCAATTAAAAATGAGTCATAGTAACCCATTCCATATCCCAAACGTTTTCCTAGTAGACGTAAAAAATACAAATTAATTTGTTAACAGAACAATTATTTATTTTTTAACTTACCATCAATGGTAAACGCAATACCAGGTAGAATTATTAAATCCAAACCACCTGTAATAAAATACATATTACTTTCATAATCAGAGATATGAGTTTTTTATAACACAGAAACATTATTCTAATGTTTTAGAATAATTTAATTTCAACAGTGAGGGCTGAAATTTTTACATGTATATTTATTTTAAAAAGATTATATTTTATTGTAAAAATATTCACCCGTTTCTAAAGCACTTTCTTTAGTTTCATCAAAATTTGGTTGTTTTATATTCCACTTAGTTAACGGTAAATTTTCATACTCTTCCATTGAAAACAGTTTGACCATTTCCATTTTTAATCCGTTGTATGTTGGAACAAATACTTCTCTTTTTGTTTCAAAAAGATGCTTCAATATGGGCAATGTATTAATTTCCTGCGGCGTACTTAAAAACAACGAGACCTTCTTACTTTGTTGAAATTGTGGCAAAGCACATAGCTGCAATATGTACAAACATTTTTTTTTTAGTTTTGAGCAAGTTTATACAATAAGCAATAATGGGTAACATAACCTTTTTCTTGCTTACTGGGACACATTAGTTATGTTTCTATATACTTACTTTCTGAAATACTTTTCTTGATTGTCTATCCTTTTCCTCAGAACTAAGTTGACCAAGAATAAGTTTCATTTGTTTACGTAAATCACTTTTGGCAGATTTGATTGCAGACATGATTCTTTTGAGTCCTTCCTAGTAAAACAGGAGAATTCCATATGTCTTATATATACTTATGTAAGAGGGCACCAACATGTTTACTTTTTGGAATTGCAATAAAACAAGAAATGTGACCTTTATTACAGCTATCACGTTGATACGTCTAATATCTAAGTATATGCAATCACATATGCAAACAGTCTCCAGCCATTTTCAATCATTTCTTCAACTTTTTAAATTCATATTTTTTTCTAATATACACTTTCATAATATATGCAATTGTAATAAGTAATAATACTTTACACATTCTGTTAACAATTAATTGACTTAATTAAGAAATTATAAATAACAATCAATTTTTCCATTGTTTAAGGCGACTCGTTTTAATCAATCCATACAATTGTTTCAAAGGTAACTTTTTTGTTTTAAACAGAATTGTATTTGGTGTCTGCAAATATCTTCTGTGATTTTAAATAGGTGTACAATCACTATTGATGGTTGTATGTGCATAAATTAGTATCATGAGAAAGGGAAATTTCAAAAATTTGTTAGTTCAGTCTTTATTTAAAAAATCAATATACAGGTTGTCCATCAATTTCCTCAATGATTTTGAATAGGAATCTCTACCAATATTTGTAAAAAAGGAAAGTTTTGGATATGTTCAGTGGAGGAAGAGTTTAAACGATTGCAAACGATTTTGCATAATTTCCAAAGACTATCATATCTAGGTTCAATAATTTTATTTTGGAATGGAATGTACATTTACTAGATTAAAAATGTCATAGGCGCATAACAATTACCTATTTTCGAGAAGAGCATGTGTCTGGATCCCTGGCAAATGGTTAGAAAGTGACTATATATATTTTCTTTTATTTTGAAAGTCCAAGTTGACCTTCTAGAGGTACTTCCACTTGAGCAAGAACGTGGATTGATTGAATCGAGACCGCCTGTACAAAGAGACTGTACCATTTCTTTAAACAGCAGCTTAAAAGATCTCATTATTTAATATTACAGGTAAATGCCAGTGCCTTGTGCAACTGTCTACGCTACCGGTAGCAGTTTGCTATGGTTGTGGTTTTACTAGTAAAGATGCTCAAGCTAGTGCTGCTCAAAACGCTTTGGAATATCTGAAAATCATGACCAAAAAGTGAGCCAGCGCTTTGCCCCTGCCAGCTGTCACAATCAACTGCAAATCCCACAACAACATGCTGTCCAAGAGTCAAACCAACAACACGGATACCAAAATTTTATCATTGACTAACCAAGTGCTGGACAAGGATAAAAGTGGTCAGAAGCTCGATCCTGTAGGGAACAAAACTAGCCTGTCTAAGCTATCTGTTCAAACAGTGAACACTGTAATAGGGAACAAAGATGCGACACTGAACACGATCGCCACCCCACCAGGCGTCACGGCCACCCCACCAGGCGTCATGGCCACCCCACCAGGCGTCACGGCCACCGCGACTCGGATAAATCAGTCTTTGAAGACGAACAGCGGAAACAACGAGAACATCAAATCGGCCGATCAACAGTTACCAAAAAACACGTCCATCGTAACCACGAATCAATCCAGCTCGAAGTTCGGTAGTGTAAGAGGTGTGACTACGACCTGTGTTAGTAGCAGCGTATCATCTCACGAGAATCCACCCAAGTCCAAAGATTACTCAACGAAAAAGTTTCCCGGTGAAATCGACTCGAAAATGAAGAATTATCAGATGCAACCTGATTACAAAGACTCGCCAATCAACAATCAAGGATATAAGCCGAGGAATAACGTGGCTCTCAGTAACTTGCCGTCGGCGAGATTCGTGAATCCGACGTCGGTGCCAGGATTGCACAGGGGGGAGAATCACGCTGCCTCCAGCAGCCACCATTCCAGGCCGACCTCTCAGAACGACAATACCGCGTTCGCCGTCGCCAGGAAAGCTCTGGAGCAGCAGAACCCGGTCTCGAAGGTGGCTCCCATCAACTTTCCACCGTTGCGTGCTCCGCAGAGCATCGTGAACGTTCGCCATCCGTTCGTGACGGAGGCGAGGACGAAGCACAACGAGGTGGGGCCGAACTCGAAGTCGAAATTGAGCATGAGCCCTTTGCAGAGCGGAGTCAAGGACCTGGAGCATAGCCGGCAAACGTTCCATAGCTACGGCACCTCTCCGATCGCCGGGATACCGAACGTTCAGAGCTTGAGCACGCCGAACATGTCCCCCTATCCCAGACCGGATAGTTTTCCTCAGCCGACGGTTGCCAGCGTGCTGTTCCCCGACACATCGCAGTTCCCACAATCGCCACCGTTCAGCACGACGCAGATTGGACAGCTGAATCAGTTTCAGACCTACGACCCTGGAAGCTTCGCGACCACGCCGGTGAACGTGAACCCGGTGATAACGCAGTTCTCCGCGGAAAGCTCGATCCCCTATCCGCAGTACGACAATCCTCCTCAATTCGTGCAACCGAACCACTTTCCGACCGCGGACATAGCTAATAGTCAGTACCAGTATCAGGCGGCGGGCGTCGGACAGCTGCAGGACTCGCCGATGTTCATACAAAGCCTGCAGAGCCCGATCGCCGTCACGGACCAGTTCGCTGCTCCGAATTACGCGAGAACAGTCAGGGCTGAGTTGATACCGCGATTGAGGAGGCCGCCGAGATTCAACAAGTAGAAATGTTCGTTTCCGTTGATCGATTATTCCCTTTCGCTTCTATTTTCGAACATCGCCGAACGACAGCGATAACCGTTAACAACAGATAGCGCGAACATGAGAACGAGATAGAAAGATGAGTTTGCCAGTAGAATCGTAGCGTTGGAAATTGCGAAAGATGTGGTAAAAGTTATTTCAATTTTTGATCCATTTTGAAATAAATTTTAACCAGTCTCTGCACGGTTCGTGGACACGTAGACACATCGGGTACAGCTTTTACCGAAGTTGCTCGAATGTCTCGCAAGGATTGTTTGGATTGTGGGAATGATTGATCTTTCTGTGGGAAGATGGCTTCATACGGTGTACACACGCTAGCACGCACGCAGGCGCGTGCGCACATGTGTATGTATATGTACAGGCGAAGGGAAACGCGCATCGGAAACGACGAGAAGAATCATTTTCGGCTTGTTCAACCCCTCGTTTGATGTGACATGGCAGGGCATAGTGAGTTGAGCTCGGACTCTAATTTTATGAATGTAATTTATCTACATTGTGGAAGTTTGAGACGAGGAGAAAGAGAACGAAACAACAAAAAATAATATAATAAAAGAAGATAAAAAAAAAGCGAAAAAAGAGAAACGATAAAAGGAGGTGGTGCATCCAGTTTGTTAGACTGTATATAAATTATGACTGCTGCTATGAGGATAGATGTCATTTCTATAAATATTTCGAAATGGTTTTTCGGGCGACAGATTTGTTTTCGTCGCGATTGTACGTCGACCGAAGCAAATTTGTTAGCGAGTGAAGCAGAGCCCACAGTCATACTACCGTGTTAAACGAAAAAAAATTTAAAAATTAGTATGAAAGGAAGAGAAAGAATTTCGCGAGATAATCAGAGAGAGAAAGAGAGAGAGAGAGAGAGAGAGATTGAGAGAGTGCGAGAATGAGAGAGCGCTGGAAAAGCAACTGGATTATAATTATTAATACGATAAGTCCTAGATTTAATGAATGGTATTCTACAAGCTATACTTTGCATAGAATTAGTGGAGGTTTTCCAATATTTGCATATTACTTAGCTTACCGCTATGTTTTTAATGTGCTTCACTATCTATATATGGGATGGATAACGATGTTCATTGCAACGCGAGAAGGTGGAGGATGATTTTGTGATATAGGAGGAGGAGAATTGAAGTCGGAGAGTACCTTACCGGTTAATTTGAACATCGTCTCTCCACCGAGCGTGTGCACAGTGCAGACGTAGCTTTCGGCGGTCCGAGTATAATAATAATGGCGATCGCGATAAAGGTAACGATATAATCTTTCAGTGGTGTATGTTTTTCCTTTAGTATGGTAGCTCATAAACTCATAAGCATCATATTACTAATAACGAGTAAGGTTAGTCGTTAAGGATTCCTTATTAAGTACACATCTCGTATAGCCAAGTGTATACTCGTGTGTATTGAATTTTGAATTGCCTAAGTGCGTCGACCTCACCGGATGAGACATTTATACTAAATGAAAAAGGATCACATCGCGTGGACGTTAGGTAGCGTTTGAGAGAGAGAGAGAGAGAAGATGCGAGCGATAATACGGAGGGAAGTGAACGCGCGTTCTCTTTCGACGTGTTTCACTCTCCATCGTCTCACGGAATGTGTTAATATTCACACGAGAAACGTGGATCGCCGCTGTTCTGAACGGAAACCGTGGATCATTGGAGAAATAAGGAACAAGATAGCGCGAACGAATCGAGAACCGAGTCGTAGCCACCGCGTTCGTTGCGATACCGATCAATGAGCGCAGTGATTATTCAGCAAATTTGTCACAGTAGTCTCCCGAGCAAAATTAAATTCACATGGAAAGAATCCAAAGTTAAGTCGCTGATAGCCCTGAAAATTATATCGAACGATGAAACCAAAAAGAATTAGGTAGAGTTAATACCTAAAGTTTTATGTTTCTGTCTGTAACACAAAAGAATCGAATTTTTGTTAAAGATGGTTTATAATTTAAATCGTTGGTTTTTATGTTCTAAATAGAATGATAATGTTTAAGTTTTTGAATCATCGTCGTTTACGAATCAAGGGCTCGCGGAACGGAAGAATACTTTACCGTTACTGTCTAACTGGTCATAACAACGATGTTTTCGTTATCGAAGACGAATCTGATTAGACCGTTTACACATTTTTACGGTACCTTATTTGCCCGTCCTGAAATCCATGTTTGACTAATGGTTAATGAACTGTCGTTATCTTCTTTGGGTATTTTTCGTCAGGGACCACTCTAAACTTCCAACATTTCCTTCTACAAAATCTGCCGTTTTAACACGTTCATAATTCATAATTAAAAGTTCAGGCATTTAAAGTTAAATGCAATTTTTATTTCGCATAAAGCCGTATTCGCAGCTTGCCGTTGATAAATCGTCGGCTCACAGTTTCCTTCGGAGTATAGAATGTTCCGGTTTTACTTCATTTTTAACATTTTAATACCATTACAGGTTAACAGCAAATGCGTTAATCGGGTATTGGACATTTCAAAATAGAAATTCCACCGTTGCCAGTGGTCCCTGAACTAGCTAATCGCCAAAGGGTTTCTATTGTGACAAAACGGATCGCGTTATTATTTGTTGCAACGTGTAGTACAGACAGCATGCCAGCGAGCGATAACTGACCGTAAGATGCAAATAAATTTCACGTGTGAAATGGCGTATGCATACTGCGTGATTCGCTGGCCAGATAACGATGCAATTACCGAATAAACGGATATTGACGCGCGGCCATGATACCCTGTGGCAAGCGTTTGACTTATGTCGATAGTACAAAAAAATTCTTTTTCTGTAAAGTAGATCGAATCGTCGGCCAAGGTATCATGGGAACGCGGAACGAATGATTAATGTAGTCTGTACGATCGGCGGGCAACGTGTACTGTACTCGACAAACGATGCTTATCGAACAGATAGAAAGTTCGAGTAATTTCTGGCTTCCGGAAAGAAGTCGATTAATTTTCTTTACGAAAGAACAGAAGCTTCAAAGAAGCTTGTTACCAAGCTTAAGGTGATCGACGAGTTTCTCGCGCGTCGCCCATTGATCGTGCAGATCGTAGAGGACAGATAGATCGTTGTCGGTGAGAACCTTCCGCCGCGAAATCGGTATACCGAGGTGAACCAGAGTAACCTAACTAGCCGAGGCGACGTCTCCGAGAGTCGCGGCATGATTTTCCGGTTCGGAGCATACTTCATACATACTTTTGGAAAATAGGCATTACTTACATGCAAAGTATAGAATGTGTATATGTGTAACAGAAGTACATTGGTAGGCTGATAAACCGCAACCCAGTTGTTTCTTTAAGAATAGAAAGTGAACGAGAGAACGAGAGCGAGAGAGAGAGAGAGAGAGAGAGAGCGAGAGAAAAAACGTAGTAAACTGTAAAAGAAATAAGCGAGAGAAGTATAGAGATAGGAGAGGACGACGTGAGAGAACGATTCCGAGGGTGAATTGTTCGTCAAGCGGAAAACCGATACGTGTTCGGTTCGAACCTAATTACATGGACAAAAGTGAGACATGTTCGCTCGCCTTCGCGGGACGAATGTTCACTTTTTTTCGTATGACCAATTATTTATTTCGTTAAGGGTTTTCCCGTCGCGGGATCACAAATAACGCGTTCCTTGATCCTTTCCTTCTTCGCTGTCCCCCCTTTCTTTTTCATTCGACGTTTCTCCGTCATTTTCTTTTCCTCGTTCGTTCGTTCGTTCGTTCTTGACTGTAGAGCGCTGCTTTGCACGGCGAGAATCCGACTAGCTCATCTTCCGAGAAACAAGAGAGGTGGGAGAGAGGCGATTCTTTAAATTAGAAATACATAGAGGCAAGTCCTTTGGAACCTACTACCCTGTTAGAGGATTTTCTCGAGTCGTCGATCGAAAAAATAGATCGGACACGCTCGGTTCGCTCGTAAAACTTGATCGATCCGATCGGTTTCTTTAGAAAGACAGGGAAGAACGATGAACGCTTCGTGAACGATGAAGCACGATCAAAGAGACGCCGCTTAAAGAAAATACGCTCAGTTTTTTTGTTTCTTTTTTTTTAGTATGGGAATGCTTTTTTTTATTTTAGACGAATTATATAGTCTCTCCTCCACTTAAATCTTGACGGAATGTTCTTTAATCTTGTACTCTCTTCAGTGTCGACATGTTTTAAAATGTCGAATTCTGAAACAAATTCAGATTTTAACGAATAAACGTCTCGCAGACGTGGGAATGCTGAAAGAGGCTCCCTTGATCTTCCTCTGGTACGATCGATTTTTTAGATGAGCGAGAACGAGGTAGAGAGAAGAGTCTTTAGACGAAAAGAGAAAGGAAACGTGGAATGTTTATTCGCGACTTAAGAAAGAGAAAAGAAAGTGGAGAATACTATTAAAATATTTAAAAAAAAAAGGCGAACCTTAATATCGTAGACGATACTTGTCAATTTCCCAGTTCCCTTCTCGATTTATCTTTCGAAATACTTAGATCGTCTGTCGATACTCGAAAACACCAAGCGAAACCCGACGATTTTACAAGGAAATGTAGATAATTTGTTCGTTCCTTGCCGTAAGCAGATGATGATGAAAAAAAAAGTGTGGAGGAAACAGTTTTATAAGATGTATAAATATAAAACGGTCCCGGCAACAGGCCCGGACCCTGTAATTTGTAATTTTTATATGTGGAGGGGGATGCATTATTATTATTACCAGTAGTATTTTTTTCAGTTTCTTTTCGTTTTTCATCTCTTGTGGAGATACACTTCGCCCCCCTTTCATCCTCCCCTCCCGTACCCCTCACTTTTTCACCCTTTTCTGACCCCGACTCCCTAGTCTCCCCTTCGAATTTTCTTTTCGTTCGTAAGTTAGAACCATTAATGCATCTTGCGTTTGTAAAGTGATATTTGGTCGGTTTGTTGAAAAATCGACACGGTGTACTGGCACACGACACGGACATGGCATACAGATAACGACTTAAAAAAAAAAAGAAAAAAAAAGAAACAGTATAGCGCGGCCCATCTCTGTAAAACGAGGGGCGTAAAATATCTATAATCAAGGTTGTTTTATGTATGATTGTGCGTGTAACATTGTTAATAAACTAACGATGCTTATGAAAGTTCTTTCGACGCTTCGCACCTGGATCTCTCCGTTTTTCTGGAATCCTTCAGGAATCCTTTTCTTCAGGAATCCTTCTTCTGAAATCATACTTATTCAACTATTAATCGATAACTCGACCTTCGCCATTTATTGTTTAAAGAGTGCCGTTGCATTCTTTCGCGCAACCCTCTACCGTGCGTTGCTCGCAGAATCGTTTCATTTGCAAGTTTTGCGTTGATTTGTACAATTTTGAACAAATTCGCGTCCCTTGATTGATTGAAAAATTTTGAAGTGGCCTCTGTTTCTTGCAAGAAATCTTTATTTCACTTGAAGATCCGTGGTATAGTTATATTATTAGGTTACGCCGAAAATTCTTTTCGTTTTCGATTCAATGCAAATTCGGAATAGCTATTCCAGAAAGCAGATGCTTAAATAAGAAGAAGCTCAGAAAATTACGGTGATTTTTCTATATAAACGTTCGCAGATACACTCCGCGAGGGGTCAAAAAGATCGAGAGGCCTGGGTCGCCGAAAAGTGTAAACATAACACGTTTCGGTGGTAAGACCCGTGTTAGTGATATGTATCAATTCACTGTAAACATTAGTCTGACAATATTAAATGTACACATGGCGAAAGAAACTGTTGGGACAACATGATACAAGGCAAGGGATTAACAGAACTTTCGAGAAACTATGAGAATCAACCAGAATCCTATAAAAATGTTATGGAGAGCCCATGAAAACGTTGCTGAAGTGGTCGGGGTGCATCGTAAAGCAGCCAGCCACTCGAGGATTGAGCATTTCCGTGTCGAATGTCAGTTCCGAGTGGTTTCAATGCTCGTTGCCCGATAAGAGAGGTGTAACAGTAGGTGCCGCAGTCGGAAACACTCGTTCGCAGCACCAGTATCCATCGAATCACCCGAAATATCAGCAGCCAATGAATCGCACGAGAACACGCCCGTGAGAGTCTGTTATATGTTCGGCGCGCGTGTGGCTCTCCCTCGGTTACTGTTATCGCGAGGCCATGTAACTAACAAAACGATCCAATTTTCACGCTGTATAAATTCAATCGGCGGCAACGTGCGTCGATAATCAACGTCGCCACGCGAACAATCGCATCGGCGGCGCGTCGGGCTTGCCGATAACGAGCGAACCTAATCGCCGGCGCAAAAATCTAATTGCATTTCGCCGTTCACTGTCGGCGTCGACGTCGCCGACGCGGCAACGTTACATCGATTCATTATAACCGGAGAAAATGATTGCCGGCTGTTCACGTGTGTATTAGCGGCACGCCTTACGTGTTCCCGTAACGACAAGCTCGGGCCCGGACTTGACAGTAACGACAGTGACTCGACAATAAATTTATGCAGTTAAATTGCTACCCTCGGTTACGTGCACTTGGATGAAAAACGCCGCTAAAGGGGGTGATACTGCACGATCGCACGATAGTCCTCTTCGAGCGAGGTTTCAGAACTGTTACGCGCGGGAAAGACCCGCTGTTACGCGAAAAATAATAACATTTCGGAAATCTCGAGCGGCGAACATTCGCCGCGCGAGGTACTGGACGAATTTGTTACGGAGCTACCGATCAGATGCAGCGGGTGAAAACAATCGATTTTTAAATAAACCATAAGCTAGAGGAAATTGATTTAGGCACTCGGATTCGAAGGAAGATCAATGAAAACCGAGGCGAAACAATTTTTCTCGCGGATTGTCGGAACGGGGTACGGTGAAGGGGGGCTTGAGGGACAGAGCGAATATTCGGGGGTTTCGGAAAATTCCCTACCTGCAAATTTTCCGCAAAATCGCGAGAGGGTAGGATCGACAGTGTCGCCGTCTTGCCGGCAACAGTTGCGCGCGCACTTCGAGTCACGTTTCTATCAGTGGAAACGCTCAGTTGCCGCCGCGCGGCCGCGTGATCCGCAGTTTTTGAAGTTCTCCTTCTGAAAAAAAGGTTTGTTGCTCCGCCAGTGTTTCTCACCACGGCCCGATCGTGCAAGATTAACGAGCACCCTCTAATTACACGCTGCAACGGCCGGGCGTTCGGACGACGTTCGCCGGAAAACGTTCGTGGAAACTTAAAAACAAAAAAAAAAAAGAAAAAATCTAGCGCACCCGTTTCGCTGAAATATCGCGTGTTCCAAGTGACAACGACACCTAAATCGGCGGTGAACGCTGTGCTGTTTTTTGCAACGCATCCGTGAAGGTGGTTGCACGACAGTGGTTCGACTAGTGGTATCACGCGGACTTCGTTCAAGTAGGAACATATTCTTGTTAATAATTTATTGCAATTACTTAGCCACCTTCGTTTCCCACGCAATCGTGCGGTGTGAAATTTACGGTTCCGATTTGACAATCGCTATTGGACGTGAAAGTACAAAAGTTTCTATATTTGTTGTTAGATTCGATGAGAAACATCTTTTTGTTTGCAACACTTAATTCGCATCAACCCCTTAACGTAGGAATTAAATGAAATTCTATGGGACCGAAGATAGCATTTATTTTCTAAGTTATCGTTTGACGATGAATTTTCGTATACATTCGGAACTGTTCTTGGGATAATGCGACACATGTTGTTGGTAATATTTATTAATATATCGTACAATGTTATTTGAGACACACGTGTATTTGTACATTTGTATCCTCGTAGGGGGTTGGTGTGTTTATATTTGAAGTCAATCGGAGAGGAAGATTGAAAATTTCGTGGTTTCGGAGTCACTGTGTCAGGAAAAATTAATTCAACAATCCAAAATACACGTTTTTAGACGAATTCAACCCTTAACCGAACACGTGAAAATCGTTCCACCGTAATTGCTAGTAAAGAACTGGACAGTGAAATGGAAGTTAAAAAATCTTTCGAAGAACTGGGCATAAATGAAACACAAAAACTTGACGCATTAACGGAACTCTTACGAAACCCCGAGAGTCAACAAAAAATTTCCGAATCGTGCAGATCGAATAGGTCGCGAGTTAATTCGGCTAATTAATTCAGCTCCATGTCATCTTTTATTCAGCGTCGGTCAGATTTCATAAAAAAGTCTTCCGAGAAGGAGGACACCGAGATTTATCGCTTTTGTAACTTGTCCGAGCGACTCTACTCTTGCATAACGCCCGCGGTTGTTAATAATAACAAAGAAGCGGATTTGCATGAGCGTTCAGAGTGCACTCGCGAAGACGTGCTCGAATCGCCGAAGGGTTCCGGAAGTCGGGGGATTCGTTTCTAAGAAGTGGAACAAAAGAGGAGACCACCGGGCGATGGTCGAAGCAGGGTGACCTTTAGGCGATCGGGCGTCGTTAATAAATTTTTCATCGTTATCGCTTGTTTGAAAGCTAGCCCAGACGCTGCAGCGACGAGGTTGGCCTCGTGTAAACACGATTCGCAAAGATTCTGTTTACGATCCGCCGCGAATGGGCAGCTTCCCGACCACGTTAGGTCTTCGGCAATAAACAGTGATGGGACTCGGATGCGTGTGCAACGTGTGCATCGGGTACTGCCGTGAAAGCGCACTCGGAACGCCGCCGCTGCGTTTCTTGATTTCAAATGTTGCTCTCATTCTCATCGCGACTCACTCGCTCGAAGGGAACTTCGGTTTCTGAAAATTTCCTTCTACGCACTTCGGCACGAAACTGTCGCCCAACTATTTCCTATCCTGCTTTGGAAGCAGCAGCTTCTCACTCGGTGAAAACACCCCTCAGGGGTGAACGCGCGCTTCCAAGTTTACTCGTACAGTTCGAGAACTCTGATGAATGGAAAGAAATGGTTATAATGAAAATAGTCTTGCGTACTCTGGACTCTGGAGCACTGTGGCGAGAATATTTGGAGTTGGTAGTTGCAGTAGAATAGCCTGCCTGATAATTTTTCTCGAAGTGATTTCACGAAATTGCTCGAACTTTGTAGTTTGAGTAGAATGTCCGGTCTGACCATTTCTGGTGGCAATGCTTCGGCGAAATTGTTTGATGTTTGTTGATTCAGTGAAATAGGTTGTCTGATCATTCTTGTTCGATATGCTTTGGAGAAATTGCTTGAACTTTGTAGTTTAAGTAGAATGTCCGGTCTGACCATTTCTGGTGGCAATGTTTCGGCGAAATTGTTTGACGTTTGTGGATTCAGTGGAATAAGTCTGATCATTCTTGTTCAAAATGTTTTGGAGAAATTGTTGGAAGTTTGTGGTTTGAGTAGAATGTCCTGTCCGATCATTTTTAGATCCGAAAATATTTTGAGTTTGAGAATGTCCAAGTAATTTAAAAGTTTTTACTGAATAAATTAGAGAAGAAACTCGAAAGTAACCGATTTGGCTTGTGAATCGCTGATATAATAAAATATATTATTTGTATTATTTGTGAACTACAAAATATAAAATGATCAGCAACAGTTCCATCCTGAAGTCGGAATGTTAAAACGTAAATAATTGGTTATTAAGCACAGCAATAGGTAATCTATTATCGTGTCAATTAAGAGGCAATGTATATCTTTGTTTGAGAAACAGTGACGCAAAGCGTTGACGAATAACAACAGATAGCGTGGAAGCAAAGTGGTTATATTACATGAAATGTAAACAAATATCAATTTAGTTGAAAATAATGGACCGATGCGCCGAACGATCGACGTTCACTTGGTCGCAAAACATGAAATTCTTATGTCCGTTCAACGAATTGGATTGTTCGAGTATTTTCCGAGCGTGTTTTTCACAAAAACCCGAGTTTTTGTAAAACGGACACACAGCGGGGTTCGTAAACGGGTTAAAAGTTTTCCGAGAAATGTGCGTGAGGATTGAATAGGTTAATTGATTAGCGTCAGCTGTCACAGGGAAATCGAATATCGTCTGGTGAACCAATTCCTGCTATTCACGGGAGCAACAGTTGTCCCAGACTGTCACCAGGAGTTATCGGTTAGCGAGCGCGTTTAATTTTGCCGGTATTTTCGCGCGGTTTTTGCTCGTGACTTAAACTCGAGGGGAGAGCGGCGATTTCGCATAACTATCAAGCGAAACTTACGTCCGACTCTAAGTATAAATCGCATCCGAAATTTCGACCACGTTTTTTTTCGAACCTGCCACCAAAATACCTCGGGACTAATGCACCGATTTAGCTGAAAATTCGTGTGGTTATTTTCGGAACGATTTAGTGCTTTCACAGAATCATTTTACGCCTGTCATAAATTTTCTTTTAGACATAAGATCGACGATTTTCAAGCCGACAAGCAGGTTGTTCAATCGAAATGGCTGCCATTTTTTGAACGATTGGAGTGCTCCACTTTGATTATAAATTTGGACAAAGTTACATAATTAATAATTGCTCGAACTGTACAACTTTGCATAATTAATCGCCCAATTTTCGAGAGTTCTGTACTCGCACGGGGTTTTGTTTTGTTTTTTTCATATGAACACCAGTGAAGCGCGTTTTCTCGAAATATCTAGATTTTTCAACCGATTTTCACGTAATCCTCGGAATTATAATTTCCAGATGAATTCGACCTCAAAAGAAAGCGGAAACAAAGAACCCGTTTTCCAGGCTTAAATGACCCGTCGACAAAGACCAGAGCTTTTTACATCCGCGAGAGTCGAGGACAAAACGGATTAGTGACGGGACTGTAATAATTACTTGATAAAAGCAGCAGAGTTGCAAATAAAATTGTGATCGAAAAAGAACGCGTGAAAACATTGTGTCGGTTTCTTCGCCGATGATGCGGGGTGCTTGTCAGCCGAGGCGAAATTGAATGACGTCGATCGGAAACTAATTGAGTTCGTCCAATTAATTGGGTTACGAAAAAACGTGTAAAGTTATTTGTCGTGGGTTCTGGAGCGCCTAGCGGCACGCAGCTCGTCTACGGTGAGTGCCAAATTTCATTATTCGAAATTTAATCTGATGTAATTGCAGCCGATGCTTATGCAAATACCTTTTACGCGAACAAAAGGGAAAGCTGCAGTTGAGCAACACAATCGATTTAATGCAATAATTACTTTAGTACGTCGAGCACAACTAAACCGCACAGCCAATTCCATTGCGCTTCGTATTTTACCATGTTTTCGAAAGTTCGAGCAGAAAAATCAGCAGCGATGGCGCTCTGTTTTGTTGTCGAACTTTTTCACCTGTGAAAATGTCAGAACGCATTGAATTTGAGTTGCGAACAGTTTTTTTTACATTTTTCAACTTGCCAATATGGTACAGTTGTCAGTTTACAATTGAAGTTTACATAGAATTTTTTAATTTTAGAAGAGATTTTTTTTCTGTTCTCCGTGAGATCTAAATTGTTATTTTTTAATTATTCTTCCCGAATATTCGTTGCGAACACATGGAAATAGCAGTCAAGTTCGGGTCTCACTTTTTATTATATTCCCTTTCAGAAAAAAGGAGAGCTTCATTTTTGCAGCGAAAAATTATTAGAATGAAAAATGTTTAAAAATACGTCGTGCAGTCTACGGTGGGCTGTGCTGTTTGTTTTAGTTCGAAATGCGTTTCCCCCGCGAGAAAAATTCGAAATCGGTGTCCCGGTGCGGTTGTTTTGAGTTCATCAAGCTAACGGGCACTTTCGAGTGCTGAAAATGGGAAACTGCACCAAGAAATAGCCCCGGAAAAACTTAGGACGCAGTAATATTAGCATATACAGCGTATCCATGCGCTTTCTCCGTCACTTGTAGCATTATTTTGTGTAAATTCAATGTTTTGTACGTCGGTTACGATTTTTCGGAAATGGCTGGCTCACCAAAATGATCACCATTATTTCCAACAACTTCTGAATATATCTCTTCTAAATATACCTCTTAAAATATTTATCTTTTTGTGAGAAACAAATGCAAACACCGAACTACTATTTCCCCCACAATTCCAACGAATTATAATTTTGTAAAAATTTGTCTACACGTCGTCCAGTAAACTAATCCTTCTAGCATCCTTGAAGAGGCTCTGGTTCGTCAAAAAATTGTTTTTAACTTATCCTGTCGTAATATTAATAAGATCCACTATCTATTCAGCTCAAGTGAAAGAATCGAATGGTTTTTGCAGATAACAAGCGTAATAAATCTTTAAAAATAGCAGTTCTCAAGCAAGCACTCGAGCCTATCGAAAATAGCAGTTTCGAGTAGACAGGCGAAAGAGCAAACATAAATCGTCGGGTCTTTCGATTAGGTAAACACCGGCGCCAAGGTTCGTAATAAAAATGAAATCCGACTTGCCGTGATAACGCCTAATGCCGTCTGATTTTGAAGTTCTCGCAGTAAACGCAGTCTCAGGTCTTGTAACAGCGAACATGACCTGGAAACATCATCGCGGCAGTGGCATCCGCGCCCATCCTCGTAAATCGACCCCGTAACCATGTGTTCGGTTTTATGATCGATGCCTCCCTTCCTTGACCGCGTGTGTTTACGCGTACCAGCGCCGAGCAGTTCCCCAATATGCTGAAAGGGAGCAACCATAATGCGCACTCGGCTCGCAATTGCGTCAAGAAAATGCGAAATCGAATACCATAAATCCCTGTTGCGTTCTTACCGGCGCGACGCGACGGCCGGGCCGTTAAAAATTGCGAGCAAACATTCGCGAGCGAAGTATTTCAATTATTCATTCATCTGTTACTGGGCTGGTCAATGCACCCTCTGCGACGCGTTTAATTAGTTTGCTGATGTTGCAACTTCCGAGAACGCTGGAAGACAGAAGGGGATGAATACGATTCAAATAACTTCTATAAGATAAACTAATACCATTTAAGTATAGAACAATGCTATACGTTAGGTCGGGTTATAAATAATTTCTGTTACCGTTCCGGGAACAAATTGTAACGACGCATTCGTCGTATAATTCAGATATAATTGCTCTAATTTTATCGATACATAAAATTGATCTACCGAAACGGAAATTATTTATGTCGCTGACCTAATATATTCAGTTATTGTTTCGTGCGGTTGTGTTGTTCGAGGAAATAGTCGAAGCATCGATTTTTCACCCGGCTAAAACACACAAAACAGTGTGCAAGTTTATGGTTTTTGGTCGGCGGGGGTCAATGAATTCAAAATAGGTTGGTGCAGATCGCAGACAAGAGTTACGTCTATATCGTTCGCAGATCTGAACTTTGTTGCATGTGCCTTTCTTATCATTAGACTTTCAGCTTTCTTTTTTTTTTGCTTATTCATGTACAAGGTATCTCGCAATAAGACTGAAATTAGTAGAGCCAATATATGCGATAAACCCGCGAATTTATTTCAGAGATGACTCACGCTGTCTCGTATACAATTTTTAAGTGGAATGTGATGGTCGCGATCAGACACGGACGATCAGATAACGTTGATTCATTACCGCTAGACGTGAATTAGCCAATAGGTTTTTTTTTACTAGAATTCATTCGAAATTAAAACCCACAAAACATTCAATATCAAGTCGTGTCGTAATTTTAGTGTACCAATTTCATTTATTAACTTGTCGTTCATTCGTAAAATCACTGGTCCCACTTATCAAAGTAGAAATGGTTATTCATGATCAGCTCCACGCAAGAAAAAATGTCTACTGCATATTATGCAAATTTAATAGCATTTTTATTTTATTTTTTCCCGAAAGAATGTTCCAACGAATGACAACATTTTTTGCAATAACACACGTGCCCGAATGAAGAAATTTATTCAATTAAATTCCACTGAAAGCATCTGTTTCAACAATTATGGAACAGAATTGAAATAGAATAAAGTTGACAGTTTGAATTTTTTTGTTAAATTTGAATTTTTGATTTAGCGGAAAGCGCATTATTGTGTAATTTAACCCGCTTCTGTTTTATTTTCAAATCGGAACTTTCGAAGATTCTCAATATTCGAAAATTTGAAGACGGTGTCGGTGTCGGGCGCAATACGCGCAGTTCTCCTTTTAAATCGGAAATCTACCGGAAGTTGTTAGTACATGGTCGTGACTTGGTCAGGTTTCAATTAGACCCCGATTGCTTTCGTGGCGTATGGTCGAATCTTGGTTAACCTCTACTCAAATCTTTGATCAGGCTCGTAATTAGATTTCAGCCGAGTTTGAGCTTGCGTTGAATCATCGCCGCCGCCCCCTCCCCCCTTTGCCAGAATCAGATTCGCTCTTTCGACAGTGGTTAATTGCGTTCTTCAAGTCGGCGTAACATCCCGATGAAAGCACGGACCGAATTCTTAATCACGGATTTAATCAAGGATTTTAATCAAACCTCATTTCCATTAGCTCTCTCGAGTGCGAGCACACCGGCTGGAACACGTGTATCATGTCGTCTTTCATTATTGTGGCATTCGATGGAATGCTCGGCTCCGCGGCAGCCTGCGGACGTTTATGCGAATTCGGATTTTGATGGTCGCCGAGAGAACGGAGAGAACGAAAAACGGTATTGTGTCGGTTGATTTAATCGAGGAAAAAGTGAAACGGAAGGGAGTTAAAAGAGAAATGAAAACACGTCAATTCATTTTATTTTTAACAAATCCGCACGGAAGTCCTTTCTGAATCGGAAATTGTCCTTTAGCGTTTTCGAGTGACTTTTTCTTCACCGAAAACGAAGAATTCCGTTCGATTGAACGATAAAAAGCGAGCTATCTTCTTTCGGTACTTATTTTATATTTTCGGATAATTTGGCCGTTGTAATTTGGTTTTTCGACGGACATGCGCTCACGATGTCCAGTTAGTGCAGCTAGCGAAATTGCCTGCTCGTGGTCGACAAGACAACACTGTCTCGACCAGACATTGAGTGTTTGCATCTTGACGAAACCGTATCCCGTACTCCTCGGTATCGATTTCCACTATTTCTCATGCTATTTTAAGCTATCACTGACCGAGAGTAAAACACCCTTCAATTAGCTTGTAATCAAATTTCCGAGGTTTTTGCTAAATCGAGTCTGCTTAAGTAAACAATCGCAGTAGGATCAATTAACGGGACGCGGGGGTAGAACGTTCGAACAGGATCAAGTTAGGGGACAAACGAACCGGAAATGGAGCTTTCCATTTTCTCCCGACCCGCATCTTTTGCGACGAGAAAAGAATACCGCACGGTCTCCACGATGAATTCCGTTGCTAGGGAGCGTGTTTCCCATAGATAAAAGTGCATCGAACCATAGAGATGGTTTTAGCGTGTCCTAACGTGGATTCGTGGCGCGCGGGCATCGCAGCTGCAACTTGCAAACCGATGCAACCCGTACTACGTGCGTCACGGTGCACCGAGAAAGAGACCCAGAGAGATAGAGGGGGGAGAGAGAGAGAGAGAGAGAGAGAGAGTGAGGTACATTAGGCACTCGCATGGTTAATGGCCATGTTGAGAGCATTATCGGGTGACTTTCGTTGACCTATGTCTTCGTTCCTTCACGTGTGTGTTCAAAATAAACGCGATTCCTGTCTATCGACCTAATTTCTCAGTTTCGAACTGGTCCCGATACGAACAATTTGCCAACAAACGATGCGTTGCGTTAGACACCGTCAGTCGATAGTCCTTTCCTAATTGGGCACTCGAATCGATGAAGAATTTCAATGGCTGGCACAAGGAGAACCGCAACGCGGGCTGCGAAAGCACTGCCCACTTACTGCGCGATACTATTGAGATCAAACATTTTGCTGCCAAAGGTTGGATTTGTTAATGATGAATTGGATCGAGGCTAAGAAATTGACTTCGCAATTATTATATTTAGCTTTTATATTTTCGTGCAGAATTCTTTAATTTCTGATGAGATTACGTATTGCACTGTGTCTCTCAGACCTTCTCCTACATTTGATTCCTAGCAGATGGAATTTAAAATAGTAGAAAGATAAAGCGAATTTAGAAATACGGATGTTTTATTTTCAGCTTGCTAAAATTATTAAAGAAAGGACTTTTTCGTTGGTCCCTGTATCTGTAATTAGACTGCGAATTTTGTACATCCATGATAAAATTGAATTACATTGTTTCGGACACATGAGAATTGTTCAGAGGAGAAACACATTTTTACGAACCTTCTGCCTCTATTAATTGACACAGAAAAATATTTGTTTCGCATAAAGACCCGCAGCCTAGTTATTGCATATTTCCTTATCCTCTGCTATATTCGATCGATGTGAAAAATGGAAGTATAGGACAGAACATAATTCTTTTAGATCGTTCAGGTGTTTCTTAATGACTCAGGTGTGTCTGCTAACGGCGCAGCTTTTCTTGTTAGATGCGACGGTGGTGCGTCTGGTGTCGGTGCAATCGATCTGCTTCGAGATGCAGTTTTCCCATCGGAGTTTAAAGTTGGTCTTCAGTCGATCTGAGAATACACTCTTCGAAGCTCGAGTTCACTTTCGCGATAAGTTCATCGATAACAAATTACTGCTTTATTGTTTTACCCATTTCTTAAGCTGACAGAATAATTGCCAGCAAGCATTGCTAACAAACAGACGGAGAGTTCATTTGTGACATCTGTAGAAACACAACAGTGAATAAAATTCATTCTAAAACAGAGCGTCGGGTACTTTTAAATCAGATCAAATAATTGACAAGCGGATAAAAAGTTTTGTTCGATGGTCTACTAATTACAATTCTTTGTAATCGATATGGTACGACAAATCGCAAAGTAAAAGCAGAAGTTTTTGTCCGCGTTCTCTACTTTAGCACGTCGCCTGCTGGACCACCATCTCGAACACCCCCGCAACGATTAAAGTAATTTATTTAACGGGAGCAGGAGTTAAAAAGTTAAAAGTCGCCGCAGTGTGATTACCTCTTGAACTCTTTCAGATTCTACGAATCCTAATGAATATGCAACGATTAGACCGCGGATCTTTATGCAAAATAAAAGTGTTCGGCATCTGTTGCAAGAATCGGAAGAACTACTTAGATATTTCTTTCTTCAACAATTTCCACTCGGTCGAAATTTAACGATTCTCTGAGATATTTTATGACTGTGCAAACCTTATATTCTCGCAGATCTTTCAAGACTTTCGCCCGCAACGCGGTTCAACTAACTTTTATTTCGACCTATAAAAATTCTCACAGCGGATCGAATGGAAATAAACAAACTTGCAGTCTCTCGCAGAGGTTCATTGAGGTTCTACCGTAACGTAGTAAGCTCGCGCTCGTCGGCGAATTAAACGTGCCGATAAATCGAACGCGCTCGCGAAAACAGCTTTAGATCGTTTAATTCGGGACCGAATCCCGGAGTTCACGAGGCGTCGCCGAATTTGCTTACCGAAAGTGCAGAGAGCTTTCTTCACGGTGGGATGAACGCGTAATCAATACCTACCCCCGGGGGGCGATAAGATTGTGGCGTTGTGCAGTCGCCATGTGTATCGAATCAGGCCAAGAAGCGAACCTAAAGCCACCGGTCGTGGGCGTTTCTCTTTTCGCCTTTGCCTCTTGGCCGTGGCGCGGGATCAGCCGCCCGTATGATCCCGCCGAGTAAAATCAGAGTCGTGATAACACGGCGAAACGCACCGGTATACACTTCCTTTATTTGCTCTCGCCTCGGTCATCGAGACGCCTTTCAAACCCGACGAATAAAAATAAACCGTTTTGCGGAGCAACCTCTCCGGGCACCGCTTGTCGCGAACGTTTCTCGCTTCTCGCCGGAATTATTTATTTCCAACCGGCGCAGAGGCTCGCACGCTCGCGATCCGATATGTACACGGTGTTTTGAAAATCTTTCTACGAGCAGCCGAGCGGTGATTCCGCGTGCAGAAAACAGGCCGATAAGAAGGAATAATATTTTTTCGTTTTCGACTGAATCCAGTTCGAAAATTCAGCACGCGGCTTGCAGATCTTGTACCGTGCGTAGATGGAAGAGATCAGTTAAAGTCGACTTTTTTCTCACATCTATCACTCCTGCTTGGTTACTCAAAACCGTGCTAGGTAGTTCTTGTTGTAAAGGGTGAGGTGTTTTGAATGGTAGATTGAATAGTAGCATTTGTTGATAGCAATAACTTTGATGTAATAATGACAACTGTACAAAGATGTGTAAATGCAGGTTAGCTGACTGAAGACTAACTGCTCGCACGCAGAGATGGGTTTTTAAGGGATGTGAAATTGGCAGTGGAGGTGGTATATAGTAGTGGGAGAAAATTGGGGGTGAATGTTTAGAAGTTGTCCAGACGCTGTCTTAAATTGTTCATGTGCCGGAAACTCGCAGAAAAAATGGGACGAGTCCCGTTGCTTGGGTCTGAAGAGTCTCAAGACTCTCAGGCTAATTTATTGCCTTTAGTAAGGGTGGTCGAAGTGATTGGGACCGGTGTCGAATTCGAGAGACCCTTTCTCGCGAAAGTTCGTCGCGATCGATCATCGGCCGGCGCGTTGTTCAAATAATGCGTTACACAGACCGTTTGAAAACCGTTCCGCGTCGGCGAGAAATATAACCGGCAGCGGCGCGTTTCTTTCGTCTCGGTGGGGCGTGTATGAGATTTTAAAGCGTAAACTTCGCGTGAACTTCGGCCAAGTTTAATAAAGTTCGCCCAGCGGACAGAACAACGCGGCGGCGACAATAGGGGCCGCGGGGTCGGGGACAAACGCGAATTCGAATTTTGCGCCCTCAAATTTCGCCGACCGAGCAATAATCCGAAACCTTTCATCGTCCTTTGGGTTCAAGCCCTCGGCTCGCAGCTGCGGCGAATGTTTATTCCTCTGCTTTTCGCTCCCGGGAACTTATTTAGGGATTTCCAGGCTGGTTACAATAGAACGTTCGCGAAATTTGCCGTAGATCTTTGCAGCTATTTATGCATACGCGGCGAACAGAAATTCAGAGTGGCTCCGTTAGCTATAATATTTAACGAAGTTCAATATACACTCTTTTTAATCGTTAGTGGAGATATTAGAGTTTTTCTGTCGCTTCTTTTCGTTACAAGCAAGAATAATAAAAGCTTCGGTGGAGACGTCATAAATACTTATCTGCACTTTGAAAGTTTGTCAGTTTATTAATCCTTAGTAAGAGGCCACTAAAAATTGCTGTGTCATTCAAAATATTTGTTACATTATTAAATTTGTTCGTATTTAATAAATTAGTAAACACTTCAGTATTGTACTAGTATATTGCACCATTTTCGTATGTATAACACGGAAAAAAATATATAGAGAAGAGAAACATTCTAGGTCGGATGAAACGTTTCGTTTTGGAGTTAAAAGAGCTTCGAGTGCAAAGGGTTAATATTTATTTTACATCCGCTAAAATGAATTTGCAAACGAAGATTTCATCTTTGAAAATGATTCGAAACCGAGTTCCACGTTGAAGAACCTGAATCGATCAGTATATGCACGAGCGGAATCATAAAATGTCCACTGGCGCTGCTAAAATTCCGACCCAATAAATAAGTTACAAGTACCAACAGAAATATGTACACTCGCTCGCAACAGGGAGATGAAAGCATACCGGAACCGTGCCGGACCAGAGTTTCAATATCGGGAATAAAAGTATAGCAGCAACAGTAAAGTTGCAACGGATCTTCAATAAAATAGAGAAGCTAGTTTTCCTTCGGTTCAATGTTCACTTCGTTCTTGTAATCTCCGAAAAAGCTTAATGGAAGGCATAAACATCCAGTTTCCGCAAATTGGCACACCAGAATGCGATCTCGCTTGGACGTCCGCAGTATAACGCTCGACGAAGTATGCCAGCGAGTCTCGAAAACAGTGCGGGGGTTTTTGGATCGCCCTTGTCTTCACCCTCATTTTTCATGCCGCGTTCTCGAACGTCAAAAATTTATGTACCGTTGCGGGATTTGAACGGCTTGTTTGTCAAAAGCCGCGGCGAGGCGACGGTTTCCCCCGGCTTCGAACGAAAGAAAACCGTTCATGGATGGTTTCAGCGCGGAACCATGATTTATCTAGGACGAAAAATCGGTTACGAAGTTCTCTAGTGGCCACTTCGGCAGATTCTGCACGACGATACGAGACATCGTAGTAATCGTCCCGGTTTTCCAGAAGAATGTCGCTCGGCCCGGAAGATACAGTCAAAAAGATAGCACGTGCAGTGGGCAGGAAGAATGAATCGATATCAAACTGTTTTTCAAAAATCATTATTTGTACGCTTGTCAAGACAGAGTTCCAAAAAACTCAAGAAACTTTTACATTTATTTTACTAGTTACAGTGTTTTATTACTGACTGAATTTCACCCCAGTCAAAAATGTTTGATGTACGAATTAACGTAATTGACTGCGGTATTCACAATTTTATTTAAGAACTTTTGATTGCTTTGAGAGATGCAAGATATTTTGGCACATTTGTTGCTAGATCTTTGCAATATTCTTGAGACTTTGGCCTCCTTTGTTCTTCCTCTCGAGGTCCCATAATTGAGTCGATGAAGACGGTGGAGAGGGATCATTTTTAATTCAATTACCTCTTTAAGAACTTCCATTAGACGACAGAAAACGCGATTTTGAATTAGCCAGGCTCTGAATGGAGAGGCCCTGCCCCTTCGGAAACTTTAGTTAAACGAATTTGGCCCGTTGAACGTTTAAGTCGAATATTTACACGAGTTACCAGCTTTCTAATTTAGGCTTCAGTTGGTACAAGAACTTCAAATGGTCGCGCGACAGCCACATGGGTAAATTTTAGGTTTCGATGCACAAAGGGATGCACAAAGGGAATTTTGAAACGAGGGGTGTTTATTTTGAGCGAATTTTCGGACGGTGGTGTAATGAATAGTGTTTGAAAAGCTAAAAATAATTTGATCGAGGACTTTCATGATAAGTGAAAATATTCAGCATCAATTATAAGAAACAGGGGATGAATGGCAATTTATTTCTATTTTTGACTTTTTAGTTACCGAAGTTTTATGATTGTATACTTGTCAGACAGTATTCGAGGCGAATGAAGGTAAAAATAATTTGATCGAGGACTTTCATGATAAGTGAAAATATTCAGCATCAATTACAAGAAATAGGGAATGAATGGCAATTTATTTTTATTTTTAACTTTTTAGTTACTGGAATCCTGTAATTGTATACTCGTCAAACAGCACTTGAAGCAAATGAAGCATCTGTTATTATGACTACAATGAGGACTTCCATTTTGAACAAAAATATTCTGCATCGAGACGAATAAAACGGTATAGACTTTTAGTGCACAAAATAATTTTGCAGGATACATTTTTTTTTACATCTATCGCAACTGTGTTCTGTACACTGAAAGAGTGTGACAGATAGTCACAAGGGGCGGATAAGGATTAAAAACTGACCAACAAATGGTTAAACTCGTAACATTTGTGGAAGGTGAGAGATCCATCAAATCATTTTTCCGCGTATTCTATTTTCTAAAAATTCAGCATGAAATGTTGCATTCTCGACCGACGCACAAAAATTCTGGGAAATTATGCTGCATTCGAGGGAACAAATTGTAATGTAATTAAAATTCTAGGATCGGACTCGTTTTGCAAAATAAAAATTCTACAGCATTTTCCCCCAATGTATAACCACAATCATATTTTTGTAGTTTCTATAAAATATTTGAAATTATTCTAGGATGACTCACAATTTAGTTGTGCTACGAATACCGAGGAATCTTGCGGCGTGATGATACGGGTTTTTGGAACACGAAGGACCGGGTCAACCTCAAGTTGTTATTGAGTCATGCTGAATAATGCGATTGCTTTTCTTATTCTGCACGAACACTTAAGAAAGAGTGTTACATTGGAAAGATATCGGTGGAATCTGCATTAAATTTCCGCCCGATTTTTGCACGCTCGTTTGACTAGTTTACCTCGTTTAAACGGTCTCATTTACACGGTCAACCTGGTACATTCGTCAGCAATGCATAATGTGTAGCGTACCACTAACCGAACGCGTAACAGCCACCGAAACCGACACGAATATCCGCGACCCTTAATTAACGTAACGATTGCCGTCGCGCAGTAAAATCGCCCATGAAAATAATTTCGCACGAGCACGGACCGCGTTTAATTGAACTTTATTCCCATCGGTCAACTGCACGCGCGACACACCTTCGGAAATGAAAGTTCACTTCATCAATCCTTCCTGCGTCGGCGAATAAATCGCTAATCGGGTCAAATACTGTTTTCTCTCGTTAGCGTCGCCTTTTTGTATCTCTGTGCCACGATGCGTCTTTGTCTCTGACGTAAGCGAATCGGCAATCAGTGGAAAATAGTGTCCGCACTACTCGATAACGTCAAGCTGTGGGTTTTTACAAGGAAATGCTTCTAATTGAGAAAACTGTTTCTTAAAACACTCACGGAGCAGTAAAAGCGATTTTAGAAACGGAACACTGAAAGTGATTTTTAAAAATAGCAAGAACGCGTTTATCCTTTCTAGCCATTTTTTAAGCAATATATACCCAAAGAAATAGATATGTGTAATTGCTGATAAGTTTTACAATCTCAAGCTATATTTTAAGTTGAGGAGAAAGTAGTGATAGTCGTGTAGATGATTTTCAGAAATGCTGAATTAACTCTGCAATCACCGCAACTTGATTTTCTCTCGAATATATTCCATTCGAAGACTGCCAATAACTGCAACAAGCATGCTAGAAAATTAATAAGTCCCGGTATTTAATCTCTCGTTAAATTTTCTGTCGTCGATATTCATTCAGCAGCCCATCATCCCCATCGTGTAATACTTGCATGCGAGATTTACGTGACCAGAAAATATTTTGCGAAATTAGTCATGCTTCGCACGGGAACGTTCGATCGAATCAATTTCAATGGTGCAAACGATAACTTCCTGCGAATTGAAATTCCTCGGAATTGTAATTGCGTGCGGATCATCCCAGCGACGAGACGAGTAAGTGAAATCCATACGGTAATTGAAACAAACTGAAATTCCCTGGGCGAATCGAGAATAGTTCAGCTACTTTTTGAACGCAACCGAACGACGCTCATTCACCAGTTTCACGGGGTCCAAATAAACGTCGGAACCCGAAGATAGTTTCGATTCAAATTCATCGAGCAATTAAAAGTAATCGTGGGAATTACGTGGAAACAAAACCTGATAAAACGCGGTTTGTGTTTCGAATTGTTCGTGCTTAATCCGTTGCTCGAAACGCTGATTAGCACGGCATTTATGCCGTTTTAACCAAACACGATAATGATTGCTTCGGCCAGATGTTTTTTAAGTCTGTGTGGATCCGTCCAAGCTCTTGAATTTTGATTTATATTAGGGGGACCCATAAGTAATCAATTATTTTGGAACCTAAGACAAACTTTGTAGTAAATTCAAGTTTTAATTTTTTAATTTATTATATACTCTCCATCATTATCAAGAACAGTTTGCTATCTTTCCTGCAAATTTTCAATCCCCTTATATCTTCTACAGAAGTGAATGTTTTATTTCTTAAATAATGCTCCAGAGATCTGAAAACATTGGGCATTGTCAATTTGCAGTTTTACACTTTTTCTGTGGACTAAAAATGCCCTCTTTTTCTATAGTTCTGAATACAGCCGTTGTAATTGCTGACAATACAATTCAGCAGTAACTGTTTCTCCAGGTTTCAACGACTCAAAGTGAATTATGCCACGATAGTTCCACCAAATGCACAGTAACGTCTTTCTAAGTCATAAGCTAGGTTTAGGGGTTGATATTGCGGTTTGATTTGCAGAAAGCCATTGCTTGGAACGCTTTATGTCATCATAAAGAATCCATTTTTCATCTCCGGTAACGATTCTGCTAAGAAATGGATCTCTACAAAATCTGGATAGTAATGAAGTGCAAATTGATGGATGAATATTCTCGTTGGTCTCAGATAATTGATGCGGTACCCATATTCTTTGCCTATATGCCTTTCCCATTTCGAGTAGGTGCCTTTATATAGTTGACCATGTGGACTCAAGGCTTCTCGATAATTCTTGTATACTTAATTTTGGATCAGATTCCACTAGAGATTTTAGGGTTAGGGTCATTATCAAATTCAACTGGTCGTCCACTTCGAGGCCTGTCAGAGAGATCATAATCACCAGCAGCAAACCTTCTGAACCAACGTCGACACTTGTTGACCTTCAATACATCTCCATAAACATCGCAAATTTTCTTTGTTGTCACCGTTGCATTAAATCCCGCATGAAAATGAAAAAGTATGCGATGACGAGTATAATCCTCGGAAGGTACGGACGCCGCCATTTTAGTACAGGGTTGTAAATAAAATTATACTGTTTAGAATATTTCGAACACAGGCTGCTTTACGGAAAACGGTAAAAGTGCTTCTTCTCGGTACAGAACTAAAGGCAAAACAAATTCTTTGCGAATAATTGATTACTTATGAGTACCCCTGATATTTAAACCTACTTTTTTGAGTTTAACGTTGATTTTTTACTGTGGTCAATACGAACAGCTAAAATAGTATTTTGAAATTCTTCTAACGTTACTGTTTCAAATTACACCTAATCATCTTTGCCACAAATAATAGGTAATAACGTTACTGTTTCAAATTACACCTAATCATCTTTGCCAGAAATGCACGAAATAAATTGCCACAAATGCACGTAAATTGTTCCGACGGTGAATGGAGTTTCTTGACACGGCGATTCGTAGTGACGAAAGTCGTTCGGAGCGTGTCGCCTGTTTCGGAGCACGGCATAAATTTCACCGGACAACCCGGTTGATTGGGCATTTGACTTTTCCGCAGGTGTAGCTCGCCGCCTCGGCACAGGTAAATTGATTTCGCCGAGGGAGGGTAGGGCAGGGGAGGGGAGGGGGGGATAGCCGGTGATGGTTTCATTGCCCGGCATGCTTACTTTTCGCCCGATTCGATTTACGACACGCGGTTCCGTTCCGGCCGGGATATACGCGGTGATTGAAAACGTCCGGGAAATGAATGAAGGCTCGTATTCGGCTAACCGAAAGCAACAGTGAAATATGCCGGCGAGAGTCTCACTTCTGGCCCTGATATCATGTTTGCTCGGAACAATGGGCAATCTTTCACGAGACCATTGTCCCAGCTACACGGGATCGTGCATCCCCTTTAAACGGCACACGGTTCGTTAGAATACGCGAACGAAATCGTCGCGTGAAAAATAGCCGAACATCGTACAACCGGGTCTTTCCCGATTCATTTTTTTTATGCCGGATTGTCGATGCTCTCCGCGCCCGTAAATTGGAAGAAAAATTTGGGTGTAATAGTCGCTCGATAGTTGGTTCACCTTTTGCACTCGAAGTTCTGTGGATGATAACGTTAAGGGGGCGAGCATTTTTTTCGGGACATAGAGAATATGCCAGATCGTGCTCCTTTTTCTCGAACGTATTTAGCATCGCGTCAGATGCTCTAACAATTTGAGGCTGATAGCTGTAGTAAATTTTGAGACAAAGCAACATGAAATTGGCTTATTTTGTATGTATGGAAAAAATTCCACACTCCGCCCAAACGGTGCACCGACCTTTAAATTCTACTTACTATTTTTCCTTTGAAACACATCGTTTGTTGCATACTCCGTAGCAGAGTCGCCGTATGCTGTAACTGAGAAACATCTCGAGCGCGAAAGATGAAAACCGTAATAAGGGGTATATATAAAGATTTCGTTTAGGATTTTTGAAAACGTCCAACCAGTGTATCCGTAGGTACGATATTCAGCTTGAAAATACAGAACAGATTTTCAGCCACTTCCGTCGCGTGTTTTTCCAACCAACACCGGTGGAAAATGCAATGGCTGAGATGCAGTTTATCGTGGGACATTTTATTGAAACTAAATCCTGAATCGCGAATCACTTTTCCAGCAATATTACGTGCGGCGAGTTTTGCGTCTCTGCATTTGTATTTTTTGCGCTCGCGATTTGTAAAAAATCTTTAACAGAATCGTAACTTTCTGTAAATGAATATTTATAGGAAGTTTCTGTGTTTGGTTTTCGACAGCATTAAAGTTCGATTTAAACATCGGTCACCTGCTTTCCTAGAACTTCATACGATTTTTAAAATAATTAGGGAAACGGGTAGAAAAGTATTTTAAATTTGAACTTTAAAAATTCCAATCTAATTTTAATATACAATATTATAATAGAAGTACGGTGACGAAAATGGCGGTAGTCCTCGAGTTAATTGCCTCGTGAACATCCAGCAGATGGCAAATCTAATACCGCACTACATCCTTCCAAATTTACATGCTTTTCATCCCCATAATTACTCTTTGAGGTTTCCTCGTACCTGTTGCGAGAATTCGCTGCACCTACTACGGGCACGTGCAGTCTCTAAAATCATTATAACATTTAGTGTCTGGATCTTCCACAGTGGTGCATCCACAGCGTACAAAAGTTTAAAACCATATCCAATTAAAAATATTAATTCCTCTTCCTCGCCTCTTGCGTAAATATGTAAATAGAATTCCACGGCGTTGAGTGGGAATATTTGTATGCGAAAGTGTGAAAATGAGTTGAGCACCTCGCCGATTAATTTGGCGAGTCGAATGACTTTTTTTCGCGTCGGCGATTTACGCTCGCGAGTGAAAGGTCACAGGCAGAAATTTGATTCCCGAAAGATCGGCGTGTCGCAGTAAATATTCGCAGTCTGGTGAACTTGAATCGAACGTAATGGATGGGCCAGCAGAACGAGTCGAGTAGCTCCTGGGCTCGCGAAACACATCTCGAGGTTGTTCACGATGCGATAAATCGGTGAATTGCTTCGTTGACGCGGTTCCGCCGCAGCTGAAATAATAACACGACCAGGATGGCTCGTTTTGTCCGACCGATTGGAAAACATTGGTCACAGAATCGTCGTTTCCGCGTGATCGACATGCCCATGCGATCGATACGTATACCCGCGAGTATCAATCGTCTCCGGTGATCGTTTCGCGTGGTTCAATTAACATTTGTAGCAGCGTCAATACGCGAGCTACTACTCGATTGATTCGTGTAACCGTCGATCGATTTCACACGGGGACACCAACTAGACGAGATTTATGGTCTCGCCGATGGCTAATGCGAGGCACAATTATGTCTTGAAAATTGGAGTAAGACGTCAAAGTAAGAATTTTAATGCAGACAAAATCAGAAGACAAAGAACCAGGATAATCGAGGTTACCATTTTAATCAGAAGATTGTTACAAATACGTTGGTAAAAGTTTCGTAAAAAAATATGATTAAAAAGGTATTCTCGAGTTTTTACCGTATTCAACGAAGCTGAACTTTCGCTCTATGAGCACGTCCGAGGATCAATTATCTTTGTCCACAGATTCGTGCTTGTAAATTCACGCGAATATCGACGATTATGACTACACGATGAAGCCTTTGCGCTCTCGACAATACGGTCACGATAGTTTGCTGATATAATTACCCAGACATCCCCGGTGCCTCGTGGATGATGGGATGGAAACCGATCGGAGATGACCATTATCTGGGGACAAATATTAGTCAACGATGTAATTTAGTAGGTCTCAAGCGGGCCGCAGTTCACCGACACAAGCTGTTCCGTAAACGAGAATCAATTTACGTTTGGAATCGTACGGCTCTTCGTCGCCGGGTGGTCCTCGTCCTAACGCGAATGCCAGTTTTAATTATATTCTGTCGTTTAGCAGAGTCCTCCTCCGGTGACCACTTCGCTGATACGAATCTAATCCTGTGGACCGGCGCGACCGACGCATTAATTGTTCCCTCTTTGCACAAAGACTTTAATGTTTTGATTGCAAATTACGTCGGACGTTTCCACGGTATGAATTTTAATTGGTCAGTGGACGCTGAACTCGTTGCGGTCGTTGGACGTGTGTGGATTTGTGTTGGTCCACGTTTATTAGAAAGGCGTGACTTTCTCTATCCGGGGAAGAGTAATGGATAAATTTTAACGGAACCGTTTTTATCGTATCGCCAGGACCACGATTAAAGGTATCGGATGTGTCCTTCGTTTTTCTGGATGGGTGACGGTATTTCTGCGGTGCAAGCGAACATTTGCGATTCGCATCGTTGGGTATGCAGATGGAAGGAACAATGTGTGGGCAGCTGCGTTCGCACAGATAGAATTGTTCACGTATTTCGAGCGACGCGCGTCATTGTTCGACGGGTCTTGTTCCGGGCTATCTTCAATTTAGCAAGGAAAATGCACGATTGTTTCTTGCTCTGATGCTCGAGCAACGTCGAGAAGATGTTATCGACCCATTTTGACTCGGCTAACTGATTGCTCGTCGAATCCCGAACTTCTTCTTTGTCAGTCCTGCGCTGCAATGAGAAAACAAGTGTATAGGAAAATACATTTTCGAAGAATAATTTACCGCGATCTGAATTAAAGGGACACCCATCTAATTCTTATGTGAATAACTACATCTTCCTGTTATAATTTGCAGTAGCGCTTGTGAAACAGCTAGAGCCCGAGATTGGAACAGCAGATTGCAATTTTCCCGGTAAAATCTCACATTTTCGATTCCCCACGGAAGCTCGATGATCGACAGAGCATTTCCGGAAGATTAGGTCGGCGGCGCGTCACGCGTGGTTCGTTCCTTGACGCTTGTCGATCCGCATCGTAGATCGTGCCAAAAAGATTCCCGATAACGCGATAACCGCGCTGTTCCGCGAAATACGTCGCACATAACGGCCGTAGTCATGGATTGTGAATAACCGGCGCATCGATTCATTAAACGGTTCGCATGAACGCGAAAACAAGGAACGAGGTGGCGGAGGCGCGAAAATGCGAAGCGTGTCGCGAACCCGGGAGATGGCAAGGCCGATTTAATGAATGCGCGTTGACCGTAATCGTTGGTATTCCATCTTTCAGGCCATCTCTGGCCGTTAATGTCGACCGATGATTTCAATTGACGTCAAAATCAACACCGGTTACGGCCGCGTGCGAGCTGTCGATACGACAGCGTTTTGAAACGACGCGCTCGCTGACAGCGATTCTGTTATTGGCGAAACAAGTCTGCTTATTTGGCCAAACCTACTGCCAAGTGATTAACTGACTGTGAATACTCGGAATCCTAACGCTCTACCAGAAATTTTGCCATAGTCTCTTCAAAGTCGAAGATCAACGATTGAGAACTCAATAAGTTGTTCAAGTGAAATTTCGTTCATAGTTCGACTAATATTTTGGAATTTGTATGGTGTAACGAGTTCTTCTGAAATTATTATTTAAAGGGAAATAACCATTAACACTAGAATTATCGAATCAGAGTTTTGGTCCTCGAGTCCGTGGGGTGACATAGATCGTGCAGGACTACTATTTTCTTGTGACCGCGTCGACCGCGCCTAAGGTACAAAAGAACAGGGCTCTATCGTATTCTTTGGAAATTTAAATATTTAAATAACATTGCCACTTCCGTGTACGAGGTTCTTTTCACGCAGAAATGTGAGAAGTTGCCGCCGCCGAACGCGTCAAAGATGTCACAGAAACTAAAGGGTGTTTACACGTGCGTGAAAAAACTCTGAAAAGATTGGAAATTTCAATTTTCTGGAAAGAAGAGAATTGGCAGCTTATGAACAATGTAACAACCTTGAAGTGACCAAAGTACTGAAAGAGTTGAAAGAGTTGAAAAAGCTGCAGGAGCTAAAAGAACTGCGATCAATTGAGGCAGTTATAGACACTGAAAGGATCGTGCCAACAAAAGGAACAATGAAATCCCAGAAAAATTAAGCAACTGTGAGAAAGCTAAAAAGTTTCAAAGAACGCGGAAATCGCTGTAAATATCAGAGAACTCGAAAGAAACTTAAAAAATTGCAACGTAAAATGTATTGCAGTATTTTTGGGTAGTTTTTTGAGCTGATTTCTCTTAGATTTTATATCGTAAACAAATTATCCAAATTTTTGGAGTATCAATAGGAATATAGTGACCGAATAATTACGATTCGAAGACAAAGATTGAGAATGGCTATTTCGATAGTTAACAGAGAATGTAGCCTGGAGAATACTTATTTAACTTCGCTCGTTTCCGCTTCTAGAATTAAACGAAAGGGGGCGTGAAAATCTGAAATTGCAACAAAACTTTCTGAAAGGTTGAAACAAAGTTCATCGCAGCTTAAAATAATGCGGACTTAAATCATCTAAAATTGCCCACTAAAAACGAGTAGATTTATTTCGGCCATTAGAACCGTCGAGGGATAACAAGTGACACGAAAGTTGTAAACTTGCATTAACGAATGTACAAAAATCGAGTGGCAACCTGTTGCGACGAATCGTGAAATCTGGAACCGGTGAATCGATAAAATTGCCATAAATTTTAACGCTCGATTACTTATTTCGCAATCACATGCTCCGTCGATTCTGCACATTTTGCGTTCTTGTGGTCGCAATAATGAAATGCAGATTCATGTTAATTGCCTTTGTGTAATTAGAAGAAAACCCGCATGGAGGTTTTTTCAGCTGGTTCGCGCGTCGCCTCAAGCTGGAATATGTCCCAGATACTCCAGTCGATCCTCGAGGACTATACATACATTTCACACGGCTTCCAAACGAACGTTTCGAACCTCTTTATACACCCCGAATGAATATTTAAAACTTCCGTTTACGTTTTTACCATGCGATCTTTCAAACAGGTGCTTCGTATACATACATATCAAGTTTCGAATGCCGGTTTGCGTTTCCTTCTCTCGTTCGGATCGATGATCAATCCATTCCAATTGCTTCCTCCGGATCGTGCAAGTTTCGAACGGGAAAAAAGCTTCATTACTAGTTCGGGGTGGATTGATAAATGAAATCACGCAAAGACCCCAGCCGAAATTTCTGATTTATGGAAAATTTACGCGGGAAATTTCGGCGGCAGCGTAATTTATCATAGCCCTTCCCGATAGTCGAAAACTGGAACTGACCCAGATTTTAATGGGGACCACGGAAATCGGTTTCTGCAATGTTGATTCATTGTTACAGCCGTGCCTGGTCCCAGAACGCCGGCAGTAAATTTTTTCAAAACGCCCGCGAGCTTTACGACCGCCCTGTATGATTATCGCCGGGATTTACGGTTTTATCTTTATTCGAATTTACTTTTATTTCAATTCACCGTTTCGCGTTTCAATGATTTCAGTATCTGGACGGTCCAGAAAATCAATTCAGCATTTTATTAAAGGTATAAAATTGTATGTATTCATGCATGCGTGAACATATCGACATTTTTGTGTTCCTGTAATCTCTCTACTGTTTCATATCACCCCCAACTGGTTTTTGTCATAAATACACAAAGTCCAGAGTCCACTCATTAATTAACGTTCGCCAGAAGGTTGCTGGAGGTAGTCAGAGAGTTTCGCGCAAGAAAAACTGCTGGTCAAAACGAGCTGGGCAATAATAGCATGCTATTTGTAGCTACTATCGACTTGATGAATTGTTTTGCTTACAACACTTACTTTTCGAATAAATATAGATTTGAGCTTCCGGTTCTTGAAAATCGCGAAGCCGGCGAAGCTCCGCAAGCTTCCCATTGAAATTAGCTTTTTGGGGCAGCTGTTGCTGTAAATCTATTTTAGCGTTACACACTTCGGTCGTTCATCGGCGAAATGGATTCGCCGATTTTTTTTTTTCGTTGACTATTTTTTCCCCGCGTCGTATTTGCCGCTGCATGGTACAGTTTGCGTCTCCAATTTGCGACGAAACACCTGTGCGAGCTTCGTGTTCTCGAGTCTTTCAAGCGTTAACGCATTTTTTACAAGACTTTAACGCAAGTTGAAGTGAATTTGCAAATATTATTCTACAGAAAACATACTTCCGTTACATTCGAAATTGACTTCGAAAAACAAAAACACGTTCTCCAGTTGAAACGGACTCGAAAATATTATTCCGCAGAAAATATACTTGATCGGATTTCAAAGTATTGTTGTGCAGAAAACGTATATGTTCGAATGAATTTCAAAATATTTTTTTTCAGGAAACATGCAATTGTAAATTTTCAAAACAGTATTAAACGCAGGTCCCGCCAGTTGGAAGTTAGTTTATCGATTCATGTTTTTGTAAAAGACCATCCGTTACTTATAAAAATAACAAGTTCATTACCTCATTATGAAATCTTGTAAAGAATACTAGCCTTGTATAGTCATCCTTATCGTACCAAAAGTATTAATTTTAATAATCATCGTAAACACCTGCCAACAAAAATGACAACACCTCGCCGCGCATTTGAAAGAGAAGTTAGTTCAAAAATATGGTGCGGCGTATATTTTTACTCGCGGACAATGCGTTACTCATCCCAGTACCTTTGTCCTCCGCAGCAAAAATATGACATAGAGTGAATAATTACGTTTCCTCCAAAAACAGAACAGTCCGCCCGAAAAAAGACACGTAAGGTCGTTGGGAACGTATACGAAACGTTATCTACCATCCTGTCCGTGTTGTCGGCGTCTAAAGGAAACGGAATGCAACAAAAGAATTTACGCGACAATCCGTAAACATCGCGGGTACTAAAAGCAACATGGGACTGGTGAATAAAGCTGCGTACACACTGGGGAACGTTGCCATAAGATTCTATAATACACACGTAGTGCAGCAACAGGTCACTGGCTGAAGTGGCCGCAGGCACGTGTAGTACAAATTTTTCATCTTCATTATAGTCATAAACTCGATTGATATTTTCACACACATTTCTTACATCTTTAAGTAACTTTGAATACTTTCACAATAGGAAATACATGAATCCTGAACCACGATTAATTTCTTTAAATTTTGAACTTAACCTTGTGATAGTTTGTTTTGGCAACACAAGTTTCTTCAACGTGAAATGGTAACTATAGTCAACACATTGACGATCAAGTTGAACCGCAAACGGGTCGCAGAAGGTTAAAGAGACAGATTCGGTGACGCGATGGAGGAATTTTGGGATCGCGGCCTTCGCAGGGTTAGGATCCGTGTTCCCGAAGAAAGACGTGGTGGAAAAGGCGCCAGAAAAAAAAGTCGCTTGACGCAGGTGTCGTGTCTGTTGGTGCGCCGTTGATGAATGAGTCGGATTGGTATTGGAAAGTTCGTGGTGTCGGTGGGTTAACTCGTCCGACGCTGGCTCCGTGCCAAACGCCGCGTGTTAAGCCGCAACTGCTTCCACAGAAACTATTTCTCGCTAAATCGAAGATCGCCTGATGTTCCTGGAACCGTTGTAAGAAACGTTTGGCAATCTGTCTTCCGGATTGGCCGCGCGTGCTACCTTTACCAATAGAGAGAACGGAATTCGCGCTAATCGAACGCTAATATTTACGAGGACCGTCCGGGGAACCATTCCCATTTCACCTCCGCGTATCTGCGATCCGCTTCCTCGCGAGGTCACCGCTCGACTGCATCTTGCCAATTTCCACAGGGTACACTTCACATATAATAACCAGAATTATCGGAATCATTTCAACTCGAAGATAGTGCAGTACTCTAGAGCTACTCGATCTTAGTCGGTTCGCCTGACCTCTCCACTGGGAGCCGAGAAACCATTATTAATTATTTTTTTATGGGACTTTCACCAATTTATTCGTGGCATTTTTCTGATTGAAACGACACTGAACACCATATAATTTGAACTGCATTTAGCGGTTTAATGGACGGTATAAATGTGTGACGAAATAGTAGCCCTACACGATCTATGTCACAGTAGCTCAAATAAACCCTTGCCCGTTGGAGTCCGTGCGGACTAACCAGATTTTATTACTGGTGGACATCAATTTTGAATTTATGCGAGGGTTTCGATGTGTTCATTTTTGTGAACAGCTGTGATCGAAGTATAATAAATAACTTTACATTTTATGGAACAAGTTTGTCTAATGTTGCGAATGATACGATAACGTTGATTGATCGAGCACCAAGAGGAATCAACAGGTTAACACATTCTCTGTAAATGACGCCGTTTCGTGTTATCGATGACTTAAGGATGCATGGACGGTGCCAATTGTAGTTGTTACATGCCGCACGCTTCGGTTGTCACTTGTGATCTATACGCGGTTCGTAGAATACAAAATTATGAATGACTTGTCTTACAAGGAACAAAGCTCGTAACAACACTGTACACGTTACAAATAAACGGTACAAACAAAGTTTATAGGGATAACACTATTCCTTTCAATTCGACGTAATACAGTCAAATTAATTGACAAGTGTGCAACATACGGTGTTTGTGCTCGTCGAAGACGTGTCTATTCGTTGATTCGGTACACTGTGTCTCTTAAAAGAAGTGTGTAGCTGTCGTTTAAAAAATAAATTCGAAGATGTTAGACGCTCAGGTTATCTCGAGTAGCACAGTTCGTACGCGATGGCAGGCAATACTCGTGACAAATTCTCGATAGTATAAGATTTTGCCATGTACAAAAAGTCCGATAAGAGGATCTCTTCGGGAGGGTCTTCTTAAAAATGAATTACGTTGCGTAAGCCCTCCCACGTTTCGAGCGCGATTTATTTCGAGATACCCTATATATTTCTTTAAATTCTACCACTCGCTACAAAAAGAAACCTCGTTCCAATTTTTCTCATCGCCGAGAAGATATTTTTGCGCGTCCTTTTGTGTTATATCCTTCGCGACTGCGACAGTGTTCGGTCGACCATTGGAATTCTTGTGTAAATAGTATATGGATCGAGCACGACGTTTTCTTTTCATCTATAATTAGCTGGACATTCAATGCAAATTTACAGAACAATAAAAAACGTGGATATATGAATAATGTTTCCTATATTACGGGAGGAATTTATTATAAGAAAACCAAATTATATAAGACTAAAAATCTTTGAGCAATATGCTCGGATATAATTCGGTATTGTAGACAAATTTTTGGGGAATTCTATTATCTTCAATGTTTTTGATTATAAATGTTGACTGACTTATCGAAATGAAGAAAACTTGAAGAAAAAACACTGTTTACAATTTTACATACAGTCGTATTTATAAAATAAATAGGTTCCCGAAAAGTTATTAACATTTAATTCGAATGTAATATTAATCACGCACAAATATAATGAGAAAGGTTTTTTCACTCTACGTTATATAATATTCCTGTAATAAATTACTAAAAATGGTTTCGCGATTTAATGGGCAGGTTGTTTTAACAAAAGTTTACAGAGCGTTAGTTCCTTGGATCACAACTAGAATTATTTTTGTTCAGATATATATGACTGCCTCGCGAGTTTGTTCAATAAAAATTAGGGACGCACGATCCGTTAGTAATATTCGACATTAACTTCGAAGGTTCTGTGCAATTTTTGTTCAGCATGAAATCGGGATGTTAATTTAAATTGCATTCCTATCTTACGAGGAAAATATTGGAGAATTATGGAAAACGGTACAGTGGAGAGTAAGTATTATCGAAACGCGATACCGGTTATTTTCATGTTGTTCCCGGAGCCCTGAAAATATAATAGTCCGCGTTATCATAGCAATCTCTGCGACCGGTTCCGATAAAAAATGCAAATTCGTCGATAAGCCGAATGCAAACAGTTAGTTGAGAATCTTGAACTGGATTAATAAAAATTGACAAGTGAATCCTCTTCGTGCCTGTTATCTTGTACACGTCTTTATTCTGCTTCTGTGCTGCCAAACTGATCAAACATTCATAGGTGAATAATTAATGAATTTGATTGGATCTCGATATAGAAAGAATCAAAATGTTACATTAGATCTTCAGAATTTTCGAATATTATTGCCCTACTGGTTTTTCTGTAATATCACAAATTTTCGGCTTCAGATTATTGAAAATACAATAGTATTTCTAAGTTTTTTAAAGTGATCTGACCGTTTCGTATTTGATCTATTCATTTTAGCGATAAATGTGTAAAGTCCGCAGTTGCCTAGAAAATGTGTCACGTAAAATTATTTATTTAGCTCAAACCAAAAATATTGCAAATATAGTGTGCAAAGAGTTAACACTTATCGAGGTTCATTTTATGTCTGCTGTTTGCTTTCCCACAAGGTCTTTCACTATATTGGTCTCCGAGCGAAATACGAGGCACACACATACATATACGATTGTCAAAAGCGCGAAAATATCACCGACTAAGGTAATTACACCTGGTGCTTGGAAGTGTGACGAAGGTTCGGAACACTTGTGCGATAATTCCGCGTGTGTATAAGCATCGGTACATGTGTCTGTATATACATAATAACGTTAATACATGTAACGCCGCCGTGAGGTAATGTGGGAACATATTTTCGCAGCTGCGAGCATGATTGGCGGAACGAAGCCGCGACACGTAGTGTACGCAATTAAATTTGAATGTTAAAAAATTACAAAAATAGAAAGAGGTTTGAAGAAATACAGAAATATGAAACAAACGATTTTATGCATTTTTTTTGCCTTCGGAATGTTCGATAAAATTTCGGTTTTTAAAAGACGAATGTGTCCTTTCGTTTCAGCTGTAGATTTTTTCATTGTATTCCTTCAATTTTTTTAAAGTATGAAGAGCTTTGGAGAAGGAATATTATTTTCGGTTCTCGAGTGTCGCTTCGAGACATTAGCGCATAAATTTCACCGTGTCAATATAATACTTGAATTATGCAGAGCAAGTCACGCAATTGGTGTTCGTGTTAAAAAAAGAAATGGCAGAACGACCATGGCTGTGACCTTGCCATGCCCACATGCGCAAGATGCGTGCAGAATGCCATTGTTTGCTCCCCTTTTTTAAACGACCTTTGCTTAATAATTCGTAAAAGGACAATAAGAGCTCGTAAAAAGAGGTTGTAAAAGAACGAGGTAGATTTTCAATGGTATTAAATAGTTGTATTTGTTTTGTTTGTAGGGGTCGTCATAATCCCATTACGAAGAGTCAGAAAAGCAGATTCTGTTACAGTGCACTTATATATTGCGAACAAAATAATTATTATTGATAAAAATGGTTCATTAAAGGCGAAATGTGTACGGTGCAATGTTATATACATTTTGTATAAATATTTTCGGTGTTTCTTACGCGCATTAACACGTTTACATTTCTTTGTTGCAGATCGTGACTCGAAAGCATTAAACCCCCCACTATATTCTCAAGAATGGTTAATATGGACATGCAAATTGAGGTGAGCAAACGTTTCAAGTAAATACTTATTCATCAATTTGCATATTTTTCTGGAATCTCAATTTTAGTGGCGTATTAAATCCCTTTAATGTTGGTTGTAATACTAAAAAATTAGATACAATTTCTCTTTATCTACGAACATATTTTCTGAATTTTAATGTCGTTTATATGAAAGTCCGCCTTTTGCGAATGCAAAATAAAACCGTGCACCTACGCGAATCAACCGAGTTTCCTTGCCAAAACGATACCAAAAAATATTTTAATTCTTTTCTTAATTTTTATCAAGATATTTGTTAATAATCATTTAATTGTTTCGCTGTAAAATTTCCGTTTTAATTTGTTCCCCAAGGGTGCTCCTCTCAAGTAATCTGCACGTGTACCAGCCTCAAATGCTCAAGTATTCCCAGGTTGTTTAACCAATTAAACATAAAATTTCTGAACGCGTCAGCGTTTTTTGTTTTCGGCGCAAATGTTTGCATGATGCTTTCGCGAATCGGTTCGCTGCCCCCACCCCCGTTGTTGTTTCGCGTGCAACGTATCCGCTCTATTAGCGATAATTACGGAAAAACGAACCGGAAACACGCGATGATACTTTTCTTGCGCTCGGGGCCGCTTTATTTGGCTCACTAATGCGGTCCTGGGCAATTACGGGTCGGTGTTAATTTCCCCTGTGCACTTCTAGCCGTTGTTTTCTTGACGAGCTCCGGACAGCATTTCGTTAACGCCTTACCCATCGCGAACCAATTTCATAGATTTTTTAATGACCGCGCTGTATACAGCGGAAGATCTATATTTTCTTCTAATTGTAAGTCAAAATTAAGAGTTAAAAATAAAAGAGATTACTAGATTCTGTCACATAACTTGTTAGTCAACGAGCAAAATTTCCAACGTCCCCGAAATCCCGCAAATTTGGAATTAATAGAAGCACAGAAAATGAGATAATTCATATTTAAGTTTTGACCGCCATTACTTCCAGTGATATTAACGTTGAACGCTCTTTTAAACATGATTTTAACACCGTCTCCATAAAATTTTAAGCCTTCATAATTATTTTCATTACTTTTCTCGAATTTCAATGAAAAGCAAGTATTGCTTTCGTTAAACGCATTCAAATATCGTAAACAGTTGTTCTCCCTTAAATTGTGGTTTTCCTACGGCGATCGCCGTCTTTGAAAAATTTAGTACCGTCAGAAACACCAAATTTTTAGCTGTCGAACATAGTTTTCGTTCGTTGAGGTTCGAGCCTCGGTAAACGGTTCGTATAAATAGCGAAGTGGGAAACGTAAAATAAAAATATCTCGCGCGACATTGTTGGAAATAGAAGCGGACGGGGCAATAATAGAGCAACGCAGGGTCCTTTCAACAGCAAGACGAAAATTTCCGTGTGCAACATTGTCGGTCAGCCGGGTCGCGCGGAACGAGTGCGGTTTCGCAGGCCGGTTTAAATCATGTAAGGTAATTAACACGATTCGCAAAGACATTGGGTTCGGAATATATTGTTACTGTAGCAACGATTAGATCGGAGTTTTAGCGTTGCAGCTAAGCAGGTCGCAGTAAATCCGTTTTCGGAATCGTAAACGTCGTAATTCCACGAGCACGACCGCCAATTCGCCTAATGACATTTATCAGGAAATCAGAAACGCTTACATCGCAGTGGGGAAATAGAAATTCTTCGTTTGGGCACGTCGCGAAACGCGAGTGTGCAATGCTAAATCTGATAAAAATCATTTCCGTTCGCGAAGTTAACAGATTGCAACAGAAATGTCGGGGTTTAAACAAAATTTCGGAAACAACATTGATTATTAGACTGTCGACCTTATGATGAAAATTTATCCGTTCATAAATCCATTTATAAATCCATTTACATTCAAAAGGAGTGTAGTTACGTATAGTTTAAAAAGGGATGCAGAAAGAGAGAAATTTGATAGCAGCTGGAATTTTTAGAAAATCATATAACGTGCTGAAATGTTTCACGAGGTATAAAGGATTGAGGCAGTTTGATGCTCTCCGGCTGAAGTTTCAGATGTAAAAGGCGGCGATATGGATTAACTCAATCGTTACTCAACTCGACTGGCTTAATTATTATTCAGAGAGACCCAGAGAAATGCAAAGGCGACTAGTGGTTCAGATTTAAATACCTCAGACGGCGAATTAAACGCTTCCGCACCCCGGCGGGGAGCAATGTTAACGAGTAAATTCGTCTTCATTCATGGTTCTTAGTCCCGAGCGTAAGATCACAATGAATGGAGCACTCTACTATCAATCTCGAGCTGTCATGCCACTTATGATTCACGACGTATCACCGTGATTCCTCTTATCAGTCCTCGTTTTGTCGGATACGTACGCCGCTCAGCAATATTTTAATCCAGTTGCCGCAGCTGTCACAAAATTATTCACTAAAAATATTGTACATTTTCGGCAGACATTCACCAACGAAATAAATCAATTTGTAATCAATTGTTAAAATGAAACAGACGAGACAAAATTTCAGTCCCATTTCTCCGCAAAAGTTTCAAGCGCAATTAGAGATACATATATTATTTACTTTTTTCGATCGCAGTAATTTTGCGTTTCTAATGGCAGTAATCACTACCATACAAATCGAGGATCGTGCATTGGTCCATTATATTGATAAGTGGACTACATGAATTTCTCTCCAAAACAGAGCATTTAACAAATCATTTCCCTTCCTCGATCATGCCAGCGTATTGTTCGTTGGACAAAGGTTATCCTTGGCTGCGAGATGATCCACGTTCATCATCAACGCAATTAATGAGATTCGCCGATCTCCCGCATGTTCCATTAATTACTACATAGGCAAAATATGGTCGGGCCGCACTATGTTCGGAATATTATCAGAAGTATCATTATGGAGGAGTATGTAGTTGCAAACCAGGAAATCTTTGACGGTCGGCGATACGAGAATAATTGCGTGTAGATCTCGAGGACGGCCGGCAGAATTGGCCAAATCTTTGGTAATTGCGTTTGAATTCGGAACTGTAATTGAGACACATTGTACACGAATATTCGACGATGTTGCACCCCACCATGCTACCAATTTGGTACTAGCAAGATAGAAACTCCGTAAGTGAAAGGTCTTAGCAGAGAGAGAGAGGGAAATCTTTACAAATTAGTATTTTTATTGTTCGACGAGGATCCTAGAAAAAGGATAAATTGGACGCAAACAGGACTTGAACTCACGGTTCTCTAATTTTCAACGAGTCAGCCACGCTTTTCCCCGCCCTGAACGCTTTTTAAGGGCTCTCACTTTTCGCAAATACACAGTGAAGTATGCTAAACGAACATAACTGACTTTACAACCTGCCTCGTGTTATGCCTGAGCTACAAATTTTTATGAAAATTCAATTTTAGTAGCCGGGGACCGCGACACCGGGGGCGAGATGGAATTTTATTTCGTATGTTAATACCCTCGGTAGCTTAAACATCGCTTGAAAGTATGCAATTTTGCGAAAGTTTCTCTCTTACACATATTTTTCAAGATCCTCGTAATCCTACAGACGAGGAATATTTTAACTACATTAAGCGCGACACGTTCCAGCACGTTTTTCGTGCGTTGTCCACTGCAAAACGGACATGTCACTTTATTTTCATAAAATAATGTTTTATAAAGTAATGGTGAAGATTTAAAGCAGAAAGAAGAATCAAATAAAAATTCACTGTATAGCAGAACCTCTTTCATACGAACCAATTGCGCATAAACTCAGATAAGAAAGTTGTAAAAAACAATCTTTAACATTTTCACCACAATTCCGAAGAATTACAATTTTTTAAAAATTTCTTTTCCACGCCACGTAGTAAACTAAAAGTTGTAACTTTTCCAAACAAAATATGGTAGTCGTATGGTGCGATCTTAAAAGAGTAACCGTACTTTTAAAAGTGTCCGAATGTTATTGCGAGTGACTGTAGATGCAACTTCTATTATCCGAACGGCCTTGTACCCTTTGAGTTCCGATAACCGATTCGATAGCTTACTCATGAATGGAATATTTTTACATATAGTTCAGCAAGATCAAATGGTAAATAATAGTGGTTCATCTTCACGAGTTCGAGTTTTTCTTGTACAACTTGTACGGGTACTTGTTGAATATTCGAGCAGATGATTAACTTAAGAATACAGATGTATCGGGGGAGGGGGGCAATTGTTATTGAATTATTATTCGCGCGAATGAGTAATTCCAGTTGCGCGGAGAGAATCCTGCACGAATTGCCAGCAGCACCTCGCCTCTGGGAAATACCGGTATGTGTGTTTTGACTTCATTGCGCCGGGCCAACCATTTTCGCGGCATTTCTTCTATTTCAAATGGCGCGTAATCTAATATTAGCATACGTAGCTTACGTTGCGGAAGCATTGTTAGCATTGTTACGAGATAAAATTGCTCCTGTCAATACATCGTGAATTTCCTGCATCGTGTAAAAAAAATTTCGATTTCTTTCGTTTCTCCGTTATTAATGGTTATTTTCGATTCATTTGACATGCTCGTTACTTGTGCACCTGCAACTACACTTTTTGTTCCACTTCTTTTAAACGAATAATTTTTTCTTATTTGAAATAAACCGGACGGAGCTACACGATCTTAGTCAGTTCGCTTATCCCCTCCACTCGGACCCGAGGACTGGGCTTCGGTCAAAACTCTGCAGTAAGTGTCTGTTGATGACGTCACCTTTGTAGCCGGAGTCAAAGGGAAAAATTGGAAATTGTTGTAGCGAACGAAGTTAATATCGATTTGATAGACTTTTGAGAATCCACGTGCCGGAATTGCCACGCCGTCGGCGACCCTCAATCGGGGCCATAATAAAGTCGCCATTATCGACGATAGAAACTGACGGTCGTGACCCGGTATAAACTGGCAACAACGAATAAACGAAATTGGTCGTCAATAACGTTTTATTAATATCGCCACTCGCGTTTACGTATCGCCGGGGATGATCGGGATCGGCCGCAACGAATAACTGCGACCCCATAGTCATTTATGGAAACGGCAATGGCAACAACTGGTGAAAATCCGGCGAACGTATATATACGCGCCATCGATTTCTTTCGCGTGCTTTATTGCCGCGGAAATAAAGCGTTTTATAACCTTGGCGGAACACCGTTTACGGACGTATCTGGACTCGATTAGGGGTGACGAAACGAGCAGCGAAGGGAAAAAGCGACGAAGCGCGATGAAAGTCAATTTTTCCACGTGTCGTCCGTGATAAAAATATAATAGTATATATAATATAGAAGAGAAAATATTTCAGCAGTTTGCAGCACGAAACTCGTGGAAAATTCGAAACGATACTACGCCCATGCAATTTATTCATGCCCGAAGGGAGGAAAAATTTCGAACCTGTTGGAGATTCGTGGAAACCGGGAACGATTTGAAACGGTACAAAACCAAACTTACAATCGATTAACGTTTGAAGGAAGAAAAATGTTGAAAATGCAGATTTATCACTCAGCTAGTCGACAATCGTTTTAAATATACGAATTTATAGAACTATCTGACGTTTAATGGACATTTTTTATCGAAAGTACGTTAAAGAAACTGTGTAAGAGTTACTTCCGGAAATTTGAAACGTTCTCGAAGGAGACTACATGAGAACCACGGATCGCATGTGACAGAAAATCGACGTTTCCTTCCCACTAACCCAATAATAGAACAATAAAAACCTGCTCATTGATTTTTATTAGATTGTTGCACACGACATGACCGATTTCACGATTGGTCAGTACACGGAATTTGTTGAAGCACATTTTATCAAATAAAGGTAGCCCGAAGGTTATTATAGCATCACGCACCGTTTGTGAAAGGTCATATCATTCGAAGACATTCCATATTAGTATGATGCATCGTTTGAGAAGTCCACAGCAAATATGGATCATGATCAGATGATGGATTTTAGACATTTATAAAGTAAAGACGAACAGATGAAATACAAAACTGTGAGTTTACTTTCCGAACTTTACTTTCCGAGATAAAAAATTTTGAGCTTTCTTTTTGTGTAATGTTGTAGAGGAATCCACTGGTAAAAAAGTGGAAAATTTGTGGTCCCAAAAGGTGAAGTTTAACAGTCTATTTATGACAAAATGCGAAATATGAATTGAGTCGGTTGAAGGAAAAATCTGAAAAATATTGTGAAGAATATTTTTACATCAAACATATTTATGTCTAATTAACAGTAAAGGTAGTGCGAGTATGAACGTACTGAAGTTAATAGTAATTGGAATTGTCTAATGACCGTGTTATAAACATACCTCGAGCAGTTTCGCGCAGCAATCAATATTACACATTTGAAACATGGTACATTTCACGGGGAAATCGGAACGTTTAAATTAGTCAACGATATTAAATGTCCCGCGTAGCTCGTGTGCGACAGTACATGCGAAACTAAACATTACCAAGATGAACGATTCTATTGTAAATGGATAGGACGTGTAGAGCCGACTGTTCGGCTACCAGCAGAGCAATTGCGTCCGGAGAGCCACTCCGCTGTGTATACAAATCATTCAAAATTTATGATCCATGGAACACTCGGCGAGTACTTATAATTTGTTGTACATCTGAAATCCCTATTTCTCATAACATATTAGGGGAGCCACAAGTAATCAGTTATTTTGAAATCTAAAACAAACTTTGTAGTAAATGCAAGTTTTTATTTCTTAATTTGTTATATAATCTTCATCATTTCTTTGCTGTTGTTGTTATGCAATGACGAATATGATCCTCGTAAGGTACGGGCGCCGCCATTTTATTACAGAGTTGTAAAAAAAAATGATACTTTTTAGAATATTTTGAACACAGGCTGCTTTACCGAAAACTGTAAAAGAATACGTGTTTCCTCTTCAATGATCGGTACAGAACTAAAGGCAAAACAAATCCTTTGCAAATAATTGATTACTTATGGGTACCCCTAATATTTTCGAGAAGGCCCGCCTATTGAAACAGTTTCACAGTTAAGGAAATTTAACAACGAACGCATAAACTACGAGCACGACAGCGACTAAAGGTTCAGTTACGTATTTTTCGCCTTGTAGCAACTAGATTCTTCTGAAAATTTTCTCGTGCAGCCGAATTTGGGTGTCAGTGTAATCCGCAGGCGAAACTCTCGATAGAGGAACTTGGTAGAAATCGTTGGATTTTATATGTTCTCATAGATTCGCATTCATCCTCTTGCTGCCGGGAGTACATTTCCGCTCCGAATTCTCGTGAAAGAAAACTTTCTTGGGTTCCAGGTAGTTCCGAACTTGTACGTGTCTACTCGTAAGCCATCGTCTTCGCACCATTCCTCTTCTTCTGGCGGCTCGCACGCATTTCCGCGAGAAATCTGACGAGAGTTTATCCTTCGACTCTGCTCCAATAACCGATTGGCCCGATTCGTACGCTGCCGAAGCATACTGTGAAATTGTCAGGAAAGTTGGATGCGACCACGGAAGTCGGCGTCCCTTGTTTTTCACATGGAAATCTGCCACTTCGTTGGCTTATAAAATTTTACAGGCGCACCGAAGAGGACGCCATTACGCGGCGACATCATAACTCGGGAGATGGGCAAATTTGTAAAACAACGGGAAGCACCTTGGACGCGGAAAAATTGAACAGATAAATTGAAAGATAGGTCCTCTCGTCGTTGCCAATGCACTGCCATTTTTATGCATTCACGCGAAGAATGCACAACAGTGTACACAGGTAACTCTTCAAGCTTAAGTGGACCTTCAAAATGTACTTTAAAAATGTTAAACGCATTGATATAGGTACATTTAAATTGGTATTTAATTTTTGCTATCATCTTTTCGAATTTTTATGTAGACTGACCTTTTTATAGTTATTTTTCCTTCTTCAGTCGCGCGTGTAAATGTCAACTAGAACGTTTCACGAATTCTCCGAACGAATTAAATTGAGTCGAAAGTGTTTTTTAACAATTTTTCGAAAAGTGTATTTTCCAAACGTGTCCCATATATAACCAAGTTGGAGATTGTCTTGCGGAAACTGCCGTCAAAAAATCCGCTGTTTCTCTTTCGCGCGGAAAGGTGTTTGCCTGGGAAAATTGATTCCGTTATGGGAAACGACGAGGTTTGGAATCCGCTTTCCGTTTCCTCGACGTCTCCGGTCAATTTTCGAAACAGTACTGTCAGGGTTATTTATATTCGCAATGAAATCGCGGCTTTCGCAGTCGGCGGCGTTCGATTTCGAAAATTGCGTGTCGTTGCAATACGAATCTCGGATATCCGATCGTGCGTGGCAGGGTTCGCGATATTTGACGTCAACAGAGCTGCGTCATAGTTATTAGAGCACGCTCGATCGCCCTCCGCGGTTTTTAGAGGCGACATTTCGTATCGCAAAACCAGCAATTTATCATTTAAAGGATAATCGCCCCGGGAAAATCGTGATAAAAAAGAATCGCAGCGGGCCTCCAACGGAAAGGGACGCGTTCCCATAAACTCTCATATACATTAATCGACTCTTGATGATGATATAAAGGTTCTTGAAGGCGGGTTCTGCTCCGCGGCTACGTTGCGAAGGCGCGAGAATGATTAAATTTTTACAGCAATGCGCTGGATTTTCTTTCGCCACAATTTCCGAGTTTAAGGTTTCGAATTTGGCGCTTTCGGCGCTTCTACGTGATCGTCATCGCTAACTTAAATCGCACCTCGCCGCCGTAAAGGGTGTTCGATGATTACCGGAAGTTTTTCGTGGGAAAGTTGCCGGCGCTGGCAAAAAATACTTGGGAAGTTCAGCGACGGAACTTTCAATTTCTGTTTGACGTTAACGGGGATGCCGCCGCGTGGTGCGAATTTCCCGCGGAAAAGGAAACGCCGTGCGGAAAATTCTCTGTATTGAAATAACCCAGTTCCCCGGATCCATACTGCGAATTGCCAGCTCCGACTTCTTATTATTTCAGTTATTAGAAATGCTTTATGGTTCGCAGACGGTTCTACGGTTTTCTGATTGAAACGACGACAAACACGATAAGATTATGTTCGTATTTGTCTGTTTACATTACGACACAGTAGATACCTCTACCCCTACAATAAATTATCCGAACTAATGTACCAGCGCTAGATTAACACTTTTACGTACAATGATTCGTTTTAAATTGAACTGTTCACGAGTAAAACATGTTCGGTTCGGATAGTCGAGCTTCCGTTAAATTCTGAATTAAAGAAGTAATTCCGATCCGAACTGTATCATGCTTGGACTCGTTTTAATCAGGAAAATGTCGCGAATATGTTGGTAAAGATTCCAGAAAAAAAGGAGGGAAGACTAATTAAAAACAAGAAAGTTTTACCATCGAATTGCGTTGCGCTTTTCGACGATCAACCTCCTGGGGCGCTGAAAGGCAACGGTCCCGGGATAAGGGGAATATATTTTTCGCAGATATCGTGCTCATCCCTTTCACATACATCGAGACATTACTGTATAGGCAATTCCGTATTGAAAATGGCCCAGTTGCTGCGCAGAAAAGAGTCAGACTGATCCTTGACCTACATACAGATCAACACAGGAACAAAAGAGTTCAAGCCGATCGGAACAGAGGAAAAATCGGAGCTGAAAAGTCCAGTGCCGTCGATGGGGGTGGGAAAAGAGAAACAGCCGAAAGGCATTTACCGGAGCGAGGAACACGAACTATGGTGGTATAGCTAGCAAATATCTCGGATGCTTCCTGTTGGACGGAGGTGGCACGGAATGATGGAAGTTTATCCTGCACCGGCGGTAATGGAATTTCTCCGAGCGGAGTTATTCATAATAGTTTTATTGAGATGTAATTGGAAAAAATCGTAAGACTGTCCCGGGGGACCGCACGCCCTCCTTGGCAAAGCTGAAATTCAAAGTCCACAATTTAGAGCCTGTATTTATCTCCCAAAGGAATCGTTCGAATTCCAATTTCAACTTGAATCATTTTAAGACGCTCTTTGATTGCCTGAAAGACGCTTTTTGATTTTCGCTAGAGACTATCCTATCAGCCGGAGATATTCTTTAATTAGCTCGCTGTTGATCGTTCAATAACGATGACGCTACAAAGGAGTTCCGGGTTTTTTCTTTCGGTACGCAGATGAAAATGAAGTTCTGCATAAACTGCAACTGTAACTGAAGTTGAAAAGAAGTCTCGAATGCAACAAGAACAGGGGAGAGTATTTGCTAAAAAGAAACACAGCATTGAAATTATTTATTTTGCTTGGAATAACGCGAATTGTTGGTGCAGTGAATCACGAATTCTGAGATGCATTTTCTTAAAAATATCAAAACAAAAATGTCGAAACATACATGTTTATATCTCAGAGACGGTTGACCTTTCGACCTACGTTTACCAAGGCGTTTTTACTCAGTACAACGTGTTCACAGTAGAAAAATAATTGCGGTGAGTGATTTTCATATAATATCTGCGTCGCAGGATTTCCAAGGGAACGTAAAATAGCGTACAGCATCCTTCATTATTTAAACGTCCCCACACGAGAAGTCTGCTCGAAAGAGTGTTGTTCAACAGAAGATTAATAAATCGCGGCGACGACACGCGAAACGTCAAAAGCACGAATCTTTCTTCCTCAGCTTGCTGCCATTCACAGTTTTAAACAAATGAAGCGCCGCGTCGCGAGATGGAAACGCCAAGAGATCGTTAAGCCCCGACCAAAGATTCCTTCATCGCGGCGGCAATCTCGAGATTAATTTTCCGATCCATGGACCGCGAGAGAGAATGCTCGAATCTTTCGCGAGGCAGACAAAAAAGCATCGGAGCATTCGTTTTTGCAATAATCCATCACCTGGTGGGGGGTGGGGGATCGATGATGTAACATCGGTCTATCGACGTGTCGTGGGACTCAGCCTCGATAGATTTTTCACTCACCCCCTCACCCCTCCGATTCTTCGTCGCTCGCTCCCGGTTTATCGCCTTTCGTGAAGCTTTTTCCAAAGTTCGGTAATGATCTGCTGCGAACGATGTCCGAGGACTTGATATATATATTTTTTTTAATACCCCTCTGATATCCCGACGTTCGTTATCACGTTGTGGCATTGTTCGCGTGTAAACTGCGCTTTCGATCGCGCTGTCCGCCGACAAAGCGAAATAAACTGCTCATGATAATGCAACGAGGTCGACCAACTTTCTTGAAAGTAATTCCCGTAAGTTACCGATACACTCTGCGTCTCCCTTTGCACGGCAGCGGTTTTGCGTAAATCATTTCGACGCTACTAACGCGGTCCTACTCGATTTTACACGATTCTTCAAACACCGAATACCCCGGATCGTCCGATTCTTCTAACATCGGACTTAGCTATTTTTCTTCTGTGAAAGAATTCATTCAAAGAAATACTTCGGAAAGTTTTCTTTCGAAGAAATTCTCTAAGAAAATACTGGCGTACTTTCAACAATATTTGCATAACCTATACTTCAATAACATTATGACAGTGTCAAATATCAGCGATATCGCGTGAAAAACGATTTTAATATTCGCGGAATCCTCAGCGAAAATTGCAATTCCACAACTCAGCGGTTTATCTTTGGGCTCAAAAGAGTGTAGAGCGTCAAAGTTCTTTGATCTGCCTCTCCTTTCGACACCGTGAAAATTGAACATTCTACATTGGGGATCGTCTCTCCTGCACGTCCAAGATCTTCTGGAATTTCTTTATGAACCACGGGAAAGCTTTGTACGAACGCTTTGCGCGCGAGTTGTTTTAATTAAAAATGCCGAGTCGGGTTTCGGTGCAGTGATTTCAGAAAATCAAGAGATTCTTCTGACGTAAATGAAAACGTCGCGGCGCTGTGGACTACAGGTTTAATTATCGTCTACGATCAATTCACTCTCGAGCCTTGAATGTGCATATCCGCCGAGGATATACTAATCGTAAATATTAATTCATTCGATACATTGCGATAAACATTGCATCGAATACCATGAAATATACTTTTGCATTATTTATAATAAAGTGAGTATCAGTCACCTTAATTGCTGGTACTTTTGGTATTAACCATAAGTCTTGATCGAACTTGTGATTTTTGTGTTCTCTTAAAACCAAAAAATGGACAAAACTTTTCTAAATTTATTTCAAATTAAACTTGAACATTCCTTGTACCCTTATTTACCCTAAACCAGTGATGGGCACGGTAGGGGTCCCTCAAACGCCTGCTTCTCCCACCACTAAAATTTCTCCTACCACGGTATTCCCCATGCGTTTCGTCTCTGTCACGCATACTCGGGCACTGGCAGCGAGAAAGGAGGAGGGGGCACTTTTTCCCCTCAATTCGTGCTCCCTCCCCTCATCTGGCGATACTGTTCCGCTGGTGTCTCGTGTTTTCGTTGCCCCTCGGCAGTGGCGCTATGGTGGGGGACATCCTCGTCTTAATTCAGGCAATTACTCTAAATGAAACAGTTTTCAAATCAACGCGTTAATCTTAAATGGAGTACAAGTGTCTGCATGTGTAAGAAGCAAGATAACGCGTTGGAAAATCAATTCTCTACACTATTCGACTGTTAAAAGCTTTAATTAGTATGGCGTTTGCTATGCTCCGTGTAAAACGTCAGGAAGGAAAGTGTAGCTAGTTGCCAAGGTAACGAACCTCTCTCAAGAAGATAACGTTGCCAGAGATTCCCATGGGACACCATTAATTCTAATCACTCAGTGAGCCGATTGATACAATCACGTTTGATCCGGAATGGATCTTGCTCGATAAGGTCAATGGCGGATTCGCGTTAATCTCCAACGGGAATCTCCATCCCCGTAAACGAAAGGAGCCCCGTCTCGCGACTTTCTTCGTCGGGGTTCTTTGATCCTTGCGACGGTTGCACACTCCGCGGAGGGTTGTTTGTCATGCAAATCACTGGCGCGTAAATGATATTCAGTTACTGTGGCGGCTGGATCTTCGTGCGAGCGCGTGCTGTTACCATCAATATTAATAAACCACGGCTACGACAGCCGAGATCGGCATATAAAACAACCAGCGCGCTCCTGGATTCTTCTCTGTGTTCTATTCACGGGGATCTTGTCGAGAGCCAGCAACGATCGTGGAGCCAACAGTCTGCAAGTAATAATCGAATTAGAGAGTTGTCGTTCCATTCACCGACTTTTTTCCTCGCTCGCCGGTTTTCAGCGATCGTTTCGGAGTTTTGCGCGCAATTAGGCTGATTGATCACTGGCTGGTATCTCGGGCCAAGGTCGTTCAGAGAGGAAGAAGCAGTTGCGATAAACAACATTACTACTTTCATTATAATGTTTACATCACAGCATACTAACTGCTACTAGTTTTATTTAGAATGCACTTCGACAGACGGTTCCTTGACTGGGACTAATTTTAAATAATTTCTTTTAACAATTATATCGACAATAATTAAACGCATGTTCATACTGCTTATTTAGGTAAAAGAAATTAGAATATACTTAACCTGGCCATGAAAGAGAAATTTGTTTCGTAATTTGTAACCGACAGAGTATGTTGAAGCGCGTTGAAAATGTGTTAGCACGAATAACAGCGCAACAAGAATACACTTGATGCAGACGTATAGTGACAACCGCATGGTTGTTCTCCTCAGAAGTTCGCCCCCTGTCGTGGAAACACAAAGACACCTGTCCGAAACTTCTCCGCGCATCAATCCAGCCTCTCTTTATTCGGCGTAATTGCATTAATTATCAAAACAGACCGCGTGTCGCGGCCACGCGTCGAGGCAGACTCGGTGGATTACTTAATTGGACGACAAGCAGAACGGGTAACTAGAATTTACGCGGCCCGGTGTTGTTGTAGCTCACCGACGCAAACAATATAATTTAATACACGCCGCGTTATTATGTTACTTCGTGTCGGGTGAGAACTTCCGGCGCACAAGTATTTTTCATTTAAACGTCTCTGTGAAACTATTTCGTTGTAACTTACAGGTATGGAGACAGTAAGTATTATAAATTTTCTATTTGGATAAATACTCGGTGGAAGTCTAAATTGTGTAGAAATGTACTATTTTTCTATAAAATTCACTATTTGGAAAGATTAGAAAAGTCAACATTGCCAAGAAATGAGAAACAATGAATTACTTGGATTTATGAGTAGAATGTTAATAATTCGCACTATATGATGCATCCATAAATCATCCTGTTACACTGTTTTCCGCGTTGCAAAAATTCTGCGACGTAGTTGACCACGCTCGCTAAAGTACACATTTGTTAATATTCCAAGGATGATTGTCTTTCAGTAAAGGCGTTTTAACGAAAACGTCAGTGAGCAAACAATATTGGTGAACGGTTCATTTAATTCAGAATTTACCGTCGTTTTGTTTCATCGCAGTAACGGTCAAAGAAAATTGTTCAACGCAGAAGTGTCAGGACAACAGTCAACACTCTTTGTAATTAAAAACATCGAGGAGATATATTTCTATTAGGCTATGGCGGAAAAGATGTTGTTTCAGGTTGCGTCTCCATTGCAATCTATTTTTCATGTCCCTCGTCGGTGTCAATACCGTTAAAAGCAATCGTCCAACAATAAGAAGGAGATGATGCTCTTATATACAGGGTGTCTCGACAAAACTAACAAAATTGTTCCGAGGATAATTTTGCGAAAGTACAGAAAAATATATACTGAATAGCAATAAGTAATTCTTAAAATTTTTGAAAAAGGAAAGAATAGTGCTCTAAAAAGAATTATTGGCAAATATTTACTATTTTGTTAAGTCATGATTTAAGATTTACACCAGTCCCAATTAATAGGACATTTTTGATTCCTGTGAAATTGTATATCTAGATTTAAAGAATAATTTTAGATCCACTATTCAATCCTTTTACGAACTGGACCAGACGAAACAGAAAATAGTTTTGTTCTACCACTTGCGAGAAAATTGAACTGCAAATTGACTATCGATCAAGTCTATCTCGGACTTGATTAAATAACGTATCATTTGCTGTTCCTAGTGGCGAGTACCATGGAACCGCTTTATTAGCTGTTTTCATTCATAACAAACTGTTATGGGCAAAATTCTTGCGCAGCATTATCAATATTTACTAAAACGAGCACAAGCAGAAATAATCAGTAATGCTCGTGTATGTGAACTAACAGTGACACTCCTCGACTAGCCAGTTTGTTTTCGCAACACTTCTGTAGTCAAAGCAAACAGTTTTCGAACATCAGCAGCGCGTTCTTTCGATCTTTATTTGTGATCCTAATTTCTTATCAAAGCTACATTTATAGATTACTCTGGAAGTTTGCAAGTTCATCTATAGATTATTTTCTGACTATCGGAACGAATAAATTATCCATTATTTTGCGAGTTAATTTACAGGTAATTTTCGAACAACTAGAATAAAGGAAAATAATAAAAATAAATCCATCAATATTGTTCCGTTATGTAATCGTAATAATCCAAGCAATGATTTTTGGGGTTGAAAAACGGGAGATCTGGCTAGCGGAAATTGATTCAAATAAGACAAATTAAATTGTTTAATTTCTATTTTTCATTCTTTTCCATGAGTCGCTTGGTTATATTGTTAACTACAGGTCACCGCGTAGAAATCACTGTATCGGAAACGCAGGAAGGAGAACTGCGACGCTTTGCAAATCGAAAAACTTGATTTCGGTCGGGCTAGAGTGTACGAATGCAAATCTCTGTATTTGTACAAGCGTCGGAAAATTGCAACAGGTTATACGTGACATCTGTTGCTCCTAGGGTTCGATCGTTTGATCTCGGAAATACTGGAACTGGCGTTGCGATCGATAACCGGATATTTCATTTCACTGAGAAAAAGATAACCCGATGTTTGCATCGAATTGGGAAAAGGATTATGCCGGAGTTATTTCTGACCAACGCCGTGGTCACCACAGTTTTCTTTCAATATAAGGCGATGAAGAAGAATTTTTTATTTCTTATTTTGACAATAAAGAGCGGCAACGAAATACGGGAGGGTAAATCCAATCCGAAAAATTTCACTTGAGTAAAAATTCTTTATCATCGTTTTTTCAAAAAATATATGCATGTTCCTAAAAAAATATTAAAAACTACAGTCGCTTGGAAATTGTGTTCAGTGTCATCTGTAGCTTGAAACAAACTTCAGCGCGAATAACATTCTCGATCTATTGGCGCCAAATTCCGACTAGTGGAAGCTTCCGTAAATAATTGCAATAATCTAAGATGCATTTTTATAGTCGTTCAACCTTGCGAGGTATCGAGAAACTAGTTCCAATCCGCGGAATGAAATTTCGCAACAATCTGTCCGATAATTCAGTTCACGGTAACGAATTCCACTCTTTTCCGTGGGACTAGCAGAATTGCGTTCGTTTATAAAATAACATTCGTTTTATGGGGAACAATAACCAGCCGCGATTTATTTGATGGAACGACGGGCTCTGCCCCGAGGAATACTTTATTGTGTAACTATAATGTCGGAACGAAGTGGAGGAAAAGAGAAATGGCGGCTTCTCCTCGCAACAAATCGTCCTCAAGACACTCGGAATTCTTATTTAAATGTAGCGCAACATGCACGCGCGAGATTTAATTTTTTCCTCTTCAGCGTCTCCTCGGGAGAATTAAAATGAAAACGAAATTATAAATATGATTACGTTTTTTGCGAGCTTCGTGTCGCCGTGTACGATGCAAATGAGAACGTCTAAATGTTTTCGTTATTTATGCACGCGCGTAAAAACTGTTTAAGGAACAGCAAGCCGGTGGAAGTGGAATAATAATCTTGTTGATTAAAATAAAGTGACAGGCAAACATGTTCTGCGTTTAAAAAAAATGATTGCTGCTCATTTTTCTAGGTGATTATGCCCGTGACTAGCTGTGACAAGCGGAGTATGGATATTTATGCGAGAGGAAAAGATAATTGGAATATTAATAGAGATTATACTTACGACTAGGATAAGGGATGCATTTACTGTGAGATACCAATTACTGGGCCTATATTAATTATACTTACTTTTAAAGCGTAAATAATATTAAAAAAGTGATATATTAACTGATTTTAATGAAAAAATATCTCTTTTTTAATATTCATTACGCTTTAAGAATTGGGTTGCTTGCCCTAGGAATTTTTTAGGTGAGAAAATAAATGTTATCATCGAATTTATCATCCGTTTCGTTCGAGTTTCAGTTTGCACGCCTCGCAGAATAATTAATTAATGGTGCAGGATTATCGATTCGCAATTTGGTCTCCCGACTTTAATTACCGAACGTATAAAAGATCGAGCGAAACCGGATTTTTGGCTTATGTAATTCAGCGCACAGACACGAACGTACAATAATTAGTATATCGTGTTCCTGTCGAAGGATTTGAGCGATTCGGCAGGTGGCTGTTGCCGGTAGCCGATGGCCGGGGCAACAAGCACCCGGTGACGTGTATATACGTCGTGTATAAACCTTTCGATGTGGTACAGTTACACTTGGGACAGAGAATCAATCGCGCAGGGCCGTATGCAAATGACGTACGTGTGACATGTCAATGGCGGTATCGATATCGTATTTCTGCTGGATGGAGCCCCTGGAATCGATGATGCCATTCGCGCGTAAAAACTTCGATGAGATTGTGTTGCTAATTAGAACTACTTCAATCTCGGACGCAGAGTTGTTTACATTTAAGTGGGTGTACACTTTTGCACGGCTCGAAAATAAGGAAATTTAACAATTTGTTTAACGTATAAAATCATCTATATTTAAGAAATTATTATATACGTCTTGTTTAAATAGTATTCGCTGAAAAATAGAGCTGAATATTTCGAACTAGAAAGAGGTGGCAGCCATTTTCCCCAATCCATTTCTGCAGAACATCGTTTCTAGTGGAAAATTCATATGAAATGCTTGTCAGTGGAAAATTCTTGCCATTAGTTAGACAAACACTCGCTAAATAATTAAACCCAAACAGCAGCGTTCAAGCAAAATTGTTATTGGAAATTGAGTTAATAACAATGTCTTCTCATTTTACTTTTCAATGCACTGATGAAGTATCCTCGTATCATCGAACAAATTGGACATCGAACATATTGAAGTAAATGTTGCGTTTAAAGTCTTTTTGGCCAGATCAATGTAATTATCGAAATTCGATTGAAATTATGGTTAAATCTAATTAGCGAGACAATATTATTGTTAAATATAATTGGCAAAGTTTGGCCGGGATTATTATAGAACGCAATCAGCAAACTTCGAATATAATTGTTAAATGTGTTCAGTAAAGTTTACATTGAATTGTTATCAATAGACAGCGGATCAATAGACAGTGTAGGTGAAACTTAAAACAGTAAAAAAATTAAAAAATTCAATTTTAAATCCATTTATAATTAAATTTGTACATTGCCTCTCGCTAACATCATCAATTGAAATACAAGCTCACAGTATTTTTCACTTGTTTTGAAAATAAATTGGAATTTATCAATTGCTGTATACAGGGTGAACCAATACAAGCTATTACTTTGTAGATTTGTAAACATGTTATTCTGTATAAAATCAGAGGTCTACTTATCAGCAAATTAAAACTGTTAGTGCAGGTTTAGTGAAACTACAATTAGAGTTTTAATTCGTTGATCAAGAACTTGTCTGGGAAGAAAATAAAGTAATATAATACTAAATCCCGTGATATTTAAGAATCAATATTTACGTCTTGCGAATTTTACAAGCTACAACTGCACGGAGACCTGCTGTCTAGTTATCTGAAAAGTTTAAACATGTTGCTGGAAATTCGGTTAGGAGTGTTTCCTCGGTTCACCCAGTGCGTAGTCGGTGTTCGCAACTAGTTCCATCGAGATATCAATTCCCGTCGCTCACGTCGGTGCACCAGGAGCTAGAAATTTCACAATTATTCGTCACGGGATCCGCGATTCCACTTATCCGGCGATTTGCCGGCATCTAATCGCGCGTCCAATTTGTACGTGTCGGCGATTTCAATCCATCGAGCTTGCCACGACCGTCTGCAACACGTGTATCTACTGAAACTTCTGAACAGAGCTGAGAAACGTTAGGCTATCCGTCGTTCACGAAAGAAATATATTTCCCGTTCCATTTCTGTTTGCAGATAGTAATCCAGAGAAATTTAACACTAGAACTACCGGACCGGTCAGAATGACTGGTTCCTAATTTTTTCTTATACAATTACTGAAATTGTAAAAGTGCTTTTCATCGTATATTTTGAACCTTCAATGAACCTCTTCATTGAAGCACATATTACAATAGAAGTTATATGAGGTCTGAATGGGCACAGTCTTGTCACTGTTACAAAGCAATATACGTCAGTCGCATTTATTGCTCGGTAGTTCTAGTGTTAAATTCCCATCGAAGATCCGCTGCTCGATAATTGAACATTGGAATCGGAAAATTGTGCTCCTTAAATAGGAAATGTTTTTCAGTACAAAATCCTTGCCGCTGGATTACACATAATAAACGCCAATTGATCGATTAGTATCTAGAAGTATTTCTTCTAACTATCCGGTACACGTTCTCAATACTGTCGTGTTATCTGAACCTATTGGTACAACAGCCTCAGTACAATAGTCACATGTGGAGCACATATGGCGTGCATGTGTCACAATAATTCCGGAGAAGGTCTCAAGGTAATACGCGAAGCTTGTGCAATTTTCTACGGAATCTCACAACGAGTGTCACGTTCGATACTTCCTATAAACACGTTTTCAATTTTTCGATAGAACCACGTCGCATCAGAAAAATAAATTTTAAAGCTAATACGTCGTTTAAATCCGTCAATTGAAAATCAAGTATTATAGTTGATTTTGAATTTGAAGAAATTTTTGGACGAAAAAGCAAATAAATTTTCACGTCGATGACCTATACTTTTATAGTGTGTATGAATATTTGTAGTGTGTTTATGAGCTGCATTCTGAGATCCAGGCAATGGATATGAGAATCGCAACCAGAGAGGACTAAATTAGTCTATTACCGGGTAGCGGTATTAGGTCATTATATTGTTAGAAGAAATTAGCTGGAATTGAATTTAGATGAGCATCGATGGCGCAGTATATTTACAGGGAAATACGCGAAACCGATTGATTGCTGGACATATGACGATAAATTAATTAACCTTTCACGAGTTTCGCTTAATTAGATACCAATCAGATTGTTCGGCTACTATTTCCAGGTGTTGATTACTGAACGCGGCTTTATACTGTAACAACAAATTGCGATTCGAATTGGCAAGGAAAATTAACTCTCCTTAACCTCACGTTCACTAAATATCTGATTTTCTGTATGTTACACAAAATTAGTTTACCTTTTCAACTATGAACTGTTGTCAACAATTTTACCAAAATATAAATGTCGAACAGAAGATTTGGACGTTTATATAATAATTTTTTTATTTTGTCGACACCAATAATTTATTCGGAAACGTTTCCATTTTTGTTTATTTCTCCTCTGTTTTTATTTTCAGTTCTTTGCGCGCGCCTTAGGTTCGCGGAACATTTAAGTGACCTGTCCATAAGCCGAGGGATTATATATGTCACGGTAATTTATTGATACTACTATATGCGTCATGTTTCCCCATACTTTGTACCATAGAAAACTACATCATACTACCACGTTTTACAATATTCGACATCTCTCTGCCAATATCGCTCGCTCGAAGGTAATAATACGACCAATAAAGAGAGCGATGTACATCGACACGGAAAGTCGGAAATATAACGAATATGTTTATCCACGTTAAACATAATCGAGACTCGTTGAGGGACATATTTGACTCGTCGATATATTTCCGTTTCTGCTGTCATCAATGTTTGATCTCCTGCGTATGCATACGCTCCGTAAAAACCTAGAACCTCTGACATCTGTGCTGACAGTCATCGCTACAACTCATTGATCAAAACATTTCAATCATCTCTCGCCATTTGTAATGTTTAACGGAGCCGCCGCTGCTGTGAAATAGCAGCAGATCATTTATCACTAATTGTCATTTTCACAATTATCCGCTTTCGTTTTTTCGCATTCCTTTTTTTTGTGGTCTTCCTACTGCGCAAATCGGTACGTAACAAAAACTTATTGTTAGTTTCATTATTGCTGCGAGTGAAAAGTTCGTTCTATCTCGTGTTATGAGATAATGATTTATTATTTATTTACTTCATTCCTGTTTTTTCTTGAGTCAGACAATTTTTTGTCTTACATAAAAATCCGCAATGAATCTCTTGATTTTTACCGTAAATTGTAGACAAACTTCTTCTGAATAAGTATGTCAGGTTGTAAATTAAATAAGTATAACATGCACAGCCGTGATTAACTAATCACTGGTAGTCTTCTAAGAATAAGGATTCCTATAGTAATAAATAAAGAAGTGGCTGATTGATCGAAAGAAATATTGAATACAATCGAATTTATTTACGTTAGGATTAAAAACATTTTTGCAACGTTAAAATTTGTATTTTTTTTTGTTTGCCAATGTTGGAATTGTCTACAAGCAGAACGAACTTTTCGTTCGACTCAATAAAGAAGCAGGGAATTTAAACCGGTTTAAAGATCAATCTTAAAGATTTTTACTTTAATAAGCAATTGATGGAAAATTTAAGAAACTTCATGGACAATTTCGTTCCCATAGATGCCGTCGAATACGACAGTAGGCAGCACCCTCCTTGACGAGGACTTTCGTCGAATAGTGTCTGACAGGGAGCAGGAATGCCTGGATTTGCAGATGAACAACTCAACTGCTCTACCAGGTAGGATTTTCACCCTTTATACTAATTTAAAGAACAAAATTCATTTACAAATAAAGTACATAAAATACAAATTCAGTCACATTTCAACGCGTCGTTTGCTAACAAATAATTTTGCCGACTTTTCACATTTATTAACACGTTGAATGCCATATGTGGGTGATAGAATTATTTATGCAGGTTTTAAAATGAATTTTTACGTTGATATATTCATTATACCAAACTTGATTAGCATCTGTAATATGCAAGAAACTTGGAGGACTACTCAGTATCATACATTTAATTTTTTTCAATTTTTATTTCATTAAATAACTTACTTTGATTTTATGGAATTTTGGGGGTTTCTAGTTTATTAAGTGAGTTATTAAAATTCTGAGAAGAGAAAACTTATTTTCTAATGAAAATCCGCAGTCCACCTACAACCATAATAGGAGTGCAATAAATCGCGCTAGACCGATTCATAGGAGGTTGTCAACTACAAAATGCCTTGCATTAACTTATAAAATTTATTACAGTCGTTGAAACCACTTTACATGCTGCTGTATAAAAAAACTACACATTTTTATGTACAAACATCGATGTAGTCGATGAAACTTGGCACCGGATAGGATCGCGCAGGTGGTCCAACCATCGAAACACATAAATTCTCGTTCTATTATCTGGCTCTGCGTTATCGTCGTATATTCGACGAAAATCGCGTCGATTTGGTGCCTGTTCCGTTTTTTTCGACGATTCTTTACGTCCGGGCTGTTATCGACGTGTTCCGGTTGGCCCACGACATGTTCATTTCCGTTTCTTCGCCTCGGATGTTTTGGTGTCCTTCTTGGAACAGGATTTACAGCCCAGTAACAGTCTCGTTAACTTTCGGAGAACGAAAACAACGACGGCGAGCGCCGCCACGAGGCAGACGAGTATGAACGCGTAAACATCCACCAGTTCTTGCTGCCACCAGGTGAGATGAATGGCGGGCGACTGTAGGACATTCCCGTGTCTGGCTACGTACTCCACCCAATAAACCGCCTCGTCTATGGGCTTCATCGGACGGTCCTTGAATAGCGTCGAGATCCGCTTCATGTTCGTTCTGCAAGAACAAAATATTAATCATGGCTTTACGGACCGATGGTCTGGTTTTATCGATTTTCTAATACGCTTTAAATTCGAGTGACTACAAATTTTTAGTTTTACATGCTAAATCAAAGTGCATCTATCAGAAAGTACTCGTCTTCCATCTTCAATTCAAGTCTAGAAACGTTTGAAAACTCCTACGGGGATACATTGGAAAATTGATTTAAAGAATTCCCTTAAATTCGAGTAGATGGTCGGGTTTTTCCAATTTTTCTCTTTGTTCTAGAGTTTCCTCCTTTAATTAAAATGTATCTATCTCAAAGTGCTACCCTCCAGCTTCAATTTAAGCCTTGAAACGTTAAAAAATGTCTACGTGAAGATATTCGAAAAATCGCCTCAAACAACACTCTCTTCGATTCGGGTGATTTTACGGTTTACTTTTTAATTTTTCAACGTGTTTCCGTGTTTCTTTTTGAAACGAAATGCACCTAGCGCAGAGTGCAATTCCCCGCCTATAATTCAAGCACGTTGCAGTCATCGAGACATGTGTTTGCTGGGTCATCCCCCAAATAAACTATCTATGCCGATACCGAGTGCCAAAATCAGAAAGCAAGCAAGATTTAAGAGAACCAAATGCAAATGCGTCTGGCATTTAATCAATTGAAAGCATTGTCAGAGGAAAGAAAGTTCGACTTGTTTTTGACGTAAGATTAACGGGTATAGTCTGGAATAAGGAGGTCAGAAGTGACCTTGAATCAAAGAAAACGAGTGATGGACCGATTCGGTAGCTCGCAGAAACAAAATTTCAACTTTAAACCCACTGTATCGAGTGGGGAAGTAGTGACAAGAAAAAATTGGATTTCTCTAAAACTATTGAATGCAAAAAATCTAAAAAATGGAAGCACGTTGCAGCTATCGAGATATGTATGAAGAAATTTTCGTTTACTCTTTGGTTTGGAATTTCGGTCGTAAAAAATCATTTTCTGCAACTACTCCCCGGACGAACGTGAGATGATCGATCTACTCTACATTGATGCATAATTCGGTTAGTTCCGTACGTACCGATACTCATCGTCGTTCAAGACTTTGTCAACGGCGTAGGACAGTGACTCGACAGTAATATTGTTCGGCGATCCAAGGGACACTGCGAATTTCTTCCTGACAGCGTTCTTCATATTGTTGTGTTGGTCACCGAAAATGGGGATACCAATCATAGGAATACCGAAGTAGACTGCTTCTTGCAAACTCATAAGACCACCATGCGTTATGAACGCTTTTACGTTCTTGTGTTCTGAAAAATTCAAACAACTGTTTTCCTTCTGTCCACTAAAAAATTCATAAGCATCTTTCTACGTACTGAAAACGGTCACTTGAGGGAACCAAGGCTGAACCATCACGTTCTTCGGCAATCCCGGTGGCAGATCTTCTTTCTTCGCGATCTTCATCAACACGCGCACCGGCGCGATCTTCTCGAAAACAGAGTAGAAAGCCTCCAGGACAGGTTTCGGGAAAGTCTCGATCCTCACCATCGATCCGAACGTGACGTAAACGCAACCGTGTTTGCTTTCGTCCAGCCATTTCTTAACTTCCTATAAAATCACAATGAAAAAATTGGTTTATAGCGAACAAGCATTCCGTGTAACTAACAGTCAGTATTTACACTCAGAAAATCCACGCTACACTACAAGAGATCTACTTCTTATGGTTATCCATGATACCAAGGAGTGTTCAACAAATGTTAAAAGAAGAGAATATCTTTAAATAAATTCACGAATGAGAGGGTCCTACACTGAAAAACATCCACTTCTTCTTTTCATAAGTCTATATCGAATCAAATTAAAGTCACAGAAGAGTTGTCGACGAGCTTAGAAGGTGGGGATGTTTTCGAATGAAACCATGAAGAAATGGATCCAGATAACAATGTGTCGATAATGAACTTTCTGATCGATGAGAAGGGCATCGCTTACCGGGGAAAGGGGATCTCCATTCTCGGTGACGTGCAGCCCACCAACTTCAATAACGCCAGTGGTGGTCGGTACGATCTCGTTAATGCTGTGATGCGAGTTGATAAGATAGAGGGCTATGTCTTTGTGAAGCTCACGGACTGGAGTATCGATGCCGAAGTGGTCCTTCACGTGTTTCGACATCACCTCCATACGGGAGTTCATTTGGTACGAAACGTAGTGCGTTAACAGGGTATTCAACAGCCTGTCCGAGAAGCTCATTGGCTGGTTGAAGGAGGCGAACAAATTCGGCATGAAAGCGGGATTATGCGGGTTCCCGGTGACGTCCTCGAGCCAGTCCAAGAAAGCCCCGGTCATCATGGTGACCATAGGAACCTTAAGATGGCGGCCGAACGCCAGGTAGCATGGCGACAAGAACACCTGAAAAATTGAATTCGTTGAAAATTTGCTCTAGCTTCTGCTCAAAAAACTTTGAACGCCATTTTTATTCGCTGGAGAACAGACCAACTTTTTCCGTTCATTTTTTAGTTAAATTACTAGATTACACTGTCCAACACCAAAATTATTTTGCAATACCTGTTGGGTGATTCTTATACACTTTGTCATTCTAAACTTATGAATCAATATACTAATTTTATCTTTAAATTTTAAAGAAGTCTGTAGAATGCATTCCTGTATAATAAATTCCTGCCAGATAAAGGATTTTTTGCATAAATACAAAAATAGAGCGTACAACGTACCCGCGTCGACACATTTTCAAACTTTAACAACCATTTACAACTATTAGAAAGTACATAAAAATATAATTGGCTATATGGATATGTAGAGGTGAGTCACCTCTATCTCTGGACTCAAACTTGAACTTTCTCACGTGTTTAGTTGTTACGTAACACGTCATTTTTCATCAATATTATATACTTCTGCAAAAACCAATATTTTTCGAAAACGTTGCATGATAGAGCAATTCTGCTTTCGGATTTGGTTTTAGAATGACAAAGTGTATAAGAATCACCCAACAGGAATTGGAAAAAAATTATTTTGTTGGACAGATCAATTTCTAGACTCTCAACAAATTTTGTTGAGAGTTTAGAAAATATGTTTTACGTGTAAAATAATTTGTCACACATTGTGCAGAAATGTGTACCGAATCGAAGCAAATAGTTTCGCATCGGTTGAAATTCGATGAATCTTTGGTTTTTAATCAGATTGTTTCGTATGTAACTTTGAACTTGTTGAGCGTTATTACGATAATCTACAACTACGTCACCAAACTGAACGTCACGCGAGAAAGATCTAAAATCCGCGAAGATAAATATTCATGCTGTGTCATGTCGCTGATAATGTATTGTGTGTTTGGATTCGGCGAATCAGTCCTTGTCACACTGATTCTGTGCGCAAGGAATCATATCGTGCACAAGCATAGTTGGAATAACAAACATTACTTCGTGACAGAAATACCTATCACCGCAAAAGTGCGTTACACTGAATAACGTTAATTTTTAACCGCGATGCTTTTCAATCTTTATTGATATTGGCAATGAAAAGAAATGAATATTTTAACGTGTCCGTACATCGATAAAATTGTTCAATACAAGATATTTATAAAATATTTCTGGTAGAACATTTTTCAAATACTTCTTAATGAGGGAAATTAGTAGCAACAACTCTCTTGCATATATTGTCATGATTCCGAGAAACAGATTCTATTTGCTCCAGAGTTACATAATAATGATTCACTTAATTCAAGCAAAGATGAACAAGTTATTTTCCTAGGTTTTTTATGCGGCTGTGTCACATGTGGATACGTAACCAATTGCACGTTCAATTTGCTGTTTTTCTTGCGCTAGGTTCGCGAGATTGAGAGCAAGCTACAATAGATTCTATAGTGCATGTCGTTTCACTGAAAGCAGAACTTGTAGTGTGTGCTGTCAGAGTATTTTAATCTTATCTGTATTTACACTAATTACTACACTATCGGGTAAAAGTTTCTATTGTTTCCTTTCCAAAGATTCCTGATATCACAATAACTGTCCACCTGACTGCTATTATCACAGCCTTGAAACACAGGAGTGGGGTGGGCAGCTATTATGACGGCAGGCAGTTTCTTTCGAGAACCAGACACTAATCAATCACTACGATTAAGAGACAGTAGATAATCACTTGCCATGAACGTATAATACCTACAGAAACGTCGATCCATTAATTAAAATAAGAGAGACTGATAATAACGATTAGATAAACCGATAAGAAAAACTGTTCCGATAGATACTTATCCGATCAGTAATCCTAATATTAATACCAAAATAATACTAGATTCGAGCGAGCATAACGATTATGAAAATTGAGTTCGAAAGAACCCACTTTGTAGAATTTATTGCATGAAATTATTGATAAAGTGGACTCATTACATGTTATACAATTCTGTGCAATGTTATATGTGAAAAAATACTGTCCAAAGTTTGATTTTATTCGTTTCGAATTTCGCTCGAAACACACGATAAATACGATTAATACGATTAATAAAACGAATATGTTTTCGGTATAAAATACAAAATATTTTTGCGAAACATTTTTCTCACAAAAAACACGGCTCGAACAGTTCTAGAGATACGTAGTTGTTAAATTACCTCAGTAATGACAAGGTCATACGGCGGGTCGTTAGGAGGATTCTTGATGATGCGCTGTATTTTCTCGTGCGTGAGAAGATCACAAATTCTTATGCCAGCCTTGTCGAGCAGTATGTCAAAATTCATCTTGTTGAACTCAATGGCAGTTTTCGCGTCGAGATTGTTCTGTACCGCCTCTAGCGTGCCGGCTATGTTAATCTCCGAGTAATTCGGCGGCAGTGCCTTGTTCATGGGGAAATGCGTGATCACGTCCACTTGATGACCTCGCTCGGCCAAGGCCACCATCAGACGTTCGGACATCATCCAGTGGCTGCGTCCATTCAGCGGGAACACGCCAAGAATTCTCAGACCGCTGCCGAAGTGACAGCACGTCAACGCCACCAGTATAGTCAGCAAACCAAGTCTCATCTTGAGGAAGATTCGTGACTGGAAATCATGCACGATCCAGCATCAAGTTATTGGTTTTCTATCGAAATAGTCCTCTTGTGGAGAACTCGTGACCCTTTGCCCCTTTGGCCGGGTGACAGTCGTCACTGCACTGACGCTGATTAGGGTGACTATGCTTGCGGCTCGAACGCAACTGCAAACGGTCAATGAGATGTCACTTCTGTTAGCCGGTTTGGCATGGACTGGCTGCGAATAAGAAGTTACATCATCAGAACGATGCGCTGACTTTCCGTCATGTGGAGGGAGAATGACCCACGCGGGTCCGAAGACTATAAATAACACTCTCCTGTATTTTATTTCCGAATTTTCGGCCGCTTGGAATTTCTTTTTCAACGGGCTCGCTTTGAACCGGCAATACTCAAACACCGGGTTTCAAACACAATTCAAATTCAATTTAGTTTTTTAAGAGAGAAAATTGCGTGGCTATGAAAACGTAAGCTTAGGAAGCGATGAAATGAACAGATGACTACGTTGTTTGTATATGTTTTTGTTGTTTAACAATACACGCATACAGACGATGAAATGGAAGCTGGAGTGTCGAGGTTTGTTCCGTGGAACTAAATATTTGCATGAGCGAATTGCGCCGCTGTGACTATCGATGTGTTAATTGGCATGGAAGTTGATGATATAGTCCATAAGTGACGAATTGTTTGAAGAACGTAAATGTAAAATGTTTGAAGAAACATGTATACTCAAAAAAATTAGTAGTGTTTTCATTAGAAGAAATTTTCTAGTTGTTGAAAGAAATTTTTATTTCAAAAGTGGTCAGAGAAAGATTGATATTTGCGTAACGATATGCGGTTTAATGATAACGATTAGACGGGCGATTCCATTTCTTCTGGAAGGAAATACTGAATTTATAGTGCATGTCGACCCGAATACAAGTTAATGTGATCTGTAAAGTTCATTGCCTGAGAGTATGAATGTGTCTTCATTCAAGCAGACATTGTTTCATCCAAGAGACTAATTTATTTAAGATATCGTCAATTTAGGAAACATATGCGCTGAAAATACATATGTTTTGTAATTGTTACGATACAGTTGCACGCAGTCACGTTTTGAAGCGAAGTTCATTGTCCCAGATTACGAACGAAGCTGTTCAATATTTCACTGTTTTATTTATTCAAGACACTTCGAGGCTGTTTAAAGACAATCAGTGCGATGACACGTAGTTACACTTTAAAGTGAAGGATAGTTAAGAGTAGAAAAAGCATGCTTATTGTAAAATAGTAGACTGTTCTCAATCGTTGCAGGTAAAAATGCTCGTGGCGTTGTCGCATATCCGACAGGAAGATTCAGTATATCATGTGTCAGCTGATGTTTGCTGGCAAGCCTTACTGTGAGACTACTTGCAAATATTTAGGGAGAGATTTCGCATGTCACTGTCATATCAGTTGCGACCTTCGTAGGGTTAGAAACCATAACTGACATGATTCGGTTGGTGTTTGTAGCAGATGCTTTGTAAAATACAAGAAAGCGTGCGTACCGACAAAAATAATATTTAAACTACTGAATTTACCCTCTAATTCGCTAAAATTATTAACGTTTGATTAACCTCAATTGTTCATTTCAAAACACGGTATCCTTCGTTTTTTAATTTTTTGACAAAATACATTTTATTTTCCATTGAAGTTTCATTCTTCTAACTTTTTACCAGTTTGACTTTCAACTATTGTTATCGATAATAAAAGATTGTTTACCTGAAGCGAACAATCGAAGGTAGCACTTTTTATTAAATGACGTCACGCGACGATCGAGTTCACGAGAGCGGCGGCGTTTCTCAACGCAGAGCCCATTGAAGACACAGGACGACTGATCCACGAATTCCCTCGATCGTCCGAATCAGACTGTGAAGTCCGGTTGCCTGGTACGTAGTGGGAACACAGTCGAACAAACGATCACGAATTTAGAGTTCTAAACGTTCGCCTGAATCACCAATATAATCGTACTGTTATGCGAGACAGCCAATACTTATCTGTTTGAATAGATAAGTTACATAAATAGATGAGTCAGAACTCACGGGCTTTCTCATCAACTAGACTAAGGCAAATTATTCACCGGTAAAGTCCAACCCTGCGAAAACTCCGACCGCCACGTCAGTCCCTATCTGTAAGGACTAGAATCATCCATCCCCACCAAACTCCGATAAACAAATGTACCCTTATATAAGGCCCTGCGAAAGGGCAGTCAAGTCAGTTAGTTGCAGACAGTTACGGTCAGTCAGTTACAGTTAGTTAGTTACAGTTAGTTACAGTTAGTTAGTTACAGTTGAAGTCATGGTTAGAAGTCGATAGTCAGTTAGTCAGTTACAGAACAGTCAGAATAGTCAGAGAGAGTTATAAGCAACCCGTCAGTGTGCTCGCGTATCATTAAGTTGTCCGTATTGTACAAAATCGCTTTGTTTCCTTGCTTGGCGACCTATTCCGAAATATACCTATAAGTTGTGCTGGAAGACTTTGGAGCTTATTCGAGGATTCCCTCCATCTACCCCTTCCCGCGGCATAACAGTACCTCGAATCTGATCGACGAATCAAGATTACAAAAGGCTTAACGTGATGCATCGATCATGTGCTTCATTTATAACCCTTGGACAACAAGATAAATCCAATTTCAACGAAATGCAGCACGGAAACCTCAATAGTTATCTTTTTATCTTTGCATTCTGTCATTTCTGGTGAACAATTTTCCGGTGCAACAAAAATAGAATTTTTTTCATTAGATTTTTCTGGCATCAAATAATCTTTTTATTAGAGTCATAATTTTCGTTACATAATTCTGCAAATTTATAAGATAGAATATCATTATAATATAACATAATTATTCTATATTTATAATGTAGAATGTTGTAAGTGGCACGTAGAACTTTGAAATAAAATTCTGAGACAATCTGCGAATTGTAATTATTGTAATAAATTTTATAAGATCTATAGAATATGTGTGAAAGAGGAGAAGTGTCTGTAAACAAAATACACATAAAAAATTAATTTTGGGAACAATATAAATCAATAAAAATCAATCAAAAATTTTTTTGTCGAAAGAGATGAAGATTTCAATGAAGAACATTGAAGTGATGATGTCGAACACTTTTTCCAGACGAGTTTTAGACGCCAGAGAAGAAGCAGGTAGTAAATATTCCTAGACGAGGGATGACCTTCTGACTGTCTAAAACCGGTTCCTTTTACCTGATTCGCGATGGTCTGAAAGTTTTATCAAATATGTATAATATATTTTAAGAAAATGTACCGTGTTGCTAATGACCTTTGATGTTGAAGCAACATCAAACAATTAAATGAAAAAAAATGAATCCAAGCTCCAGGTTTTATCAAGCCGTTTTCGACACCTCAAATATTACGATTTCTGTTTTATAACTTCAAACAGCTCGTACCTACATTATTCATTCATTTTCTATTCAATTTAGCCAGCTGTTCTGATTACATTTTTATTTATTTTTTTCATTAAGACATTTACACGATTCATACAGCACACGTGTAACGATTATGAATTCGTATTTTGCGCGAAGAAGTTCAAATTGATTTTTTAGCTTCAAAATTTGTATATTTAAATCAGTAAGGATGGTTTGAACCCGTAATAAAAATTTCCCGATTGAAGAAATAGAAATCAAATAGAATTTTTCTTTCTTTGAATAATTTGCATAATTTGAAAATAATATAAATTAAATTCATTTATTTTTTCGATTATTTCAAATTGTATCTACTAATTTTTGTTATAAATACATGAAATCTACAGTTTAATCAGAATGAATAAAATGATATTCATATTTCTCTTTTGACAAAATTTTCTCTCTACATGAGAGGGATATTATACTTCATAAAATATTATCGTAAATACGAGGACTGATAGCAGAACGTATGATGCTAATCGTGTAAAGTATTAGTGCAAAAAGAGGTCAAAAATTAATAGCTTGTCGATCATGCCAGTCATCCTATTTTTACAGCGAAACTTTTTTTCGTTCGAGCACCACCTATCCCGTATCAATTATGAAATGCTGATAACAGATATAATATGATTCGCATCATCGCTTCTATTCAATACTCAATAAATCTTCGGAAATTCCAACTTATCAATAATGATGGATAAAAATTTCATTTTTCACTATCAATCCGAGAAGTCAGTTGAAACAATTCAGGAAAATGACGCGATTTCTACAAATTGTTTCGTTGACGGACTGAGGTTGTTTTCAGTTTCGCGTTTACTTTTTGTCTTCTGGAATCCGAGGTTCACTCGCGGATTGTTAACATTATTACGTATGTTGACAGTACTATTCAAATATCGCGCATTGGGTGATGAAACGCGCGCGTCTGATGAACGACTGAGGAAATTGAATGACTTCGCGCATTTTACTGCTGACTCATCTGTGCTGGCATCTTCAGCACACGCGTGTGTAATTGAATTCGATCATCTCGCGATTGCTCTCGGACGTGTGCTGCTCTAATGATTTTTGGAATGTCAGGTCGCTAATCAGTAATCAGTGCTGCTCGATGACTCTTTTTTACTCCGAGACTTATTCGTCGACCTTTATCCTTTCCTCTTAAAAAGTACGAATTAAGCCAATATTGACTTCATTTTGTAGATATTTTCCTACACTTTGAATTTCGCGCCTTCACTGCCAATTCAATAGTCATTCAGGGACTATCATTTGCAAAGGTGCCACTTTAGACTAACGAGGTTAACGGCGAAGAAAATATATGCAATTAGTTTTACTGTTCCCTTGCAATTTAATCATGCTTTCCTCTGACGTTTGTTTCTCTCGTAATTGTTCGGAGACCATTTTATTTCTCGGTGGTGCAATTTCGAACAATACTTGTCTGCCAACCTTGAACGGGTGTAATTGACAGATTTTACTGTACTCTTGCAATTTAATTGTGTTTTTCCGTTGTTCGTTCATGTTGTGATCATTTGGGGACCATTTTATTTCGACCATTTTAAATGCAGTTCGCGTGTCCAACTAATCAAGGGAAATTCCAAATGGTTCCGATGTAACTTCAGCAATTTATACGAGTCTTTGTGTTTATTGGCATTTATCTCGCTTCGAACCTATCGCGAATTATTTTATTTGACACCGGTGCCGGTTTAAACAGAGTTCGCGTGTCCGGTCAATCACGCGCCGACTCGAAACGCTCTTATCACTATGTGTTATCACTATGTATCGCTGTGTTTTTGCAATTCCAATGACTTCTTGTTCCTATTAAAATTTATATCTTTTAAGTTCCTAATCAAATTCGACCAATCGATCAAGCACAAACCTATATAGCTTATCTTACTATATCTTTACAATTTAATTGAATCTTTACATTTATTAATCTACTTTGGTAATTTAATCGAAGTTTTTATTTTCACCGGAATTTATTTCGTTCGGATTCATTCCGGGACCGTTTTATATCTCGTCGGTGCGATGTAAATTGAAGTAGTTTCCAATAAATCAAGAACAAATTTAAATAGCTCGGGTTACTATACATATCTCTGTAATTGAATCGGATTTTTACATTCATCGATCTACCTTCGCGATTTAATTGGACTGTTTATCTTCACTGTCATTCATTTCTCTTACATTCATTCGGGGACCAATTCGTTCCTTGTCGGTGTCATTTTAAATAGAACTTCACAGCCAGCTAATCAGAAACAAGCATAAATGGTTCAATCCACCTGTACTTCAGCAGTTCAATTGGATTTTTGCGTCTCTTGACGTCTGTTACCGTTCGAATCGTTCGAGGAGACCATTGCACGGCGCCTGCGACCGGCCAATCAAGAACGGATCCAAATGGCTCCGTTTTACAAGCGAACGGGAGGCAACGAACCGACAGTGTTCGGCGGGTTTCCATTTTTTATCCTGTTCTTTCACGATTCCGCAGTTGCCAGCTGAGAAACGGCGCCGTTCCATTCGTCGACGTCCCGTAAATCGCCGGCGAAACAGCGAAGTTCGCGTGGCCCTGCGGTTTTTCGGTGAAAATGAATTTTTTTCGATGTCTCGCGTCGACGTTGATTTTACCGGGAGCCTTCATGCTCAGCGAAAACCATGGTCGACGGTGACACACTCAACACGACATGTGTCAGCCAAATATCAAATACGATTCAATGATCTGTCGGATCCAGACGATTTGCAATTTTAACTGGAAGGTACTCCAGCGAGTTTGTTAATATTAATCAACTCCAAGCGATCTTGAATATTCGCCTGGAAAGTTTTCAAATGAACACCCTGTATATATTGGGTTGGAACGAAATTATTAAAATTCAAAGATAAACTTAAGATATTTATTCGTAGGTTTATGGACTAACATGATAGGTTGTCTTGAATTAGGAAGTACATAAAAATACAATTAGCTATATGGATATGTAGAAGTGAGTCCCCTCTATTTCTTAACTCAAATTTGTACTTTCTCGCGTGTTTAGTTTTTGCGTAACACGTCATTTTTCATCAAAATGATGCACTTTTACAAAAACCAATATTTTTCGAAAACGTTGCGTGATAGAGCAATTCTGCTTTCGGATTTGGCTTTAGAATAGCAAAGTGTATAAGAATCACCCAACAGGAATTGCAAAATAATTTTGGTGTTGGACAGTGTTTTTAGAGATGTTCCGGAAATCAATTTTCTTAAATTAATTGTCGATTAATTTATGTCTTTTTCTAAATGAATAGATGAGGAATGATGACGAGCGACTTTTAAGCTCGTATCGTGAAAAATGTTTTTGTCTTATCATTGTTTCTATATATACATGTCATGACAAACTTGTTATATTGTCTTTTTTCCAACAGTCAAGTGCAGTTATTACAATGATTGTGTAACAGATAAAAGGAAACATATGAGGTAGTTTTATTATCAAGAAAGTGTAATCGTTGACGCATAATTGATTATTTCATTCGCACGTTTCTTGTATCTTTCACGAATCAGTTGTTTTTGAAACAAATAATTAACAAAACGGCAGCTTTGTTTTCACTTTTCAATTGAAAATTTAGACTATATTAGGCAATAAGTGATTAGTAATAAATTACAACAATTTCAGACGGTATCTACAATCTAGATGCGGAATTACACCGTGTGTCCACTTAAGAGGTGATTCAGGGGCAAGAATAATTAATTGTACTTGTGCGAATGTTCATAAAATTTCTCAGGTGGACACGCAGTTCCGAATTTACATAAATTACAATTACGAAGTACTGTACACGCGTATAAAACAATTTAAAAACTTGTTCATTCAAACTCGTTAAAAAATATTTTATTAATGTGTAACTTACTGTATATTGGTCATAAGGTCACGTTAACGCGAGTCAACATGAAATGATTAGTATCTCCAAGGTTCAATCAGTTCAGATTTGTTACAGTTTCGCTACCATAAATTCCTAAGATTGACAGTCTCTGACATGGATACATGGCCGATGTCTTCGAAACATAAATTTGCCTAAACGGTTCGCGTCCCGCACGGTTTCCGATAAATCGTACGTAATAAAATTCCCTCGATTAACATGAAAACAAATTCGTTTATGAAACTTTTTTCTTGTCATACGCTTTTTGGTCCACGCTTATCATGCCGAATGCAAACAGCAGGATGCGTATCGCGATATAGACCGCCAGGCCAGCCATAGTTAAGACAAACAGATAAACGTCCAACAACTGGGCTTGGTACCATGTCATGTCCATTGCTGGTGATCTGAGTGCATCGCCGCCATTCCTGATGATGTATTCGATCCAGTAGATGGCAGTGTCCAATGCACTTAGGGGACGGTCTAGAAACTTTGCAGACAGCTTCTTCGCAGTTTCGCTAAAAAGTAAAAGTCTTACTTGATTATACAGTTCGAAATGATCTGAACTTACTTCCCTCTCCCCGCAGGTCGAATTTTTGTTACGAATATAAACAATTTTATGAAGCTTGGGAAGAGCAAATATCATCATCTAGATCAGGCGTGGGGAACTGGTGGCTCGCGAGCCTTCTTCCCACCAGTGTCTCCAGATGAGGGGTGGGAGCACGAAGTGAGGGGAAAGAGCAGAGACGGAACGCGTCACGTGACCCGGCCGTGACGGAAGAATGAGGAATAGCGCGGTAGAAAGGGAAATTAGAGTGGGGGAACATGTCTTGATCTGGCGACACTGTTTCCCACTCCTGAGGGGTGGGGAGTTAGGAACCTGTATTGGAAGTTGTCTCCAGGAGAGATAATAGCACGGTAGTGGGGGGAACCTGCACACTGGTAATCTATGTCTGTCTATTATTTAAATTGAAAATATTACGGGATATTCCAGGTCTTGGTAAATTGAAGTCAGGGACGCTGAGAAACCAGTGAATAGGAAGTCAGAAATTACCGATATTTGGGATCATGTAAGACGGCGTTCAAAGCGTTGTCCATTTTCTCCTCCGTAAGAGTATTAAGGTCTAATCCTATTGCAATGTCAAGCTTGACGTAGTTGTTGATATTAATAAATTGATCGGCGAACAATGGTATACCGATCAGAGGTACACCATAGTGAATCGACTCCTGTGTGCCCATAAGTCCTCCGTGAGTGATGAATGCCTTTATGTTCGGGTGCTCTGTAACAATAGATTGTATGTTATTACACAGTTTCTTTGTATATTCTTATTAACAAATAAATACTCATTTATTTATCTTAGAAAATTCGTGTTTGATTGACATAAACAACACGTTTATATATTTCAAACGTTGGAATAATTTATACGTGCACTCGTTGGTTACTTTTCATTTTTTTCTGATAAATTGATAAATAATATTGTTCTTATTTTACTGAACTATCCTCTCTCTATAAAATTGCCAACGGTGCTTTTCAGGCAAGAGAAGTTAATTTCAGAATGGTTTCTTTGTGTCAAAGTAAGGAAAGCAAATTATTTCTGTATGCATAGAATCTGTCAGAGGCCCCTGTATCGAAATATGTAAAAACTTCTAAAATGGCCCCGTGGAACGTGACGTGAACAAGAATCTCTCAACGTCCTCCATTTTAGAATTTTGTGTCTTGATGTAGCGGGTTTGGGTATTCTTTTGAATTTGACCGAGAAATTTTTCTCAAACTGGCTTCATAATTTCTATTCAATGTCCAACACAATAATTTCTATTCAATACTCAACGAAATAATTTCTGTTCAATACTTAACCCAATTTACTATTAAATATTGTCACTGATGATAACTCACTCAGAACTTTGACCTGTGGGATCCACGGCGACGTGTGAATGTTCTTTGGCAATCCAGGTGGCAGTTCGTTGGGTTTTGGTATTTTCATCAAGACCCGGACAGGTGCTATCTTTCCCAGGGACTTGTAAAATATTTCGAGATACTTCATGGGGAATGACTCAATTTTCACCATCGAACCGAACGAGAAGTAGATGAATCCATGTGTGCTTTCGTTCATCCATTTCTCCAGGCTCTGCAAATAAAGTCGCTCTTTTGAACCACTTCGAGACCACGGACGAGTTATCTCGCGAACAAGTTTCGTTCATGTTTATAGATTGTTTTCGACATAACTCGTCTGTGGCACAGCGTAAACGAAATTGCGTCGCGAGATAACTCGTCTGTGGCACAGCGCAAGGGACATTGCGTCGCGAGATAACTCGTCTGTGGTTATCGTACGCACAGTATTCCGTCGCGAGATAACTTGTCCCTGGTCGCGAAGTTGTTAATAACAAGATCAAAAGGTTCCGTTAATAACAATATTAAGCTCTGCTGTTCCTTTCATATAATTTCATTGTGTTCACTCAATTTTATACGGGATATTACATTCCCAGATTCCTTCTTTGTGTCAGCCATTAATCTTTCGAGAATTAAAAAACTTCAAAAGGAAAAGGAAGAAGGTTCAGAATATGTTGATAATCTGTCATAATAGAAAGAAAATAATAAAATCAATAATGAGAACGAAATAAGAGTGTGCCAAATGATGAAAACAACAATAAAAATCTGATAGTAATACTTTACACAATAAAACAAAATGCTAATGTTCCAAAGAATCAAATCGATCGTAAACACGTAACAAGGGGGAATAAAGATGAAGGATCAAAGTGAAAATAAAATAGTTACTGCGGGCACTTCGACTCCCTCCTCCTGGACGTGTAACCCTCCAACTTCGACGAATGCGTGGTTCATGTCCTTGACTCCGTTAATGCCCATGAAAGAGTTGACGAGGATCATCGAGATGTTCTTTTCGAGCGTTCTAACGTCCGGGATGTCGTCGCCGAGGTATTTCCTCGCGATCTCGGTTTGCGGGGACGAGTGGTACTGGAAGTTCCACTTATGATAGGTAGAGTGCAAGAAATTATACGTCCTCTGCCAGAAGTTCATTCGCGAGGGCAGGGTGATCAGATTGTTGGTCGAATATGCCAGATTCTCCGGGGTGCCGACCATGTCGTACTGCCATGGATAGAGGATTGCGGATGCCACACCTATCATCGGTACCTTCAACAGGTGACCGATTGCGAAGTAACAGTGGGCGCCGAACACCTGGAACAGATGGAACAGGTCTCACTGGAGTCCAATTTAGCATTTGACACTTTCAGCTGACTATTTTGCTTTCGAAGTTTTGGGAATTTCTCCTGTAACATTCGGCACAGTGCTGGAACTAATTCTTTCATCGCATTTTGCAGATACGTAAATATGAGTTTTCGTAATTTAATTAATCCAGTTCGAGACGAGCTAAAACCCGTATGAAATTCTGCTAAATGTAGCACTGTGCCGAATGTTCCACAATGAACGTTGCAAATACATAAAATCCTCGGTACACCATTGCGAGAATTTTAATGAGCAAAAATTGTCGGAATTCGCTGCGGAGGCACGTTATCCGAAATATTTTTGTTGGAACTCCGCGTTAACTCGGAATCTGAACAGTTCTCGTTTCTCTATTCATTATTTTTACTTGACAGAGTTTCGTCTCATTCATTTGATCCGTTGTCTGCATTTTGCACTTTTAGGACTGTGTGTTAACGAACGTCAACGTGCTTTGAGACCTCTTCTGCGGAATTTTATGCTAAATAAATCTTTTCCAAGTCGATTATAAGAAATGGAAGTTAGATATTTTAATAACTTTAAGTCAAGAATAATGCAACAACATTCTTAAATTAATCTAATGTAGTTATAAGTTCTGTTTTTCGTTCATCCATTTTTACGGTAAGTGCATCAAAACTGCAGTCTAATCACGAGTGTGAAAAGAAATTTTAATGTTATTTTAATGTGTGTCTCCGAATGGACGCGGCGCGAATGACAAGATTAAGTCCGAGAAGCGACGATTAAACAATAATTGCTATGTAAAGTTCCAACAAAAGAATACAGAACGAAACACGACATCGGAATCACAAATGCTGTTTTAACATGTAATACGAAAAGTCATTTTCGTTGCATGCCACTTCGAGTCACATGTTTTATTTTTACAAAGATTGAACGTGACTAATCGATAACAGCGATGTCATAACAGACGATTATTTATCACTCTGATTTTTCATTTTCATACAAGTGCATCCACACAAGCTTCGCTTTGATGCAATCATGTAATACGTTCACGATTATCAGCTGCTGGATGGTCAACATGCTGGTCATCATCGTCCCATTCTTTAGAAACGAAATTTTAAACAGGACTACTGGAATTCAAATTTTAAACGGAACTATCCAAATTGAAAATTTGAGCAGGATTATCCCACACTGACAATTTCAACAGGAATTGAAATTTTAAAGAGATATATTCAAATCGAAATTTTAAACAGGAATGTCCAAATCGAGCTTAACTTTTTCATTTCATTATTATTTGCAAACATTTTTCAATCGACCATGCAGTTTATTTTTACAAACGTGCTTCGATACCGTTCTTCAAAGTTGAATTGGTTAAAATAAAAAACTAATCATCACCAGTTACAAAGTTGTAGGAATGCTCCGTCCGCCGAGAGAAACATGGAAGATGAGATAAACATTTCACGTGATCGTTACTCGTTTCGATTAGAATGGACAGCGCGCGTGTTATATTTAATTTCTCGCTCATTCGATCAGGAACAATCAAACGTTGTAAGCACGTGGAGAAACGTTATGCTTGTTGTGCATCCTTTTTCTGTACTTCTGGCGCAACTTGTCGCCTCGTACGCACACTGGCTTTCATCCAGACTTTAAAGCACTACGCGACGGAACAGATTAAGAAAATTGCGTTTAATGGCGCGAAAACGTTAAACGACGTTCAAGTTTCTTGGCTTTACCAATGTAATTTACAAGTCGGTAAGTTCTTTACGGCATTCGCGAACTCCTCTGGCAAATGCACGTGGAATACCAAAACAGTTGGCAACTGCGTCTACACGAGCGAAATATTCCCGCACGGTCGGAAGAGAGTGCCTGAGAAATTATACAGGGAGTGACAAAAATGTTGTACTTCCTTAAAAGGGGTGATTCCTCAGGCCATACGAAGTAACATTTTCCTTTACGAAAACATTCTCCGCGGCTTGGTTGAGGCACTATTAACGAAAAACAAGAACCAATGAGAGCGCTGCTACAACGGACTAGTTTAGTTGACATTGGCCGAGCAGGATTGGTCCTTGTTTTTCGTTAATAACTCCTCAACAAAGCCGGAGAATATTTTCCTGAAGGAAAAAGTCTCTTGAAACTATCTCAGGAGTCATCCCTTTCAAGGAAGTACACTTTCGGGACACCCTGTATAATAGAAAGACCCGAGTACCGAAACATAACAGACCGTTACGAGATCAAAATTATGTGCAAAAACTGATGTTCGACGCGTTACTTGAACTCTGCACGGTCGTACGTAATCAAAATTGCTACTTCTATTTGTACGTGTAGGAATGACTGTCAATTAGTTGCTTCCTTTATCGTATTCAAATTGTAGCGTACGTCTTCGACCATCTTGTTATCAATATTACTTCACCGGACTTGGGAAATCTTGTCTGTGAACTTCATTCTAACATTTCTCGTGGGTTCACGCGTCGAATTGATAATTTTATGATACAGCTTCTTCCTACCGACCGAATGTGTGGAAATCAATGGCTATATCACGAGATTAAAATATATTTCTAGAATGCGAAGCATTATCATTCGGCGGACCACTAGAATGCTTGATTATAAAGCTACTCTGAATCTTTTTATAGTGTAACGAATCTATGTATATATTTTATTATCTCACTGAATTAATTTTATAGTGCAAATTACTCTCACGACAAGTTCGAGCTGACATTTCTTTTTTTTCGAAACTTGTAAATATAATGCAGAGACTTTACGTATTTATTACGAAATCGGTTAGAGGTTAATTAAAGCGAATCTCTTTGCAAAGTTAGAAGGACTAGTCTGTTATACGATGTGTAAATAAATGTGAAAAAAAATGGCAACCGGAAAGACGGGCTAAGGGTTGTTTTTTGCAAGGATTTTCGCTATACATGAAATTAACGCAACAGGGGTTAAAGGAAACCCTAAGAATCCTCACCTCCACCAAAATCGCATCATAAGGAGGGTCCTTCGGCGGGTTTCTCACGAGCTCTTGTATCCTGGGATCGCTCAAGGACGAGCAGACCTCGGTTCCTGCGAGGGTGGCAACAGCATGACTCACGGATACGGTGAGCATCGCGTTCATGTCATCGAAGGTCATGTTGTTCATGAACTGCCTGGGTGCCGATAACACGATCATATCGTTGTAGTTCGGGTACGGTTTCTTCAAAGGGAACGTGCTGACTACGTCGACCTGGTGTCCTTTCCTCGCGAGACCTTTCATCAGGCTCTCGAACATGATGAAGTGACTTTTCCCATTGAAAGGGAACAAGCCGAGGATCCTGTAACCCTGACAGGTGGACAGGATCGTCCATAGACAAATCAACGCTAACAGCCTCATGTTCAACTTCACTTTACACCGTTCTCTGGTAACGACTAGCTACTGGCGACTAGCCTAATCAGTTGGGCCGGGTGTCCGTCGATTGTCGAAGACGAACTGATCGGCTCGGTACGGGGGATGACAATGTCTCGGGCACTGTGTAATCAGCAGATCATGATAGACTGCCGCCCAAGAAAAGGGAAGAACTCGAGGACCCCTGCGGCGTCCGTGCGGTTAGGCGGATCCCATCGACGTCACGGTACAATTGCGTGCACTATTTTCCCGGTGGCTAGATAGGACGCCGTTTGCTTCGAGTCTCGCTGGCACACTGAGCCTGCGTTGTACATAGAGTGTCGTAGATAAATTCGACCTCCGTATGCCCTACTTCGGTTCAGATAAAAACAGATTAACCGAAGTTGCGAGACGAAACTTTTTTTCCTCCGCCGAACGATCCCGATCTTGTCAACCGATCAACAACACGGATTCTCTACGTCTGTCTGTCTGTCTGTCATGCCCGACCGGATGACAAATTGTTGATGCGACCAGGCCTTCTCGCCCGCTCCGTTTCGACGACCGGGATGAACTATTAAGGCGCCTCGCGGAGTCCTCGGTTTGGGTCACGCTGAAACATTACTCGCAGATTTTCACGGTTACGTCACGTACACGCACACACACGAACACGAGACGTTCAAATAGTCTGACAAGTATGAAGCGCGATTTCATAAACACTGGCTAGCATGTGTCGCATCAGAGCACGCGATCCGCTCACGATCGCTCCGAGGAGCAGTCCGACGATTTTGGGCTTCCGGTCGGAAATCGTTTCTGGGGGTTTCTGTGTGAAATATGAAACTCAGTGTTTGAATGCCACTGCCACTCACTTGTACATGAAATTGGCATAATGAGCTAATGGAGGGGTTCAAAGAAAATCTTGAACAGATAAAAGTTAGCTCTTTAAAGTCAAATCTTGAATTTGAATAAAACCTGTACAAATATATACTTATCGGCTTGGTTGAAGATGAGAACCAATCGTTTTTTACATAATTTTTACATAAAACCAAGAGATTTTTTGTTGACTCAGCGAACGCTCAGTATCGCAATTGCTAAAGAAATTTGTCACTGATCGCAATTAATTGATAACATAACAAACACTTGACGGAATGTAAAAATTGTCGTAACTAATTAACATGTGTAAAACTTGCCACGTCAAGAAAATATTTTTTAGCGATCCAATATGTGATATGAAATCTGTACTATTCAAGATATAATTATTAAATTCTTCCACCATATTCGTGGTTTTATGGTATCGCGATTGTTATACCAAAACGCGTGTTCATTTTTTAAATTATATATTGGAAATCAGAATACGACTAATGGTTATCCATGTAAAATGAAGATTCAGATATAATTAGAGATTCTTATTGATTTTTGTAAACTGTGTTCAGGAATTTTATTTCAGAAGACACAGTTTTAATACAAGTTACAAAATTACGTTTCTAATATACTGTCGACCTTTAAAACAAAGTCGATAAAAAGTTTGGGGATAAAAGACATATTGAATATTCCTCATATTAATATTCCTACGAAATGACTTGAATTTTATATTATAGCTTATGCTGTCAAAGGTTTTGCGTCTAGGCAACTAAAGAGCTTAAAGTGTCAACTCACTGCAATCTAAAGTGCAGTCACGCTTAATTAATGATCACGGCGTCATCGATAATCGCGCATCAATACTTTAAGAATGACATGCGAAACGACCAAGAGCAGCGTTACTTGAATACTACCGCTGTCATTTCCAGAATCCTTCGATTCCTCCCATGAAAATGCAAAAATAATACCTCAGAAACGTGCATTCACAAATAGTGGACATGTGTTTTCAAAGTTGCATATATTGTGGAGTCTGGAAATGTTAACAAAATGGAGACCAAGATCGAAAGAAGTTCGCGTGAAATTCTACTATTTTCATGCTGATCGACCAAACGTATCAGCGAGAAATGTTCATGACACGATTAATGACTGATGCGATGGGTATGTGTTAGGTCGACTAGTGCAGTTGGAACGTGACGCGGATAACGCGCGACGCCATTTAAGCAATAATAAGATAAGTAGTAATTCATATAAACTATAGCGGGCACGAAAAGAATGACCAGTCATTGTTTCCGTAGATTAAGTTACACAACGTTCGACAGATTTTCCATTGACAATGTATACTTAGGTACGAGAAACCATTTTCATTCGCTCATGCTCGCCGAGCACATTCGTTGCTCGGCTTCGTACCCACCCACAAAATGACTGTTCAAAAGTTTCTACGTAAGAAGTTTTCAAATGTCATGCGGAGGAACATAAATATAAATTTGAACATCCACTCAGACGGACTCGTGCCGCTATCCAATTATTTCGGCTCGAGTATCGTCACGAAAAATAAATGACCATCCTTCGACTAAAGAATGATAAACATTGTGTAACGACTGTTCGAATCGCCGCTATTGGAATCGAAATTGGAGCACTTTTCAACTGCAGTCTTATCGCCGTGTTTCCCCCGCGATAACTGTGAAAGTCTTGTTAACTACCACGATATCTGTCGCACCGAATAAAGGGGGGAATAAATCTATGAGAATTATTTACCGCATGTCCTTTCGTACTAATAAAAAAATCAAATTTTGAACGAGTTACATACCGATTCAACGACGTGCGAACGCTTCACGCGCCGCGTGCATGCAGTTGCAATTTCCAATCGTTCCCCTTTCTGTTTTCAATTAAAACTGTTCCATCGGCCGCCGGTATCAGTTTATATTCATTTTAGTCCGCTTTTGTCTCGACCCGAAGTCCTACTGTGCTCCTCCCCGGTATCTTAACTAATTCGAACTTCACTCCGCGGAGAGAAGAAACTCTTCTCGTCGAGAAACTGCTTCGCCCGACTTTCTCTTCACAATGGCCGAATTTTGGCCGGCACTTTTACGGAACAGACTGCGCACAATTATGCAAATTCGTGCATTTCATTCTTCGTTTGGATCTCCGGCGCAAAAACTGCATTAACTTCCGCGAAGATTTCTGATTTCGCTATGAATTTCGCGTAGCGAAATTTCCGTTAGAATCAATAGTGTCCGAGGAACCGTTGGCGGCCGAGGATTTAGTTTTTTATTAGCACATAGCACAGGGTCTTAGGCCCTAACCATAACAATTACAACCACACCTGCGGTGAGTCATTCGAAGATGCGCTTCGGACGAGCGTTAGAAAAATTCGGGATTTTTACTAGCTCTGGTCAACGATATTGTTAACTCCACCCTCTCATTCCAACCAATCAACTTCCCTATCTCAGTTTTGTAAACGTCCCAGCGTATCACATAAATAGTAAGACGGAGCGGCGGATTTATGTCATTTTTCCTTCATTCTTGACTACTGTAACATTGACATTAAGCAAAAGTCACTCTTGAATTTAGCTAGTCAGTTCGATCCTACACATTTACTTGTAATAAACTCTAATACACTTGATCCTCTGGTTCATCAATAATTCAATGCAGTCCACTCCTAGAAACATGGCGAAGTGCGAGTTTAACTATAGTAAATCTGCTTAAAAAATGTTTATTAAAATATTTAATATCTGTTTAATAAATCTGTTTGAAAAATGTACATGCGGCTCAGCGTGTCGAAGATCTCAGAGATTTGCTTAGTTTTCATGGTTTCTGTTAGAAGATTTAATCGTTCTTACATAACAACATTAACTCGTTTACAACCTTCGGAGAAATGGATCGTATAAATTCTTTTATGTTCATTTCACGACAATTGAATGCAATTAGGTTAGGGTTTCAGGTCTGCACTCGACACTAGAACTACCGAGAATCGTGTTAATTTATAATAATTATGAGATCGGATTTGTTCCGACTCGTCTGAAAAATTTCTCATGAAAACATTTTCGTGATTTCTCCAACTGTATCGAAGATTCAGAAACAAATTAGTTTGACCTATCTTTCTTCCGTAGGTTCTCGATAACAACGCGTTCAATGCGACCGCTGTCGCAACAATGACGACCACGAGGCAAAATATTATCAGTTCGAAGACGTTGATTAACAGTAGAACTGCCGGATAAGATAAAATGATTTGCTTCTAATTTTCTTGTAGATTTTTCTTTTAGAAATATTGAAATTATAAATAGATTTTCCCTATCGAAATAGATATTTGAACAAAACTGGTAGCAAATCTAAACAAATGCAATTTTCTTGTTATTATGAGGCAATGTATGTCAGATGCATCTAATGCTTGGTAGTTCTAGTGTTAAGTTCAGTTTCGTGCGTATAGTGATGTTGACATATACCGCAACGAATCTTGCCCGTTTCTTATCACGTATTCGTTGTAATCGTGTAATCGTAGTATCTGAAAAGGTAAGAACATTTTCCTGCACACTTGTACTTCGGATCATGCAATATGGCGTCCAACGCAGAATCCACGGGCTGCTCAGTGATATTCGCCGGGTTCCTCCAAGCAAGTTATGTTAACGCTCTTCATTTGATCCGAGCATAGTGGAATTCCTATCATAGGAACTTCATAATAAACAGCTCCTTGACCGACCGTGAGAACGCCATGCGTAATGAACACTCGCGTATTTCTGAGTTCTGTAAATTACATTTCACGATCTCCATTACTTCAAATAATAAATCTTCAATGAATTTTTATCATTACATCTTATAGCACCCCTCTTTGACGCTTTGACTGCAGAAACAATCATATATATATAAATTTTGTGTAGTATTTTGTTTAGAATAAATGATGCTTAGAAAATTATTGTAATATTAGAAAAAAAAATAGAACGAATTTTAGAAACTTTTAGAATAAGGAAACGTATGGTTAACGAATGCACAAGCGTGTACGTAGATAATGTAAACAACACCTTTAAAGAAACCGATTGTTAATGTTGCTAATAGTAAAAACTACCAACACGTAACTGTTATTTTACTTAACATCGGAATCTGAGGGAGCCAAGGTTTCGTTAACACGTTCAGGAAGATCAGGTGACGCTTTCGTAGCATCAGCACATCTCATTAAAATCTTCACTGGTGAAATTGTGCCGAACGCCCCCAGCGACGAGTTCCGGTGTGACGTTTCGGTATTCGTCGAGGAACCTAATGCAAAACAAACGACACCATTGTTTGCAGAAGTGAACCACGTCTGTAGGTTCCAACTCACGAAATAACGAATAATTAAATCACAATTCTACGGCTCTTTTAATGACAAATAAAATCCTTCGTACACTCTCGAGCACAATCTTCGGAAGCTCCAAGCCTCGTTCATTTAGAAATTCTGGGAACTGAATGAAAATTTAATGAATTAACTCTCTTGGTGCTTGGTATTTATATTCTAAATAACATTATAATATTCTTCAATTTGTACGATTTAAAATATTAGTGTGATACTGACTAGTGAATAGAGATTTTTTTCAGTTTGTTTTACACTAAAGAAAAATTGTACCGGTCGTATTCACTTATACTGGCAGGAACATAAATTTTTCAACGATTTTCCAAAGTTCGTTTTACATTTAAAAATGTTACTATTCATCCATATTGACAGGAATAGGGATCTTCAAAGTTTGTTGTATATAAAACATTTTGCTCATCGATACTGACGCGAACAGAGATTTTTAAGCGATCTCTCCGAGTGTATTTGAAATAAACAATTCCACCGGCGACAATTCCGTGTCGTCGAACTCGACGTGCATTCCTCCGATATGGACAATGGTAGCCATGATGGGTCCCATTCCATTAAAGCTACGGCGGTCGTTCACCAATGCCAGAGCCACAGCTCGGTCCAATTCCCGGATGTCGGGTACATCACGACCCCAAATACTTTCTCATTACTCCGGTTTGGTCGGACGTGCACCGGTAAAACATCGGCGGCTGCCAGTAATTCGCCAGGACATTCCACGGTCGATCGATAAATGTGAACACCATAGTTGCCCATGAAATCGTCGATAGCTTGCATGAATGATGCGGCGATCGCTATTGGGGCCGCGTTCGCCAGATGACCGAAACCCAAATGGCACATCCCATCGCGCCAAAATACTGAAAATGATTAATGACCCATCTGCATATTTCCTTGATGCGCCACCGGTAAGTACACTGCGGATTTTCTGCGCTTGTCGCATTTTTTCGCAGTTCGCTACAGGATCTTCTTCAAAATGTCGCAGAACCCATCACACTAAAAATAATAAATATGACAGAAATGGATTAAATTAGGAGAATTGAAGGATATTGTTACCCTGTTTGCGACTTATGAGAATGATTAAGAGAAGCAATGTATTTTTATTTAATTTCTGTTTCGTACAGTTGAAAATTCCTATTGTACGTAAAAATCCACAGTTTAATAGTAAATAATAATAGTCGATTCTACTTGGAAATTATATAATTGCCTGCATCGCGCGTGTATCGTGTTACCTCTTGTTAACATTCGTCTTCAACGAAGCACGGAAAATCATTATATCAATTGGGTAATTAGGTGTCTTCGCGTTGAAGAAGTCTGATTTCGATACGGTAGCAGGCGGACCAGTGATTAAATGATTAGCACAACAGCTTCATACGAAAGCCGCGGCGGGAACAATGATGTTCGAGGCTTCTATGCAGCTGCCTTATTATCGCTTTCATTTGTCGGAGGGATGAGTAATCTCTTAATTGGCGCACATAAACGGACTTCTAGAATTGGCGCGCAGTTTCGCCGCTAATGATCCATATGTATAACACATAAATTGCCCATACACATAAATATATAAATTATATAGCAAATTGTCGATGCTATTTTGTTCATTTAATACAGCATATTTAAACAAATTATTCGAGTAAAATATCGAATGAAATTGTTTACGCGGAGCTTCAAAGGAAAAAGAGAATTGAACCTGGTGTCACCTATACCGTATTTGTGAATTGCGTTTATTAAACCGTGGCGTCATTAATTACGAGCGAACACAACAAAGCTTTCCATTGAGCATTGTCGTGCGAGATTTTTCTATTATTTTGCGTGTTTCCAAGGAAGATGCACGAATCATTAGTAACATCCCTTATAAATTTTAACATTTTCTGAAAACATTAACGACAAAGAATCATAAGAATTTTTTTGCATAATAATATTGTACTTTCTCCGGTTAAAAGAAAACAAAGAGTCGAAATAATAAAGTAAAGTAATAACAACGAAACAAAAGTTACACTTCTGTTATGATAAGGATCAGTCAACATTTGCTCGATAATTGTCAATTATAAAGGATTGACAGAAGTTTTAGTTTCATTTCAAATATAATTTCTTTGAAAATCTCGCTGTACTAAAATTACTTTTTCGGAAAGGAAGCTTTTATTAAAATAATAACAAAGGTAAACGGCAAGAAAAAACCTGTCGGCATGCGACATTTTCGTAATCACATTTTTAACGCGACACATAAGGGATTTTTTCAGTTCACAAAACCTCGCAGTAAGCGCTATTTTCTACTTTGATTACGCTAATGGAAACAATTTCGAGTGGAGGCGCGGCTGGCGCAGATGTTGTATCGTTCGATAAGTTTCGTGATTTAAAAGTTGAACAGCGTCCATCGGTCTCGTCAAGTGTTTACGCATTTTTAAAATTATTAAACACGGTCCGCTCTGCGTTCAATTATTCTTCGATGAACTTCCAGCAGGTCGTTAATCCAGTTAAAAGTGTTCCCCCCGGTAAGATAGTGTCGGTGGCAGCTGTTCTGACCGTTTTTCTTGTCATCTTCACTCTCAAATTGCCATCGGAATCTCATACATTTCGCGAGGATTGCGCCCGGAAAAAATTGTTTAATATGGATTTCCGATAGGTTCGGAAAATGTTTCGATAATTTGATTTAGAAGCCGAAATAATTGGGAATTAATTATCGTGCAGAGTTGTCGAAGTATTGATTACTCAGCAAAAAATTACTCAGTATACCTGACCGAACGGTACATTAAATTATTCGTTTTTAAAAAAATTTAAGTTTCGACATTAAGACAGGTTTAAAACTTTTACTGTTCGAGACTGTGTAAAAAAATTGCTGAACTGATTGCGAATATACCCTTTAGCGGGTTCCATATGCTATTTCTGCATTGTTGGTAAGAATAAAAATTTAATAGGAACAAAGCGTCCCTAACTGCTCGCAATTCACCGATATTTTCTCGTTAACAGCGATCAGGTCGACGATTTGTTGCACGCGGCGAGCTCTCAACGTGTTTTCCATTATGCAATATACACTACACCGTATGCACTACACCAGATCTGCACGTGCTCCGATTGGGCGCAATCTATCTTTGTGAATTGAATTGGAACGGAACCAAATAGTTTCTCAAGGTCAATGTGAAATGGCAGATGACCATAGAATCAGCTAAAACCTCCAAAGAACAGCCATCATCAATTCACACAAAAATACATATCTCGTTTGTATAAGAAAATTCGTTTAAAACACAGGAAACAATTGGGAAAAATATGAACGTGGGAACTGCCTTATTTGTTAACTCGCACAAAAGTAAAACACCTTGCTTTTGCATGAGAACATTGATTGAGAATACAAGAAACAATCACACAAAATACAAGCACAAGATTTGTTTGGAAAATAGGAATATTAAAAATTGAGAAAAACAAGTGTGACGTTTGGAATTTTTTAACAGATCAAAGAATAAACTGACGGCAGTATAAATAGCTCGGTGGAAACTCGAACTTTCGGTGCTGAATGTTTTATACACTTTCCGTGTCAGTTTTCCGCAAAATGTCACGTCCTCGCAGACTACACTCGTAAATTACAACTCGCGTTCTGTATTAAGAACATTCCCGCGCGGTTAATTAAGAATTACACATTGAATGATCGTAATATATTACAGAGTGCCTCTTAATACCAGGCATTATACTTGTACGGTTAGGAGAGAGATCTCTACGACGTTCCCGTTCCTATCTGCGCTGATGCGCCCATGAAAATTCATTAAACCGTATGCGAATTATGCAAAATATGCAGAGAGTATGCAGACATTAAAAGAAACGCGGTCGACTATTAAACGAGACATTTCTGAAGACGATATTAAACGGAAGGACCTTTCTATTATGACCAACTATTGCTCAATTTTTATTTAATATTTAATTATTATTATTAATAACTTACTGAAATCCCATTCCGAATGAAATTCGAATAATTTCGAGAGACTTATCTAACTGTTCAAATAAAGTAATTTTTTTCGTAGCCAAATAGGATAATATATTTCATCCGAGTAATTTTTCAAACAATCGATTTCTATAATGTCCAAGCGTGAGGTTAAACTGTTCGCGTTTCCGGATGTTCACTGTCGCCGTAGACGAATAGTTCAGGCCAACCAGCGCAATTGTCGATTTGCACAGTTCCCGTAGTCCCTTTATGGCGGCACTGCGACATTCCGTAGCCAACCGATTTAATCAAAGTATTCTATAGTATCCTAGAACGTCTATTTTCCAAAGGGGACCTTAATTTGTCCCCGCGGTCCAAACCGAATTCTACCAGATTCACACGGACTTGGGAATCGCTTTGTACGACCGACGGCCGTTGTAGTCACGGGATCTCGTGACTAGCTGCCATAGTCAGCAGTTCGGCCACTTTGCGATTGCCATTCGGATCCGAGTAGAACAAACCCCCTCCGGCGATCCTCAGGAATCGGGGTTAGAGTCCAGGTCTCATGGGGGTGGCGAAGGTTCCTAGGTATCGACTCGTTCGCTCGTGCCCTACGATAATACCTACTCGAGAATGGCGACTCCGTAAGTGGTCTATGAGTTTCGACTGCAAACAGCACACTAATGCGTATTTGATGGGGTAAATAGTTGCAGATGAGCCGATTAAATTTTCCAGGCTCTCCGACATCGTACACGGGTCCATTAAGATCGGTTGCGATTCCGAGGTTTGCCTGGGATCTTTATGCAAATTTGCACTTTTAAGCGGTGATTTATGGGGAATAGGATCCAGATAACAGCTCGCTGCCTCTATAAATGTTTTAGGCTGCTGAAGATGGTGATATCTGCGACGAACTTTGTCCGAACTTTTGTTTGGACGACCTTCGGCTGGCAGTGGCCCTCGGCAAACGCTTATAGACGAGAAAATTAGTTAACGTTCCGACTGCCAAATTATCCCGCAAGATCAAACAAGGAGACTGCTGCTCGAACTTTTCGGAATCGTACAAATTCGAACGAAGTTCGTTTCAGACGATCGTATTGCGAACGAAATTAATTTTGAAAGATAGATACAGAATTATGTCACCCACATAAAACCTTGTTCGTAATTCTCAGAAACAGATGGCACTCCATCTGCGCGAGAACATCGTGGATGCTGTTCGTGACGCCTGTCGACACTTGCTAATTTCATATTCATTCACCGGTGGGATTAAAAACTTCCTCGTTCCACAGAAAGACGTATAAATTAAACAGTTTTTTGATTTACTTCGTTGCATGCTCTCCTAAACTTAACAAATTTATTCAAATTTAAATGGCATCGTTTGTCTAGGCGATACGGGTGTTCTTTTTTATTGATATTTAATATTTAATTTTCTCTTATTTGTGTAGTTTATATCGTGTGGGTACCAAGAGTGATTATAAGCAGAGATGATAAGCTGTGATATTGCAGGTTATAATCTTCAAAAATATTGAAACACAAATTGTGTTTAATAAATTGTGTTAAATAATTATATCCCTCAGAGAATATTTACAACAAATGTAACTTGAGAATAGCAGGAAAATGTAAAAATTATATGTGCAATTTTCAACATGTAGCATTTGTCAAATTGGTTGCACAAAATTTAATAAAAACGATAAACTGATTAAATAACACGTACGAAATATCCACAAAACCCTTCACTGTGAACTGTCACCGTTAACAAAATCCGTTTGAAAATATTTTCATATATATATGTTCACTGTTGCGCGAACATGAAACGCGGATTAAAAAGAAATTGATAAGCGTGAACAAAAAGTTTGACGCATGTTTTGCGCTGACAAATGCAGATGCGTAATTAAGCATCCGGCAAATACCACAACATTTTTTTATCATCTCGGTGAAAAGGGAATTCTGTTCTGCATTTCGTCTGTTAATTAGTAGGTTTCCACGAAACTCCTCGGAGGGTAGTAAAAAGTACGCGACGCCCAGCGTGTCCCGACACTCGATGAGAGAATCGATAGAGCAGCTAATGCAGACAGCTGCACCGAGAGCGCTGCAAATAAAGTGCATCTCGTACCTACAGCCGTGTACGTTAAAGTTGCGCTTTTGTGTCAAAGCAGGGAAATACGAATCGATTTCCCATCTCTCGATCAGTTCCGCTCCCAGCATTGATTTAAACATTGTAAATGCAATAGATAAGCACTTCTGCACGGCGTACAATTTTTAAAATTGCTTCATCGCCGATAAAATTCTGTCCGTTACGTATTGTCTCTCGTTAGCAATAATTACAATTTATAAACGCATTTTGGATTCATTATGCTAATGAATGACAACACGTAGGAGAAGCGTAATTATATTTTTATCAGAGTGCTAGCAACGTATGTATATGTATAGTCATTGTAATTCTGCATAAAATATGAAATGTGCTCCACCTTAGGTGAAACGCATAAAACATTAAAGTCCTGAATGTATTAAAATGACAAAGTTGTAAATGTTTGTGCAGAACGGACTAAGAAATATTTTATGTAGGATAAAATCAAAAACAATTCCAAATAGTGATCTGTCTTTTAACCAATTTATCGTTTTCATTTTAAAAACGATACTGACGAAAGTACCTTCATTTTGAACGAAATAATTTCATATTTGAATTAATCTAATCATTCGAATAAAGTAACGAAAACTCAGACTCGGAAAACTAGTTGACAGTATAGCCACGTTTGCTACAAAATTATTCTGGGTTTCGCTAAAGTGTATTTAAATAATTCATTCATATACCAAACACAAAAGTATTTCACTTGACAGCGAAGCAATGAAATAATTTAGAGAGAAATCATTCTCATATGCAAATAAACCAACGCAGTTATATCGAAACAATATCTAGTCGAATAATGTGATAAATTATTCAAATTTTCATTTTCCAAATGCATTGCTTCAATAATGCCCAAAGCTGGTTCATGAATGCATTTAAAAAGACAGTGCATACGAGATATCACCGTGTATCACGTGGACATTAACAGAATGAAGCAAAGAAAAATTAGGTTCTCCCGTGTTTGCTTCATCTCCCGAGTAGAAATCATTCTCGAACGTAATTATCTTTCAGCTGTGGTTTCCTTTCCTCAGGGTCCCGTTCATTCTTCGACGACGCCTGCAACCGAAGTATGTTTCTGAAATATTGTTTCGTTCCACAGTCGCGATTTAAATCGTCGTGTTATTGTGACTGTTCGCCGAAGACAAATCGCCAGGCAATCGAGACCTGATTACGCGTGAAATTACTTTCGAATTAATCCGGGAAATCGCACCGGGACGGAGAGAAAAAAAGAAGAAGTGGAAATAAGACAGGCCGCTCGCGAATTACATAGTTCCCGGCGGCCAATAAATTCGAACTCGCCGAGAAGATTTATTATTCCAACCGTGAACCGTTCCCATTGTCCGGAGAAATCCGCTGTCCTCGCCTTTGACGGAAATTGACACTGCTTTAAAACAATCGGAGCATATTCGACTGATTCGTTCCGCTGCGGAATAATACCGTTGTCTGGAAAGTTGTTTGATTCCGATTAATACACAATGCAATTTCATACAATTTTTATTATTTTCAGTATTTGCGAAAGAAAATTGAGAACCAATAATTTTTACTGGTTCCTGAATTCCTGATTTTTGCTTAAATGTTTACACACCGAATCATCCTGCAGACGCGCTGTGGAATCGTCCCGAACGTCCGCCATGTCTGTTGTGTCACGTTGCGACAGCGGCGGAAGAGAATGAAGTATTGCGTATCTGTAACGCGTGGCGAAAAATTTGCCGTAGTTAATGACCAGAGTAGAAGAGAATTTCGTGTTCCAGTGAGAAATGCATGTCGGATCCAGCTGTCATCATAATAATGAAATTCCTTGGCCGGTGGGCGAAAATATATTCGGGACGTACGCGCGTCACTCTTTATTTCCGCGCGGAACCGTGTCGCCGTCTAGGAGAGTCATCAACTTTCTGGTCACGTTAATTACAACTACCTTCGGCCAGTAATTTCTGTCGGCTGTGTCGTGGCAGAAAGTGCATCCGCGTGTAATTTAAGTTATAAGTGGCGCACACGGCGTTTATATTAATCAGGGATACATATGTCGGCTGTGTTCCGCGCCATGATTCCTCGAGTTTAACCATTTCGCCAAGAAAAGTTCGCACGTCCGCGATTAACGAAGCGTCGCGAAACGTTCCCTACTTTCCGACAAACTCGCGGATCGCGTACACACATATATTAGCCTTCCGTGTTCCATCAATACTAATTTTAGTGCGCCGATAATGAAAAGTCCACCGGAAACGTTCCAACGAAATGATGGGCTCTCAAATTACTTCTTTCCCTCCCTGGATTTTCAACGTTAATCATTAATTTCTATCACATAAATTGTATTAGGATAAATTACTTAGCCACTATAAAAATCAAAGGAAAAATTTCACGGAGAAAATTTGCACACCTACACGTTCGCTGCTATCAAGAATTTCCAATAATCTAACGAATTGTACAAAATAAAGCCTTCTAAATTGTACCAATAGTAGAATGTTAATGTACTAATAATTAAAAATGCTTTTCGGAACGCATTGTTGCATAAAAACAAATTGAAACAGCGTAGAAATAATTCAATTAATACGCAGACGATGATTCCGGAAATCACCTCCGCGCTGAGATGAAATGATTAATTCCTTCGTCTCTCGTCAGAGACCACCGAGGGATCAAACGGAATTACGGTTCAAGGAAGTTGATTGAATTCTGCAAAAAGGGCTGTTTATTACCCAGTTGGATTTGGATCGTCACTAGCTTTGTCGACATGATTCAATTTCGCTGGTCTCTGCGGACATGTTAATTAGATACAAAATTCAATTCGTATTGTTGCCACGATCTGTTCTTTGTAGCGACTCGAGCTTCGTGACATTGACTGTGCGCGGGAAGTTCGTGTTACTGACGTCTTGTGAAACTTTTTTCGACCTCATCAACATCTATTTTATGACATTCTTACTATATTCATTTTGTTAATGTACAGATGCTAAATATGGAGTCGTAACACATTTTCGATTATCCTCGACATTTTCTTTCCACTTATTAACATATTAAATAATCTACAAATACCAAATAACTACAAATATCTAGGTTCGATTTAATCGCAGTTATTTGCATTCGCAATGAGTCACAACTAAATTTTGTTACCTAATCGGCGAGGACATAACACGATTCTCCTCGACATCTTCTTTCTATTTACTAACAGATTAGATAATCTACAAATACCAAATAACTACAAATATCTAGGTTCGATTTAATCGCAGTTATTTGCATTCGCAATGAGTCACAACTAAATTTTGCCACCTAATCGGCGAGGAGATAACATGATAACGTCAAACAATAAAATCATTTCATATTATACTATTTATTTGTTGGATTTGCAAAGTGTAGGGTTCTACGGAAAATCCGAATGCCGTGTGATTGTCACGAAATGGCGGATTAAAGTCCGGGTGTCAGACGGAAACGGATAATCGCAGTGCGACCAGTTTAGAAGCGGACAACATCTGTGCGTTGGTTCTTGATTGCATTATTTCATTCCACCGTTCGTTTCAGCTTCAATTTTCCTGCGGGATTCTCCGGGGAGGCTGCTGCATATGCAGACGTTTCGCTTTTAATTACTTGGCCGGTTAACTTGCGAGTTAAATATCTACCGATTGAAGATTTCGTTGGTCTGCGCGCGTTGGAAATTCCAGCGGTCAAACTGTGAAACTTTCGCGGGATCGATGGGAATTTCGGTCGTGTTGCTTGTAGCAGCAGTAAAGTTACCGCCGGGAAAACGAAGTGCTGAGATCTGTGATTGCGGAGAAACTCCGTGCTACTTGTGGTCGTAAGTCGCGAAGCTTTCCTTTGGATTTCCTTTGTGCGGACTCGGAAGACTGACTCCCGGAATGTCGGTAACCTTCAGTCTTTAAACTGTATCGTTCAAACATTTCAAAGATGCTTACGTACATTGACATTTTTATGTTCGTTTAACACTAGATTTACGGTGTACTAAAAGTGACTATTTTACATTGCGTTGTAAAAGCGACAAAATTGTAGTTATTTAGATTTTCCGCCATTTTTTCAGTCCCCGTCCGAGGGTTAAGACAAGAAATGAATTTCTATGCGATACCTGTTTCTTATAATATAATTGATTCAAAAAATTTTTACTTGGCACAAAGAAGTGCAATTGTAACACTTATTTCTTTTTCCAGAGCCGTATTGTAGAATAACATTCGACGGATGGTCTTGTTGGCCTAACACCCCAGCTGATACAATCGTATACGCACCGTGTCCAAATTTCATCACCGGTTTCGATGCCTCACGTAAGTCATATTTATAATTCTGTATAGTTCCCTTTGAAATTCGTTTGCATACAATTTCCACAAGATTCAAGTAACTCTACTCAGTGAAATAAGAATCGAAAAAGTAAGGTCAGAAAACATTCAAAGAATTCGTGTTACTTTCAGCTGATTAAGAATAGAAATAAGTGTCTATGTTGCTCCTGTGTCTTGCAATTACTGCTGATAATTTTTATTTTGCATGAAAATCCGTACTCTATTTATTAAAAAAATCTTGAATCAATGTATCAGTACAGAGATGAATTTTTAAATAATCGTATTACTTGTGTACATACATATAACGCTAAACGTGTTAATCGAGGGTGCAAAGGTACAGGGTTAAGTACAATAAGAAAATATAATCAGTCTTTACATATCTTTAATAGTACAGATATAAACATGTATATGTATAAACAAAGTACATAGGAATGTGTAGAGAAGTATAATCTTATTTAAGTATACACAAAGTTTATAGCTCCACGATCTGTCTTATAAATATCATGTTTAAACGCGCGAAAGATATATCATTCTATCTCTTCCATATAGAAAAATACGTTTCGGTGCACCGATTCTTAATACAGATTCGTTTTAAATGTATTTTCCAAAAATAAAAACAACAAATAAAATATGGCAACCATATCCGAAAACGTTTACAGAGTACAACAATTGCGCGAGTTGCTTCCGTCCCTTAAGTCTACGCGTCAGTTCATTATCACAATAACAGCAAACAGTATCAACAATAAATAAACAAATAATCGGATCCCATCGGAAGTATTCCGGAACAACGGCGATTCAAAGATTACTCATTTTCGAAATAGAAATTGCTGTTGTTCGCTTTGTTAACATTATCACAGGCGATACTTTTAACCGCTGGATGTTCGTGTTGCAAGAATTTGGTCATCAAATCATCGTATCTCTGCACGTACTCCTTCTCGATCACCGGAGTCATCAAGCCTACCGCGATTACAGTAGCCTCCGCGGTCCCAATCTCAACTAATCCCTCGATGACCTCTAATCTCGAGTAGTCCCTGTCGTATGGCGCGAAGTCTCTCTTAGATAGCAGAGGCTTCAAGATGTCCGCCGTGAAGCCGATAAACAAAGGTGAGAAGGTACTCAGCAGCTCTTGCAGCTTCCGGCCCAGGTTCAGGCCAAAGTCCTTCGGCGTGTTCGCAGCTAGCTGTTCCCTCCTGAGGACCAACATCAAATACGTGGTTGGATCCATCTGCGGTGTCAGCGCTTTGAGGAACGCGTTCAGGATTCCATCTAACACCCGCAGCTGATCGCTCCCGTCTATATTGAAGACCAAACGCTTGATGAACAAACGGAGACCGTAATTCATGGTGAAGAAGTGCGGCTTCTTCGGATGTGGCATGTTCCACCTGGACTTTACAGCCTCCACGAACACGTCGGTGAAGGTCTTCATTCGGGACTCGAACTTGTCTCCAGCAGCCATTAGGTACGAGGTCTGCGCGAAGCTCGAAGCAGCGCTCGTGGAGTTCATCGACTGGACGAACAAAAACCTCCGCAGGATTAGCTTGTTCAACTCCTCGGGCAGGAGGTTGCAGACGCTCGGACTGATGGCCGAGATCAGGCTGGTGCTAAGCCAGTCCCCGTTTTCTTCCGGTAGCTTGTCGACGACGTCCAGTATCGTTTTCACGAAGTCCGCGACATACTCGTCGGAGACCGAGGGGATCATTCTGATCGCGTCCGCAATGGCGCTGGTGTTGTTCTTGTCCAACGCGGAGACCATCTGACTGATCAGGGACCACGTGTTGGGCCCGGGTTCTTCGGAGAATAACTTCGTCGCGGTGGAGAAAAGGACTTCCCGGATCGAGTGGTGCTCCTCGGTCTTCCATTCGGACAGGAGGAAGTGGTGGAGCTGATCCCGCGATGCTACCAAGTGCATCATTCTCACTCCGTGCTTCCGGACGGACACTCTTTGAGTGACTAGTGTCCGGGCGAAAGAGAGGACGTGCGGTAGCAAGCTTCTTCTGCACAGGTTCACCATGGCCATCAGAGCCAGCGACAAATAGTCTCCTTCGCAGTATCGGCACAGCAGTGAGAAGGGGATCGGTGGGTTGGAGTATTTTGCGCAGCTGATGGCTTGATGAATCAGCATGTAGTTGTCCTTCGCCTTTTCATGATGAATGTCGAGCATCTGGTTCGTAGGCATCAGTGGCTCGAGAATCTTGACCAATGTGTGACCGTGGACTAGCAAGGCTATAATGTCTAGACAGGTGTCTCCCTTTTGGGTCCTCAAGTCCTCGAGACTTTGCTGCAAGAACTTCACCGGGATCTCGTTGTACCATCGGGCAGTTCTCATAAATGTTATCGCGGATCTACTGTAGTAGTAGGTATTTTCGAAAGCCTTCAAACAATCCTTCCACATCGACAGGACCAGCTTCGGGTTTTTCTTCAACAACGCGAAAAGTTCACGGTCCTCCAGGGCTTCCTTCCCGAAGAGACGTTCGCTGAGGACCTTCTCGTTCGTACGCAGAATGCTTTTCAAGCTCTCAATTATGTAGGAGTTATCGCTCGCGTTCGTCTGTATTATCCTCTCGATTTCCATGACCAGCCAAGGATAGTTCTTGATGGACATCGGCTCCACTCGAGTGTTCTTCTTCACGTGAGTGGTATTGAAGTCGTAGATGGACATAACGAGATCGCGCAACATTCCATCCTTGTTCTCCTGCCAAGTGCTCGTGTTAGAGCTAAAGCGTTGAGAAACTACAGTTATGCAGGCTTCTAAACATCTCCTCTCATACTCAGGGTACTTTTTAAGTATGTTCCACACCTCGTAATTCTCGGACTTCAGATCAACCAGTATATCGATCTCCTTGTCAATCGGTTGTTCGTTTATGATCCTAAAGTGCAGGGCGGCTTCGATGATCTTGATGCTGGTGTGGCTCGAAGCTCTTAGCTCGTTTTTCACGTGAGCGCGCAGTATGATGTCCAGCAAAACTGCCCATACCTCCTTGTTGACGCGGGGAAGGTTGTAGAGTTCCATCAGATCCTCAAGAACCCTCAACAAGAACAGGGAATTCTCGTTCTTGTGTCTGTCCCTGACGTACGTCAGGACCTCCAGCAGAGTTTGATCGTCGCAGTTCACTCTGCAACTGCAGATCATTTGGGAGACTAGAGCAGCCCTGCGTTCAAGCTCCGCACTCTTCGCGATCTCTTCCTTGATTGTGGGTATTACCTCCTTGGTGGGCAGGTAACATCTCCATGTGTGCCTGTAGTCCTCCACCGAGTAGTTTTGCAAGCCAGTTTCCTTCTCTATCTTGATTCTGGCTTGTCTTATCCTTTCCTCGGCTGGCAACAGCCACATCAGATTGGCCGTCACCGACCTGCTCTCGTCCAGGATGTTATTCCCGTAGACATCGCGGTAAGACTTGATCAGGAGGTCAGTTTTCTTCTCCTCTGGATAGTAAGTCAGGTAATTCAGCATCGTATCCGTGTCGAAGTTCGACAGCTTCTCTGGAAACAGCTTCGGGAACATGACCTCCATGCGTGAAACGCTGATCATCTGCAGCGGCACTAGTTTTATGAACAACTTCGGTTTCCTCAGGAGGTGATCCTTCCCATTCTTCAGGAAACAGACGGCCCGCTTTTTGCTAAGCTTTACGTGCAGGTTCTCGTGCATCTCGAACAGTTCGACGAACGAACTCAGTCTTTTCTTGATCAGGGCTGCCAGGAAATCGCCCATGTCGCTAATGTCCACCTTGTGGAGCTTCCTATCGTTGGAGTCGTTGCTCGACTTGCTCAATCTGAAATAGCGCACGACGAAGTCGGGATACTTGCGGAAGATCGTCTTCACCAGCTTCCGGCTCAAGACGATTTTCTTATTCACAACCGTGTCGAACATAAAACTCTCGCTGCAAGCAGGTAGCAAAGGCAACGCCTGTTTCAGGCCGTAAGACGCGGCAATGGCAGTGAAGAACTCCTCGGCGAGCGCTGTGTCTTTCAAACGAATGGACAAATTCTTGATTATGCATGTACGGGTGTTCAGTGAGACCAAAGGCAACAGTTGATTGAGGAAGTACTCGACGTTCGTGAACGTTTTGTTGCTACCGTCGAAGAAGCTTTTGACCTGCAGCGCTTTCGTTACAACTTCCACGTTGTCGGACTGTAGAGCCTCCGCGATGGCTTTGTAGTTGTTCTCGTTCTTTGGGTCCCGTCTGTTCAACATATGCGCCGCGTGCACCTGTATCAGAGGTGCCAATAATCGAGGTACCGTCTTGTCCTCAATTATTTCTTCTAGGCTGATGCACTCCGAGGCCCGGTCCTTTATCAGCTTCGCTATCCATTGATACTTCTCGCCAATGGTCTCGCCGGGGATCGACTGAATCGCGTCCAGATACGGCGTCTGGATCTCCATTTTTCTTTGGTCACGGTGAGGCTGCTTGAAAATAAATGCTCGGTTAAGTAAAACTCTGCCCGAACACCGTCGACGAAGAATTTTCCATTCAGTGTACGGGAAATTATAATGCGAGTTCAATTGGTTCTTCTTTCGATCGAACATTGTTAACAAGAAGATTGGAAGTTTCCTTGAACTATAAATTATTCGACATAATATGAAACTGAATATGAAAAAGAAATTCGAACAACGAGTTATTGATGACGCCATAAATTTTCCGAGTTAGTGCCGCCATCTTGTCCAAGTTCGCGTCTCGTCGAGGACACGATTGTATTTTGCGCGTACACTGAATGAACAAACGCTTCTTTTGAAGAGATTATGCGATGCTTGGATGCGGGAAATGATTGATGGCGTGCTCTTTAAACTTGGTTAATTAAATACAGGATGGAAAGTTTGTTACAGGTTTTTTGCTGTGGAGTTTTGTGCAGCAAACATAGCATTTTTGAATATTTTTTTAAACGAATGGCCCGTACATATATTTTCGGTGTTTTCGAAAATCTTTTTCAGGTGAATAATGTTAGTCACTTTTCTTCAGATTTTCAAGGTAAATTGTGATTACGATAAACTCCGAATTATAAAGTACCCGATGATGTCTGACATCAACGGTAGTATTCCCTTTTCTCAGCATGTCTTTTATACTTTGAGATATTTTTCTCTTAAAATATCCAACAAGTTTTAATAAAACCTTGCACATTTATATACATATAAATTATACCCGCGATTGTTTTTATGCATCATTGTCATCAAGATTATCGTAATTATTCACTGAGGAACAGAGGGGTGGTAAGAATTCCGTTAAAATGGCTTCCACAGTAACTTCCGCTTAAGTCTTTGAAACCAACTCAAAATAAGATTCTTTACTTAACAAAATACTTTGAAATTGTAAATATTGAAATATATAATTGTTCATAGTTCGGGAGTTGACTATGCATGTAGTCGATAGATTTGAATGCGATTGGTTGAGCCATTTATGAAAAATTGTGGGTACGATGTAGGTGGATGGACAAGGTTAGGTGAGTGATTCTTTATTAAATACTTACGTTAATTTTAATGATTAGAGCATACAAAAATTGATAAATGTAGCCCATATATACGACGACGATTCTGCAAAGTTTCGCAAACATATCTGGTTTCATTTTTTAAAGAATAATTCGCGAACTACATCAACAAGCTACGCCGAGAAACGGTAATACTCCCTTAACGAGGTCTCTCAACAGCTGGTAAAACGACCAAACAATTAATTAATGAGCGCGTGAAGACGCGACTATAGCACACACAGACTATACAGCAAGATCTCCCGATACCTTTATCTACTTCACCCACGCAGAGCCGCAAGGAAAAATTGCAAAATTATTGCACGTTCGACTTGTTTTCAATTTAGCTGGGCCAGCCGATGGAAATCGTAGTTTCTTCTGACGTTTCACAGCGAATTTTATTCCTCCATGGTTCGAGATATCGTACGACTCACGACAAAACACAGGCGAATCTGTTCTGGTTGCAACAAAGTTTACCGTTCACTGCGTGTAATCTTAAATGCCTACGTGTTTTTTTCCGGCCGGTAATGTTAGGTTAGGTCGACGTCGAAAACATCCAGGGGCCAGCGGCGATTCTTTCGGCCAAGGTTCGTTTTATCGTTCTCTTCGGGGTTTAATTGCTCGATAACACTTTCCGTCCGTGTATTAATACTTTCTTCATCGAAAATATCGCGTGGATGCCGCGACCAGTTTGTCACGCAGCACTGATCGCAGCACGGACTGTAAGGCGCCTGCGCGCGATACAATTGCGATGCGCGATACCGATGCACACCTAAATATAACACGTTTCATTGTACTAACTTGCTGCTTGCGCTCCCTACACCGATGACTAATCCACATATCTGATACCTGACGCAACTGGATTTGCCCACTCTGAACTTCTAAATTTATCATTTTCCTGCTGCATTTCCTTGTGCAGCCACGTTCACCGCCAAATTATAGTGGCTCCACTTGTTTGATCACGACACTGCAGACCATTGTGCAAAAAGAAAAGTTGTCTGCATCAGTTGTTGAGAAACGGTTACCAGATAAAATTGTCGTTCTTTCTTCAATAATTTCAACACGATTTTCCTGTTTTAAATTTCATTAACTCGTTTTTGTCATAGAATCAAATCTAGTTTATTGATGGCACACACTTCAGGGGCGTCTTGTTTGAAAATTTTTTGGAAGAAATCGGACGCCATGATGACTAGTTACAAGATTTAGTTACATCACCGTTTTTCCTCGTTGCCTTGTTGTAGGATAAACTGTTTTTTCCTGCGTTGCAAATATTAGCGCATTTCAAGTGTGTTGTTTTGCTAACTTTTTTATATAACTTATCATTGTTGTTTCCTCGTTTTCCTCGAATCCATAAGGAAATATCTTACTTACGATTACGCTGTCGCATGAAAGAGTTTCAATTTTCAATCGACTTTTCTAATTACAGAACCGAAAAATAGATTTTTTTATTGCACTAAGTAACAGCTGATAAATGTTTAATATTTCGAACGATGGTTAAACACGAAGTGATTCCTAGAAAGACATTTATTGCAGGGACGAGCTCACGAAGAAGCATAGAATACCGTTTCTTGGAAAAAATTGGAACTTTATGAATTATATAAAATTATTCGTTTCAGTATCGACTTACTTTTTTACTTAAAAAGTTATACAGAATCTCCCAAAAGTTAATAACATTTTTAAAAATCAATTTATCGTTCTCGGAGCACAAAGAACACGCATTATTGTACGAATTTTATTTTCAATCAAAAAGATTGTAACTTCTCAGTTTCCATTACCTTTACTATCCGAGAATTCTCTTTTACAATATTTTCTTTTACGTTCAAGCTCTTGATTGAAGTAGATAAATGAACTAGATATACACGTATGTACAAACAACCGTTTACAACAATCTAATCGTTACAATTTATTCTTCATAAACTTCCAGTTGCTCGTATGTTCGTCCACGTTTATGCTCTCCATATGAAGTTTCTCGCCGATATTCATGTACTGGATGGTGTCTCCCTTTCCGATCGGTTTCCAGAGCGTGGAGATTAGGTTTGTGGTCATTGGTGTTGGGTTTCTTGAACAAGAGAGAGAATTGTTGAAATTTTAAAATTTGTAATGCGTGTAAGAAGAATTTTCAAACAAAAATTGTTTTGCAAGTTATTTGCGGGGCCTACCCAGTTTTCGCGAAGTCAGTCCACATCTGGGTGAGGTATTCCATGACATTGTATTCCTTGGTTCCGGGTTCTGGTGGAGGTAGACCCATTGCCTTAAGCACGTGGGGATAAAACTGGAATAACAGTTCCTCCGAGTGCGTCGCTCCTGCAAAACAAACGAAAACCAGCTCATAAAATTGAGCAATCACCGTCGAGATAAACTGTTCACTTTTTCCTTTGCAGTTACAATTTATAACGATTACATTGCTGTTTCTTCATAAATCGCTGCTCGTGTCCATACACTTTTTTTTTTACCGGAAACATCGAAAAATAAACATAGAGGACTTTTGCACTCGATCAAAGTGTTCGGGAAAGAATATAAATTGAGAAACACTCAAATTATTTTTCAATTAATTCTACATATTAATTAGAGACATTCAAATTATGTTTTAGTAAAATCTCCATGTTACAGAAACGTTCGAATCATTTTTTAACTGGTTAAAAACTCGATATTTGTATTCTTAGATTCTTAGACAATTTTTATTTCGAAATAAGAAATTTAAAAAATTCTTCTTCATCCGAAATACGATGAAACCCGGTCCCAAGTTCGCCGGTTCAATTTCGTCAGAAATATACATAAAATCGGCAAATTAGTTAAGTTGATGGAATATATTGTACCTTTAATTGTGATGCCAAATCTCTGTTTGGTTATGGAGACCTCGGGGTCGAAAGTGAATTTATAAAAGTATGTGGGCAAGTTCTTCTCAGCTTGAAGTTTCACGGTATCGTAAATTCCTCTGAGGAACATCACGTCGCTAAAATAGGACGCATAGGCTTCTTGAGTCTCCATGCTGATCTTCTCATTGCCGAAGTACATACGTCTTAACTGGTCAGAAGAGACCCCGTCCATCTCCAACGTCTCTTCAAGTTCTGGGTGCACGGCCCTCTCAAATTCAGTGTTCAGCGTTTCCATAATCTTTTTAAGATCTGAATATATTAAACCTATAAATATATAAATCTATAACTGTGAATCAAACGCAAACCTATTAACTTTATTGTTACATATCTTTCATTCATTTTGTAAATACTGTGAAATTTTTTACAATCGTAACGAATTCGCAAGGAAGGTCCAATAATTCTGTTTATTTAATACTTAATATTAAACTTTTATCTAATAGTAAATTAAACTTTAATCTTGCTTTGAAATAAGGTTCCTCGAGGAGGATCAAAAGCCTTTTCAAACTTCCAATATTTTTTTAAAGGGGATAATTCTCTTTTCAGTTTCACAAAATGTTTGCTCGATATTGTACAAAGAATAGTTCGATTAAAATTAGTTCTAACTTACTGCTTAAGAAGAGGGTTCCTTCCTTGTCGGTGTTGCCTATTAACAAGGGTACTGTGACTCCAGATTTCATCTGGATTGACGGATGCTGCGGCATGAACGGGTTAGACGATTTGCTATCGACAGTTGGCCCGAATAATCCCATGCGGACATATGAGCTCTGAAAAACACACAATAACAAGAGCTCCATTTTAGTGAACCAATATTAATATTCCCGATTGGTGATCGTTATTCGTTAGACGGGGGCAACGAATGCCTCTCTACTATGCAGTAAATATGGTCTCGATATATGTAGAAGGAATGTGCACAAGATATTTGTGAAAATTTCCTCCCCACTTCCGCAGCATGTTCTTGTTTTTAATTTTATTCGTTACCAGCGGATTCGCCACATTTTTCTCATTGAAATGACACCAAACACGATACCATTTCGATCATACTTGCTTGTCCAATCCACGATTCAGTAGCACCTCGATTATGCGAACCGATCGTCTTCGAATTCTCGAGGTTCTCCTGTATAGCGAATTATGCAATTAAATACGATCCAACTTGTATTTGATGAAAAAAATATCGGGAATATCTTTAGTAAAAGTTTCGTAAAAAAATCATTAAAAACAAAAAAGTTTTGTCATCGAATTAGTATCGTTTACTTACCAGTGCAACATTAACGCAAATTTATCTAGAAAATTAAATTTCTCTTCGGACATTAAGTCTCGCGTTGATTATCCCCGATACAGTCTCAAAATCGATCATTTCATAATTACACTGGTAGTTGAATTTCCTCAAATTAACCCTTTTTTGCGCGGAAGAAAACCACGTTACAAAGAGTCCACGAATGCGTAAAAAAATGTAAAGAGCACGGTACATGCAACAAGTAATCATCGATAATGGAAGAGGAAAAAAAGGAACCTCGTAAATTGAAACCGCGCGTGTAACAAAAAAAGGCCACGTAATTCGAGAGATTGTTTATCGCGTAAATAAAATGCCACACAAATCCAGGGACGGATGCAGTTCGATAAGACCCAAGATTTACGGAGTACGTTTCAAGAAGCCTGCTATATGCACGCTCAGATTATTAACACTCGGTTTACGGGGCACTAAATATGCCTATTCTACATTACCTTGGAAAAATAACGAAATTATATCTATCCAAATTTTTAGCCATTTCTTTTACAATATATCCCCAATGAAATAAATTTAACTAAACTTTACAATTTTGATAATTGTGAATAGATAATTCTAGAGCCCGTCATTTTGAAGGGTCCCGTGAATCTAGTGCGAAGCGAATCCAGTCGAAAAGAATGTTCACAACATTTGAATGGCGTGCTGGGCTCTCGGAATGTAATATCGTTGAGAAATCAAGATAGAGGCGAGCAAGCAGCTGAAGAACACGACCTCAGCTTCTCATTTAACGAAAACAGAACCGAGGTGCCACTGAATCCAGAGTTCGTTCCGCGAATGGAACGAGCTTCACTTGCCGCTGTTGCCTCGATCTTTACGAAGTTTACCTCTCTCGCGTGAAAAGAACTTTGCTGAACGGTGACACGTGCTTTCGCGCGAGTGTATCGTCCTCAGAACCTCGAACGTATTCTCTGCGTCTACAGTTTTTCAATTAACCCGTGCTTTCAGCGTCGGAGGCTCGCCTCTTGTCGACGAAGGATTCAACACCGTGCCAAAGTTCACGCAACGCACACGAAAGACGTTAACGAGACAAAACGTCACGGAAGACCAGAATTATTTTTGCAACAACCTCGGAAAAATCGGTGAAGTTTCAACGGGAGATCAGAATTATTTTCGCAACAACCTAAACGAATTAGATACTGAATATTTCGAAAATTTACATCTTGGCTGAGCAACTTTTGCTGCGCTTCGGCGAGTTTGAGGGGTTCTATCGTCCTCAGGAATTTGACCAGCTCGTGGGGATCGGTGATCTCCTTGCCGAGGCAGGCAGCAAGGTCTACGGCATACTTCTTGACGTTCTTGGTCAAGACGGCCCAAGGATTCGTCGAGACCCCGCTCTGGGAGATCGCCTTGTGGAACAAACCTGCAAGCAAAAGCATCTGCGTATAAGCTCGGCGATCTTCTGTATTCGGTGCCAGGCCATAGGAAAATTCGAGCGACCGAGGTGCAAAGATACGAGCGGGACGAGCTCGCGGTTCAGCACAATGGGGTAGAAGTAAAGAGGAGGATAGCCCGTGCTCGCCCGGAAGCGGAACAACGAAAGTGGGATGCGCCTAAACGCTGGCTGATTCTGAAATGTAATTTTCGTAACAGTCTGGCACATAACCGTGACCACCCGTTTTCACTGATCCACGCGAGCTATCTTCGAATTTAGCCGCTACAACGCGTTCCAAAAACGGGAACAGGAAAAACTAGTACAACAGTATCGATTTTAATAAATGAAGAGTACAGGAGGATTTTTGCGCAGCGCGTCCAACGAATCGATATTACGACAGAAATGAACTCTCAACATTTTCTGGTCGGGTTCCCAAAATTAACGAAGTTATAAATTATTTAGCGTGATGCGGCAAAGTTCGACACGTCAAAGTTAACTTCAAACTTTTCTCGCAACCTCGTTACGAAAATAAGGGATGAAATGCTCTGAACGGGTTGACACGATTACACACCGTTCAATAAATAAACAAATACAATTGTAAAAATGCTTGCTTATAGTTCGAGCATGTATCTATACATCCCAGGAAAAAATTATAAAACTGAAATTGTACATGTGCCACGAAACAGCTTCTCTTGAAATTGTGCATCTTTTTCGTAGTCGGAGATTACAAAATAATTCACCGGCAATTCGCTGATCCATTTTTAAGGAAAATCGTCCGCCGTTTAATAGACAGTGTTGGACGTTTCAGGGAGAAAAATGTTGCGAAACGCATTTCGCGTAACAGAACGGAATTATTGGATTTTTCTCGGGAAGCCAGTTGAATGTTGCATGGAGGGTAAACGTCGCCGGAAATTCCCCGGCGCGTCGAAAAATCGAAAACCGTACCTTGAGACATTGGAGATATGCATAAGTAATGCACGGATGCAGCTCCAGCGCTTTCTCCGAATATTGTAACATTGTTGGGATCTCCGCCGAAATACGAGATATTTTCCTGCACCCATTTCAACGCCATTACTTGGTCCTTTAAACCTTGATTACCGGGCGCTTCTTCCGTTTCTAAATTGAGGAAACCTGGAATGTCCAACAAATAATTTATGAACGAAAGAAATTTTTGTCGAATCATTTACCGACTGCGGATTTTTATGTAAAGTAAACAATTTGCACGTCGCGAGAGTAGCATATCCATTTTCTGTAATCATTCAAGTTTTTCTACTGTTTTAAATTGCGTCTGCCCGCTTTTTTCATAAATACATAAAATCTGCAGTCTACAAATGATAAATTAAGTCTCTCGTGTGGCATAGAGAAACTCAAATCGATTTCATATGTGCGTAGTAATTTTATATCACTCGTCATTTTATAACTACTCATAATTTAAAGTCGCAACCACAAGTTTCGCGTGATTTCAAGTCACAACTGCGTTAAATTCCACCGCGATACGAGCAAAAAAGCAACAATTAAAAAAGAAAAAATATCTGTCACACTAGTACACCCGTACAACCCAATCAGACCTGAAACTAATTTACTCTCAATTTCGCGGAACTTTCGTTGTGAATATTATTGAGGCGAAAATCATTAGAAAAGAAAAGAAAATTTGTATCTAAATAAATTATACCCCCTTGAAGTCTAAATAGGTTAAGGAAAATAGTGTGCACGAACGGGTGAAAATTTCAGAGCAGATGCCACCGAATATCGGATACTCACCGAAGACTCCGAGTCTGTAATTAATCGTGACCAGAACGACATCCTTCCGGACGATATAATCGGGCCCGTAAATTGAGCTGTCGCCGGACCCACTGACAAACCCACCTCCATGGATCCACACCATTACAGTGCGTTTCGAGGACACGTCAATCGTCGGCGTGTAAACGTTCAGATAGAGACAGTCGTCGTCGCCAACTAATTGATGTAAAAAAAAGTCCTCTTGGCCGCAGGGGTTGCCAAACTCCTTCGCTTCCTTTATCCCGGTCCATGGTTCAAGGGGTAGGGGGTCCTGAAAGAACCAAACGGAAATCAGAATTCGCTGTTATGTCAAACCGGAAGCTCCACAGAATTTCCACACTATTTATTCGATAGAAAATATCAAATTTCTTCTTCCTACATGGAAATTATGAGGTTCGTGAAGTGACAAGCGTATTACACAATATAAAGAAAATTATCTCCGAGTATTGAACAAATTTTCTTGGCAAGCGTCATCCTCATCTTCGTCGTACAATATATTGGAAAGTGTTTCGATGCTTTATCATGCTATTTAAATTAATTTATAATTGCCACGTTGCAACGAACAGCGTTTCTCTTTTTCTAACAGGACCCATTCATCATTCTATCAATTTTTTCTTGAAATATTGTTAATTTCCCTATCATGTTTGTTTAATTAATGAACTAGTTTTGCTTTCAACATATTGGTAAATAACTCCATTCATCACAGTCACGATTTTGATCGAACATTCTCTTCCCGAGACAGCGCAGTTTAGATATTAAATTTTGACTGGCGAAAATTTGACAAGAATTTTAGGTGATTAGTACACTTTCCGCGATAATTTCGTTTTGAAACTCTATAATTGTCTGTGGCACTATTCATGCTTACTGTAAACAGAAGCAGAAGACCAAGAAAGTCAAGTACATATTTAAAAAGAAAACAACGTCAACGTAAATACCGACGCGACTGTACAATAAACTGTTCTTTCTGTTCGATTGTTCTTTCTAAATAAAATACTGATCTTGAAATCTCTGTAGAAAATTAAGTTGGAAGAAAAGTAATCTTGTCTCGACAATTTGGCCCGAGGACCTTTTTATAAACGAATAAATCATGGAAATATTTGTATTAATGTTCCCATTTGAAATGGTCTGTATGTTGACATTACACCGCATAATAATAATTTTCAGAATGCTCATTTCGAAAATGGATATCTCGATCAAACAGCCGGTCCTTTGTACAGTTGACATAGGCTGTATGTATAGCTTCTGAAGGCAGCGGCCATAATGCGGTCTATTACGATTTACCGGTACATTCGACTAATTAACCGCGTATTAACATCCTCGTTCAGTACAGACATTTGAATGTCGCGCGAAATTTACGCGGCCAGCAGTGTGCCAGATATTAAACATGCCGTTGATGCGACCGCTTAATAGTTAATCGGTCAACGAACAGCTTATTGGTCCGCGTCGACCCATATATTTAATCGCGTCATATAATACGAGCCTGTTTTAACAATACAAACTTCCAGCCAACAAATTAACTGCAATTTGGACGCATCTCTTCTACTTTCGAATGACTGAAACATGAAAATTTTATTTCTCCTCAGTTTGCCACGTATCTTGCTCGATAATATTCATTGACAAAAGACTGTCTAACATTAAGATTGTTTAACCTTGTATAATTTTTTACAACTTAGTTAATCATTTCCTATCGATGCATCTTTATAATTTCAATGATCACAAAGTAAAAGATTCGAAACCGGTAATGGTTAGTATGAAAACATTGATTGTGGGAATAGGAATTCATTTGATCACACAGATTGAGGCGTCGACTGTGCTAATTTTCGCGAAATGCTCAGCGATATCGTTAAAAACAGTGTTTCTGAATGGAAACATTTAAGAGAGCCCACGCTATCAAACGCTCGAACCTAAGTTGTGTATGTGTGTGTGTGTGTGTGTGTGTCTGTTGAATGCCCCAATTGCCAGTGATTACGGGTGTAGGCTGCTAACAGCAACTTGCGGATGGTAATTCAGTCTGACAAGCAAGGAGAACTTCTTGCGGCTGCAGTGGATTTCGAAAATTCATCCGACAAGGTGTAATAAGGTGTAGCAAGGTGTCCTTGGACTACGTACAATATTGTCCTACCAGAGATAGCACGCTAACTGTTCAATACTGTAATATCATAAGCTCGTAGATACGGATAATCATAAATGTTGCAATGCAGTGAACCGACACTGATTTTATCAATTTTCAGAACATCCTTATCCTCGGCAGCACGTAACGCGATCGAATGTTCACCGCCAATTAATTTATTGCAATTACACGGCGAATTTGCATCCAAATAATGCGCATTTCGCATATTACGTTTGTGAATACATCTCGCCCTGTTTTTCTTAATTTATGTCGCTCCGGGAAACTTTGCGATTAACGCGAACCTAATGTATTTGTTGTAAATCAGCGGTAAACACGATAATTGTTTTTCGATCGGAATATATCCATTACAGTTTTCTAATTGCCGCACGCCGACAACTCGATGTCGTTAACGAGATTTATTCATATGCAGTGTGACCGGAAATGTTTGATGCTCGTTATTCGAAATAATTGCAGCAAATAACTTTTCTTTAAAAAATGAGTCTTTCTTGCGGCAGCAGAGAAAATGAAATTTATGCGAAGTTATTCAACAAAATCGTTTCTTTGGGTACATACTATAAAAAGGAATAGCTTAAAATTTCGATAGAGGAATTCTTGATATTTTTGTAAAATAATGTTTTCATTTAAAACTCGGTTCGCAACGAGTAATTCTTACGATCGTTGCTTAGGCAGATTATTCGGCAAATTCAAGGTTCCAGGCGAGATCGTTTATAAAGATTGTTCGCTGTAATACATTTTCTGTCGCCGTTGAACCTTATACTAATCTCTAGACCGACGTTACGCGAGCAAACATACTCTGTGACCGGACATCATAATGAAATAAATGAGATAAGTGTTTTTATCATTTTTAGACAGCCAATATGATGATAATGAACGGTTCAGATGTGCCCTATCGCGACTCGTTCTCCGTGTATCGATAAACGAATGTCAAACGAAATGTTCCACTTTCTTATTTATCATTTGCGTATTTTTAGATAAAATAAAAATTGCAAGATGGAGACCTACACGACAAAAAGTCTAGGTATATTTACACATTTGTGCATTTTAATGATTGCTCTTTCTACTGACAAAACTTTTTATGACATTTTTTCGTCGATGTGATGTTAGCATAATCGTGCGAACGGGCCCTGAGGCCACACAGTACGCAAAATAATCTATGAACGCCCGAGCCATTTCGTAATCCGCGGGAGACCATCAATTCAAGTTTTAGCGTATGCAGGTCCAAGATCGATGAGCATATAACACAGTGAATTCAACTCAGAGAATCGACTGGCGAAGGTCGATACTATGCATCTGTTTCAGGAAAATGAAGATAGCAGAACCGACTTTCATCGGATCCCACTCATGCATTGTTCTAACACATTCAAGAAAGAAATATATTTTTGCAAATGACTGCCAGCGAATTGCTCGCCTTAAAACTTCGATTTTTGGCATTTTCTCGTCGAGATGTACGGGATTATATAGAAAAAGTTAGAAAATTTCTGGGTTGCTAAGGCGAAGTTTAACCACCTTGTTAACTAGAAACCAAGTAATTTAAAAAGAAGCTAACTTAGACAACAGTAATGTGCGTTTATCTTTAAACTGAATATTCACTGAATTTTGAAACAGTCACTTGATTAGCACGTTTGTTAAAACGTCTGTTCATTATCATTGCCAGACGGTAACTACTTAATACGCGAGAAACAGTATCACAATTCACGCGCGTCACTATTTAAACAATGTTATCGTATCTAGTTTCAGTTTTTCCTTCGTACTCCTACAGCCACGCTTTCCATTCCCCAGGTCATGCGACCTTGAATAGACTATCAAAAGTGAATGATCCCGTGAAAGTGAGCCCACGTTCATGATCCAGATACACGCGACATAGCAAATTGAAGTAATAGTACACGAGTGATCGTGGCCTTTCTTGCCCGGAGTTGCAATTTAAAGCAGTGGAAAGATTTAACAAATTGTAGAGTTCAATTACATCGAGCCTGCTGAAATGAACAACGAATGAAAGAAATTCCTGTGAAGTTTCGTCTACATTTATCCAAAGAACATGTCGATATATATGAAACATGTGTTACTGTGATTATCATAATTACTGTTTCCATTCATTTCATTCAACTCCCCAGTTCATTCACGAAGTTCCGTCTCCTCGACATTTCGATTTATTCGCTTGTAAACAAATGTAAAATATTGTGCATATTGACACCTTTGAAACCGTTGTTACTAATTCGATCTGTCAAACGTGTGAATTTATGTACAATCATCGAAACTTTTGCTTGTCGTATCAAACGCTTGCCATTTAAGTGGACTTTGCATACTCACGTTGATGGAAACCGTGAAGCGGTTGAAGTCATTTATTGCATAATGCGAATTTCCTTTCATATTCTCGGAACATGAAATGCAGAAGCATAATCGCAACCAGAAGATAAATACAATAGCGTTCGATTTTATCTTATGATTTGTAAAAAGAACGTGAGAAAATGTATAGAACACTAATAATTATAATTACACCGCGGATGTTCATATAAATTCCAACTTTCGTGGATTATTTTATAACAACCAGAACGAAGAACAAGCTCAATTTATCGACTAGAAAATCACTGTCAACATTGTAATGAAATATATAATAGAATTACAAATGTTTTTCGCATTTTTTTCAAAGATCCGCAGTCTGATTCTGATTTCTCTTAAAAGATAGCATATCTTTTTTAAAATTGGTTCAAATGACTTGAATTTTTTTTTAGATGTAAGACCGACTAGTTTGCTAGAGAATGAGTAAACAAACATCTCTTTAGATTACGATCGGTTGGAGTGATAAAAAAATGATGATTTTTCGAGTATTTTATCTGAGCCTACGATAAATGAAAGGCGTGGCATTTAAGAAGCAACCTAACACATTCGAGAAAGTATTACGTGTAGTTAGAGAGGAGAGAAAGTAGTCGAGCGATTAAGACGAAACTTCAATGAAAGAAACTACCAAGGAAGAGAAGAAAATTTAGAGAAAGATGACAGAGATGAAGAGCAGAATGCAATAACAAATGATTTTATCGGTTTACCAATGACCTTCTGATTCCCAGATTTTTAATAAAATGCAGCACTCGATTATTAGCAGCCCTGATTGTTTACGCGAAGGCAAAGACTCGTGTGCGAAATACAAAATTGGCGAGGCTTTTAACATGTCGAGCAAAGTGACAAGGAACAATTGCAGCGCGGACGTTTGGTAGCTGACAATTGACGCGATTGACAGAGGAAGTTCTCCGAAATGAAAGTTCACCTTGAACCTGAGCTGACCGGTCGGCGGTTTCGCGTACGGGATCCCGCAGAACGCGAGGAATTTTCCGCCATAGACGTTCTCGTGGACAGCGCCACGGAGCTGGCCCTGTTTCACGGTCACCACAGGATCCTCGCACGCCATGTGATAGTTACGAATACTACTCGTCGGAGCAACAATGCCAACTGACATGTAGACACTCTCCGTTATAAGAGTCCCGCGGTCCCAAGCCATTGAACCGCGGAGTGGGGAGTTAGTGAAATGGTTAGTCTACCCACGAGATCCTAACTGATAGCGATGGGATCAAGCATGTGCGCAACCACGTTTTAACACTAGAACTACCGAGTGATAAATACGACCGAGGTATATTGCTTTGTAATAATGACAAGACTACTTCTATTCAAACCCTCATACCATTTTAATTCTAACGTGTGCTCGAATAAAGAAGTTAATTCAAAAATTTCTGATGAAAACATTTTTGTAATTTTTGTAATCGTGAAAGAAAAAATTAGGAGCCTGTCATTTTGATTGGACCGGTAGTTCTAGTGTTAATGACCCTAACGAATTTTGCTGAATCCTCTTAACTCCAGAACTACCGAGTCCGCAACAATTCGTGAAGTTGTAGAAATTTTTCAGTATACTTCTTCATTCGAGACACGGTACCCATAATTAATATAAAGGAATATACTAGTATACTTTTTGGTGCCTTCTTTTGTTTTTACTGAATACAACAAGTTGCTCGATGTTTGATCAGTGTGGATTTAGCTTTACACAGCCTACAGTTCTACGTGACGCAAAAGTCTTTCTTACGTAGCTAACATGAATACCTTAACAGTATCCAAAAGATATGAAAAAAAGGTTGGGTGAATAATGTATGTAAATGAAATTAAAATTAAAGTGAACGTCGAGGTCTCCGCGAATTCCGCAATGTCATCACAGAAATTAGTATCAACTGTCGTCATAATTTGGTTCTATTTAAACAACTAATACATTTCTCATTTTAATAAAATCCTCTAGATATTGTGTTTTATTTCAGCAATACCATTATAAATAATTATACAAACGAGCCAAAATTATTTAATGTAAGTCGTCTAACATAGAAAAAGTAGATATAAATCATTAAAATCTGTCTAACATATAAATTACATCAACCTAACAATTGGATATCAAACCATTTGAAAGAATATTGTTGTTCAGTGAGGTTACAGATCAGAAGATATTACGACTTCACAACACGCATGATAAGATCGTATTAATTTATCAATCAGTCAATATAGATAAACATATGTACGTAATCACTTGCAAAAATGGCCGATTGCTTTTAACGGTTGATTTTATTTATCTAACTTGTTCCTCGATCAGCCTGATCTTGCAGAACTTTTAAGTGAACATTTCTGTTGCTCAGAAAATTTATTGCAACCGGCTAGCGCTATTACGCCTCGTTTTTCAGCAAAATGTACAGCAACTAGTTTTCGTACACAAAGACTGTGCCACGTAACTTTATCATCCAAAATGCTTCCTTTATTCGTATCGTGAAGATAAACTGCGCTACTTGTAGGCAGTGTACTTCCGAGAACCTAGAAAATAGATCTTTCATATATGTATACGTTATCCGACGGTATAGCAATAATAAAATGATTTTATTATACGCACAATCGCATCAGCACAATCATTATTAAACAGTGATTAATGTCGACGTTCATGCGAGCACCATATTTTAGGACGACAACGGAAAGAGAAAAAAATTATTAGAATATCTTAGAGACATTATTAGTTTCGATTGTTCTCATAAAAATGGCTGAAACATTTCTGGGTTTCTAATGTAAATTTTTTAAATGCATTTACAAACACTGGTTCTTCTAATCGCCTAAAATTTTACTTAAATAAAATTGTATTTTATTACCGCGTTTTCAATAATCGTTATCATTCATTAAAATATATGTCAACATTATGTGAGAATTGTCCAACTGAAAACATGTTTAATTGTGTCGGAACACAAATGAATCTTTGCAAATCTCATTTTAATATCCGTCGAAACAGGCAAACAACGATTACCGTGCACGCGATAATAAAATTCTGCATTTCCCCGTGAAACCGTTGACCAGATTCCGTTCTCCGAAATAAAAAAAAAAGCACGTTGCAAACTTCGAAGCCCGGATTGATTTATCACGGGATCACCCTAACCGGATTATTTAAATTCCTGGCCGTTTGTTTCGAGCTAGTTTTCTTGACGTAAAAATATTTCCCGACCCCGTGCAACTGTGGCTTTCTAGAAAATTAGTTCGCCGTTAAAAAGAATGCGTGTTCGTCGGGGTTAATAAAGAAACTTCTAAAACAAGAAGAAAACCGCTTATTTCGTTACCAGAGTTGTTGTTTACAGACGAAAATGTCGAAAACAGTACGTTCTGTTTAATTTTGATTCGATTCGTCATAAAACATTTTAATGTTCTTCGTTTCGGTGTTGTTCTAGTTCTTTGCACACGTTACATATCGGCATTCGTTAATGTTACAGTCATTAAATATTCGCTTTTAAATGGGTACCGGAAGAAATTAAAAAGATACTGCCTCATTTGTTAAACATTCGCATTGAAATTGCAACCAAAATAAAATTAAGATACTGCTAAGTTACATATTGCTGAAGTTTCCGTCTAAGCAATTTGCACAGTAATTTCATTTCAGCGACCACCTTAATTCACATACTACGCGAATAGCGCTAAACCTGACATTAATAGAATGCAATTTTCCGTAAATTATGCGGAAGTATTGGCATGACTAATGCGATTTATTATGAACAAGTATCTGGGAAAGCATAAAGCAAAATTTAGTTTCCAAAAGAATACATTTAAGAGGTGTTTGCATTTTTACGCAAATCATTCGTGGAAAATGCTACAAAAGTTAGAATAAAAACGAAATCACGCAATGATTAAAAGAGTCCCCACGAGAAAAATTGAATAAAATTATTATTAATTTTATTTACGCCCCCGTTCCCTTGCGTTTTAGAAATTCACGTAAGCCATTACCACATGAAGGTACAATAATAATAAATAAGTAAAGACGATGATGTAGCATAAACGACAATCGTACTTCACCCGTAGAATGTAGCTGTTATATATAGTTTTCAATCTGCAGATAACAAACCGAACCTATGAATTACAAATTGCCAATGGTTCTCTTTACTGTATATCGACGTCGAATTACCATGCCAAATTTTATGTTCGAGTCAGGGTCGCGATCAGTGCGTTCAACATGTTGCGTGCCAAAACGGTTTCCTTACACTTGGCAAAACCATTTTGTTTTGAATCACTTGATAAAACTGTTATCAACATACTTATGACGCTATTCCGATTGAAATGGCACAGTATCGATCGCTTTCGCTTGATTGATACCCGATACAGTGGAACCTCGAACATTCTTAGATCATCGGTTCGGATAATCGAGGTTCTACCATATCGTCGATTAAACGAGTAACTATGATCCGAATGATATCGTGTTTGGTATGATTTTAATCATAAGAGTATCACGAACACGCTGGTAAAATAATAATTAAAAGCAAAAATGCACGGTGTTAGTGAGGATACATTTTTCGCAAGTATCGCACAGACCTCTTTCACGTATATCACGTAAAAACGAATTTTCTGGATCTAGAATGCGAAATGGAGGATTTGTTGGCAGTAAACGCCGATCTTTCTCGCATCTAGACAAGATCTTAGAATCAGGGGATAGGGGTAGGGGGGAAGTAAAAATTGATCATCCCTGCCAGACGCAGTCATATCCATTGACGGATTTGAACTGATTTTATCTTCGCCTTCTGGTTCTAGAATATGATATGTTCTGGGAATGCTCCATCGCGGAACAAACACGAGATAAAAATCTCTGGGAACCGAGCCGCCGGTTTCGGGAAAATCAATAACACGGAAAGACGAGCAGGATAAAGGTATCCGTTTTTCCGTTCCTGTCGACGATCGTGATATCTGGTTTTTTTGCCCCCCTCCCCTCCCACCATCCGTAGCACTTTTGCCGATCCCGGATGATCCTTATCCACCATCGTGGTTCTAGCCTTCGAATATCTCGTTATCCTGCAAGAAATTGATTTAATTCCCAGCCGAACATGCTCCGAATAAGCTCGAATGGAAAATCAGTGGATTAGGCATTCGTTGCAAAGACACATTGACACTTTCACTGCCGTGTCGAAATGAAATATCCCTGCAAAATCAAGACATGACTGAATTTGCATGCGAAGAGGACAAAAGTGCACGTAAACAAAAACGGCATAAGATAACGGAACATAACATGCGGAAACAAATTCACAGGTGTGACCTAGCATACCTAGTAATATGACAACAATAAGAGTGATAAAAATAATAAAATGATGTCGAAATCACCAGAAATCACCAGAAGTCGCCAGATCAAGACTTGCTCCCCCACTCTAACTTCCCCTTCTACCGCGCTATTCCCGTCACGTGACGCGTTCTGTCTCTGTCGTGCCTACTCCGGTACTGGCAGAGAGGGGGTCACTTTTACCCCTCGATTCATGCTCCCTCCCCTCATCCGGCGACACCGCTACCATCTGCTGATGGACGCATAGTACATTGTGCTGCGTGCGTAATTAAAATAACTGTACGAGCCAGTGAAATAATATTCTTCAATAATCCGATTCAGAATATCATCTTTCCCTTTCTTTTGCAGTTAACCCATTTGCATCATTAGCGTATATATACGCTCAATTTTTCTGGTGACTATCACTGGAGCCGTATGCATGCGCTCAACTTTGTTGGTCACTATCATTGTTCGTCAGCTAAAAAATAGAAAGGGAGGGTGTTGGCGATGAAAGCAGTAATTCTGACTTTTTCTTATAATGCTGAAATACGAAGTTCTTTTACTTGTAGTCGTTTCTGTGCTTAGATATAATAAAAAAAAAAGTTTGGTGATAAAGCCCTTCTTTTCATATTTCCCTGTGATGCAAATGGGTAGAACGAGTACAATTCCTCTGTTAATGCACTCCTTTACGTTAAACTGGAACGTGCGCGCGCGATTCCAAATAAAGCATGCGAGAAGACGCGGGAAGCAAAGCACCCTTGTCGCTCTGGAGGACCCGCTCTCGATGTCAAAGTTGCCAGTCAAGGGACCAAGTAAATACATGCATCAGCCCAGAGCGTTTGCTATTTTCGCCGGCATCGATTAGCGGATCGCAAAGACCGAAGAGAGATCGTGCGGTTTCGGCGCCGCGGCGTCCGGACGCGTCCCCGCGGTCGGAACTCGGAAACCAATTTGCAACGGCGCGGTGCTTATAAAGGCTAAATATTTGCCGATCGCTCAATCGCCCTCACGCCCGTTCGATCTGGGTCTTCACCGTGCCCGACACGATCAATAAGCAGATGCGGTGAATTTTTTACGATCGGCCGACTCTCCGTCGTCCCGGTTTTACGACGGCAACGGAGTCAGCGGAACGTTGACGGAAGTATCAAACTGCTGTTTGCTCTTCCGACCTTTGTCGGAGCAGGATAAAATTCTCTTTTAATTGCCGAGGCTTGCGGAAGTATGTTTCTTTTGAAGCTGCCAGCCACCCGACGCCTCTCCTTTCGTCAGGTTTCGCTCGGAATCAGATTAACCCCTTCGTGTGCCATTTAGTTCGACGAATTCCGGGCCCAAACGGCAGGCGTCAACGCACGGTAAACAGACCGGAGTGATGCTCGCAAACAGTTGCAATACTAGCCGAAATGTAAATACCTGCGATACAGTCCTTTGTAAATCATTCCACGACTCTGCCTCGTGATGTTTACATTTGGCAGATTTTCAGTCCACGAGTCGTACTCAAGATGTTTACCTTCGTACCAAAATCTTCATCGCGAGACAGACTCGTTAAAGTACGGAAAGGGGTTAAATCACTTCAGATTAAAATCGGAGAGGGAAAACGGTGCTCAAAATCGCCCCGGGACTCACCACTTTCACTATTCCTCGGAAGTTTCGGGACAGCCTGTTTGTGTAAAGCTAGTGTGCAAAAACGATGGAGTAGGATGACGGATTACCATGACTATTCGAATCCGTCCTGTCGTATGCAAATAACAGGCTAATTGCAGAAACTAAAAATGAAAATTGCGCGAATTGCGGAACTCCAATTAACCGCGTCGAATTATGTATCAAACGGTCAAGGACTTTAGCACGAGTTTCCCGTTAATTAATTCCATTGGTCTGAACGCAGATTGATGGATAACAGAGTAAATTCTAATCTCTTTGACGCTCGGATCAACAGACGCCCAAGTCTTTGAACTATCGTACGCTAAACAAGTTTCGGTGTGCATTCATGAATGTTTTGCTAGCCGTTCGTTGGCATTAGCGGTGGCATTCGAATGGCAAATTGCTGTTATACAATATAACTACTGCTTTTCTACTGCTAACTTGCATCTTCTGTCGCGTATTTTCAAGGGCACGGCGGGACCAGAGTTAAATCTTGTAAATATGCGGATACGCCGTATGCGTGTGTCGACGTGTATCAAATTCATGCACACGATAAATCATAACAATCGACAAACACTTGAACAAGTCTTGGAAGATAGTTCTTGCATTATCGACCACTTGTTGCGCTGTATTTATTACCCTCAACATTAATCACTAGGCCCAGCGCTGAATTCATTTAGCCTTTGTCGAACGGTACCGAATTTTTCTTCGCGACCAAACGTACTTCCTGAATAATTGAAAGGAAGAGATAATTGAAAAATTCCTATACAAGTCACGCTGTGCCATTATTGTACTACAGATATTCGTAATCAATTGGAAACGGTGAGGGATGATTGAAAAATTTTTCATGTTTACAAGTCAAATTAGGCACTTCTTTCAGACGTCCTTGAAGTTAGTATTAAATGCACGCCCCTGGCCCAACCCGAGGGCACTGTTACTGTTTATCGAACCGCGTTTAAATATTGCGCGACAATTTACGGGAAATCGGTCGCCCCTTTTTGTGAATTCGCGATCGACCGCGTCCGAAATAATTTCCAGCTCGACGCGCGACACCGCCGAGCGGAATTGCATTAAAGTACGCCGCGTTTCGAAAAACCGGTGTATACAATCCGAACGGAGGATATATTTTTCCACGGGGGACGCTTCGCTGGGTCTTGATAAAAAAACCTTTACCCGCATTGAAAAATATGTTTTGTTCGGTACTAATTCTCCGGTTCGACACTATTGTCCGTTCGGTCGCGTTCGATCGAGTCTTATGCAACTTCGGAGAACTTATCGGAGAACTTATCGTGCTCGCTAAATAGTTGACAAAGAAATATGCACAGTGAATCCGAAAATGGGTACAACGTGACAGGACGCATTCATTCAGCTCGAGCTCTCTGCCGTCCCTTAAAATTAAAATATTTCAGTGTCTACCTGCGACGCCCGATATGAATTTAAACGAACTCGCAAGCATATCAATTATTTGTCCTGATAAAATCTCTGAACCGAATGTACACTAAAACCATCTTTATCGCATCAAATCGTTAATAACTTTCTCGGTGAGAAACAAATTCCGCGTCTGCTGCAAGTTTACATGTGTTTCATGAACTAACCTTCACACCCGTCCATCGCCGAAAATTGACACATTTCGCTGTTTTAATCCTTGTCCGACCCTCGTGTCAATTTGCCACACTTTTAATTAATTTTTTACAAATATTAGACTGTATACATCGTTTTATTATTCACGCGCAAAATGAATCGCAATTAATGTCTCGTTTCAAACCTGAATAGCAGAGACACGAGGCAGTAAAAACGTTAAAAGAATTTAAAAATATTATTTTCAATCTGTTAAATGTATTGAAGAAAACAAGAAACCTATTTTACCCCAGTTTGTAGCAATTAAGGTAGAGCATAAACATTATCTTCAAATTCCTTGGACATTTTCACCGTTTTGTACTTCGATACGTCCATTTTTATTAAAATCCGCGATCTGATTATTATAAAAAGAAAACTTAATTTTTGAAAAATCGGACACCGACACCGGTGCGCGTAGTACTTTCTTCAGGTCGATGAAAAAGTTGAACGGGATCGACCGGTTAACAAGAAGAAAATCGAAAGACGATCGACGGCTCCGGCGGACAATGCCGCAGTCTCTTAATTGCACCGGGGCTGCAATTAATCGGCGTCTGGAAGTGCCAGTTGCTCGTTGCGCCCGGTCCCACGTGCACCGACGGTTTTTGCGAAGCAACGAGGGCGATAAAATTCGCGGGCGATGCTATTCTTCGGGAGGGGGGAGGCGGTGGAGGTTGAACCCCGTGAAATACGAGCCGCGGGAGTGTAGAACGAGTCAACTGTGTAGAACGGTCAAATCGCGGCCAAGAAAGTTCATCGTAACCGGAATGTTTCGATGATTTATCGGCGGACGTGCACGCGAGCCCCTGCAGAAATCTTTGGACGCCCCCCACCCCCAGGTTTCCGGCCAGTCGCCCCTGTTAGGGTTGGGGAAAAAAGGAGGGGAAAAAAGGGGTTGTTTGTTCGTAAGTTAATCAGGAAACTTACAGAGAACTTTCGGATACTGCGAAGTAAACGAGTTCTCGCCATGGAGGAAGCGCGGAATATCTTTCCCGGGGTCGAAGATAAGATCCGAGCGAAAGAATGTTTTCCGGAAAATGGTTTCCTGGCTTGCGAGGTAAAATTGTGGGACATTCGAAATTCTGGAATCGGGATTATTACGTCCACTTTTCTTCCCTGACCCGAATCGCATTCATACTTCTCGAGTTAGATTCCTGTTCGCTTCTCTGGTTGCCGCGCGTTCAACAACACCGTTTAGCCAATGGAATATATTACAAGAATATGTTATAATTCCAAATGGAAATTTCAAATTGTATTATTTGAGTTAACCGGTTTTGTTTCGGAATAAAATTGCCATCATTCTTAAGAAATCCTCATGAATTCCTGCACATTCATTTTCCCACCAGTTTCGCGTAATGTTCGATAAAATAATACACTAAGGGAACGTAATAGGTGCATTTACATAGTCAGATATGTAAACGCGTTAAATACAATCTGCTATCGAAGCAGCGAATGATATTTTTTCTTCCGGTTGACTTTCGCATCTCGATATGGTAAGCCAGTCCTCCGTAGATATTGATATTGCATTCGTATTCAAATTCCGCGCGGAAGAATTGAATTTATATTTGAATGCGGGAAAGTAAATTCGAATTTCAATATCGGGATAACGAGATCGCGGAGGGAACGGTTTCGACGAGGATTTAGTCTGCAGGAGCCAAGACTCTCTCCAGAGACTTAGGAAATGTCGTCTTTATCCGAGAGACACTGCCGAAAAATTCCCGAACGTTTGCCGACTTCTCTCTGCACCGATAAACGCTTGAAACGAAAAGCATAATCGTTCCACGTCCCTGATACAGGATAATCAGAATGTTGAACGTTCATCTCGTTCCGAAACACAAGTTTCCCTTCTTTCCGGGGATTGAAACTTGTCTTTGTAACTTTAATTCTCTGAAAATTAGGATTTTCGAATCTAAAAACTTATTTGTCCCATGTAAATTAGACATCATTAAAACTAAGTGTGAGAATAGTATAAATGAAACATTTCCAACTCTAGATCAAAATGGCTTGTGCCATTCTATCCAGTTCTTTTGGAAATTTTACATTAACAACTTTCTTATATACATACTTCGTTAAAAAAAGTGTTTCTGATGGTAATTTAGTTGAAGATCACATTTAGTGCGTTTTTAATAAAATCAAACAAATAATGTTAGAAACTAGAAGCGTAAAAAGAAAAGGAATAATTTATAAAAATGACAACGAATCGTCTGGGATGAATTTCATCGTGCAACTGGACACTTCGTTAGAAGAGAGTGTCCCCGACGATCATTGAGTCGAAGATCTTGTTTAGCCCGGTAAAATCTTGATCAAACACCATCAGACTGTTGCGTCTGTTATTCCCCGCGTGCTTACGTGCGCGATAAATGGATAAACACCCCTGAGTCTACTTCCAGACAACGGTGTACGCGTACACAACGGATTTACGGTGTCCGGAAACACGCTCGTAGAACCACTGAAAAATGCATCGTCCGCGGAATGACGGGAAAAGGAGCGCGGTTTGAATAATCCTCCATGGCGTGCCGTAATTTCGCCCATAAAAGTGATTTACCGGCGGGCGGAATGCACGCGACATGTGCACCGGCGATTCTTCGGCTTTTAACATTTCCCCGTTCTGCAAATGGTCCCACGCCACTCCTCCTCCCCCAGTGCGGTCGGTTAGGATCGCGAATGAGCAACGAGTTACAGATAAAGCAGATGTCGGCGGCGGTGATAAAGGATCGCCGTGGAATCGTTGTTGCCATTCGATCCGACGATAAAGTCAGTTTACTATGCGGCCCGCTGTATTTCGTTTTCAATTGCACGACCGTTCGTAAACTGCGCCATTTTGTTGCGCGAACCCCCGTGCGCTCCAGGGAACACCGTACACGGGAAATTTACATGCGTCGTTGACGATTTTATTCTTCCCGATGATGGAAAATTGCCGGTGCAAATATTTCGATCACCGAAACTTTCATTACAGATTTTTCGGCCAAATAAAAATTGTACGTTTCAACTGCGAGAGACAGAATCCACATATTTTTTCACTTTCGTTAATAATTAACAGACAAAAATAATATATCAGCGGAATTCGATTCTTCCAATCTTTGTACTGTTGCTAGTCACAGCTACTTATTTTTGTCGCAAATGCATAAGTCCGTTCGTCGGCTGTAGGAACGATTTAATTATGAAAATAATAGCACACGAGATGATTTATTTATGGATATACGTTTTAGGGTGATTCATTGCTCCCAAGTTGTTCGTTTTGCGCGGCGGTATGCGTTCGATTTAATTTGTTCCCAGCTTCTTCAACCAAAGGGAAAAGTGTGCTCGCAGCCGCGAGGCACTTAAAGTCAGACGCTTCCGCGGGGTCAGATCGATTCGCCGTCCGCGAGAACTTTATAACTCGGCATTAATCATGCGGTGCGCGCGAATTCAGTTACTCGGTAGCCTCGCGCGTTTCGTGTACCAACGATCCGTCGCAGGTTTTAAATTTCCATAAAACGCACTTCATCTCCGAGGAGAAAACCAGCAACACCGACCATCTTGGACCGGGGCGTGCAAGAAGTAACGGGTGGGTGTCGTGTTAGCGAGTAACTTCCGGCTACAAAAAAATAGTATATCGCAAGAAATTCCAGAGCGTCTTGCCTCGAATTTACGAGCTGCTTTTCAGGGGGGAAAAAAAACAAATTTCGGCGAAACACTGTCGTCGTGACGACAGGTGGGTTAGAAAACAACGGTCTGAAAAGGATGCTTAAACTGGAAGCTGGAACCGCTAGGACTCTTAGAAGTTATCGAGGAATTTATTCATTGTACCGAACATGTTATCTCGGAAATATAAATTATTGATGTCCGACGAAAAACTGTCCTCTTTACGAGCAAAAAATTCGTCTACTGCGATATTGTTGTATAGTAAGTGCAATATAAGATTTCTCAAGGCTAAAGGGACTTGCATAATCCAGTTATAGTTCATCTTAACTTACCGCAAGCGTGCCGTCCCTCGTTTTTGATAGAATTCCCGCGGTATACTTTCTTAGGAGGAGCCTAAGTAAGAAACACGTCACGTTCGGGAGATCTATCGTCTTCTATTTAAAATCCACCGTGGGGCGGTCCACCTTAAAGACCCAAGGATCCTCGAAATTTATAGAACGTACTGGATCCCACGACTGGATCTACCGATCGATAGATATCCGCGAAATATTTCATAGAAGCTTCTGACGAGTTTTCGTTGCCGTTAAACTGTGCGGTCTTTGATGTATTATCGCAAGTAAATCGCTGCGAGCGAAGGTTACGAGTTGAGCCGGCCGACGCCACGAGAGCTTTCTACTGTTTAACTGACCAAACCTCGGCCCGAGCTGGACGTAAATTCCAAACGTTCTTCTCTCATAGTGCAATTAACCATCGTGCGCTCTGGCAAAAATAGTTGCACAAAGGATTCTCGGTTTATTTCACGTATTTCGGTTTTGTAGTTTAACGCGTTCCAAGCCGCTATTCCTTGACTCGTCGTTCATGCCATTTGATGTTTGGGCATTAAACAAATATGTCTGCGTGTACCATCGGTAGTATACGTGGCCTGAAAATCAAGTTTAACTCGTTAACAGATTGTATTCTGTACTTTCAGCAAATGCGTCAAGTTGTAGCATTTGTAAACCGTGCACGTTTGTACAAATTTTTAACTGCTCTGCTCTTGCTGATCGTTAATATAATGAGCACGGCTGCGACGAGAAAATTGCACGGCAATGTGAAAGAAAAATTTCGCATCAAATTTTCTAGACACGTATCTACTTCTTCGAATGTACCAGCGAAAAAGCGGAGACAAAGAGAGCAGAGAGGAGAAACAAAAGTGTTTCATTCTAGGTCCATTAGGTTAGTCGTCAGTAGAGATAGTAGTGGAAGCGCGCCTAAGTAGGAGTTTCGCGAGCAAGATTCCTGTTTCTAGCTCTTGAACCATCTGACAAACTGAGCAATTAATAAAATCTAATGACGTGTATGCTGAAAGCTAAGAGAGACGTGCCATTCAGTACGGAAATAGTGCACAATAGTGTGTAGCAAAGAGTAATTCCGGATGGTAAATATGTCGTTCGGGGACCATGTTACGATTCCATAATAAATCATTTCGCTCGCAAACAAATGGTTCATGCCGCAATGAACGGTTACGTAAGCACCCAATAAACCGTAAATAATCTCCGGAGGATTAGAACTCATTCTTCAATAAACCGAAACACGTCGCCAGAACTTCTGGACCATGTGCTTCGAATTTTATCCCTCTGTAAAGCTCGACTAAACCCCTTTCGTATTTAATCGCTAATATTAATCCCAGTTTCAGAAAGACTTGTCACCCGTACGCGAGCGATGTGACACACTGAACGTGCATAGTAATTCAAAGCAACGATCAGATTATTCAATTTTTCGGAGAATTTCCCACGGTGAAATTTATTTCAAATTTTCCCAGTAACTCAGAAATTTCGACATGATATATTCACTAGTCCAATGAAACAAACTCTTTCGACTCCAATTATTTTTTCGTAAAACCTTCACTAACACATTCGTGGCATTCTTTGGATTGAAACGACACCCAACACGACATACTTCGGAGCGTGTCAGATCGTTTAATCCGCGATACAGTGGAACCTCGATTATCCGAACCGGTATCCGAATTACCGATTATCCGAATACGCGTGTCCGCAGACCCATGCCCGACATGATTGTACAGGTCAATAGAGACTTATTCTAGCAGCTTACGCAAACACTCGCGTTCCACTGATCAGTTCGGATAATGGAGGTTCTACTGTATCGTGGATTAAAGGGGTAGAGGTGGTCGAAACGGTGCCGTGTTTGGTATCATTCGAACCGGAAAAATGTTGCGAATATACTGATCGAAGCATCATCGAGAAATGGCGAACAAAGTTTTATCGTTAAATTGTTTACTCGCTGTAATTGCTCGGACAACAACAGCTGAGAGAGAACAAGAGAACGAGTCCTTAAGTACAGGTTCCGTTTGAATAAAAATGGATTGCGGTAGTGTCGTGTTCTTGTACGTCAAAACTGTAACGAGCATACACAGTGCTCTCGTTGTAACCGTGACAACGTGGATGGGGTCTATTCGACGCGGCGCCAATCGAGCCGATGCAGAAATACGTTGTCGAGTGTTCATCGGGTAGTTAACCGGCACAGATCGATAGGCTTCGGGAAGACTGTCGAAGGCACAATAACGTCTCGGTTAATTCGCTGGAATGAGATGTTTCTCGAAGGTGGGGGGAGGTGGGGAGGGGATGCTGATATCGCGATCGTGTCTTTGCGGCCGGATACGGGAACCGATATCAACAGATCGTCCGGTAACCGAAGTTAGCCTGTGCGCTAATAAAATGGAGGGTTTATCGTGACGGGCATTATCCCCGGCTAAGAAACTCATCATTTACGAGTGGAGGAAATGACTCCGTGCACGTAATCTCGAAAGTGGTCTCTTCATTCGAGCGCTGACGGGAACGAACGCTGGATTTCAAGATTGTTCCCTCGCGTCTTGCATTAGGCGCGCCATTAAATAATTCTTCGCCACTTCGGAAAATTTCGAATTTATTCGCTGCGACACCGCACGTCCCTTTCTCTTTCCCTCGATTATTTTTCGATAAGTTTTAATCATTCACGTGTTGTCCGTACAATTTATTTTTCTGGTCGGTAACTATGTTTTTCCAATATTATTTTCGATTGAAAAATTTTTTAATTCATTCGCAACCAGACGAGAACGCTCTGATTCATCGATGACAATTTTTCGAAATGTCGTCTAGTTGCCAACGTAATTTATTTGCCGGCAATCGTTGCTCGCGTCGTTCTGTTAAATATTTATCACCGTTATTGTATTATTTATACGCCAAACGAGCCGGACTGTAATTCGTCGCTAAAACGCTCATCCTCTGATATTTGCATGCTTTTTTAAAGCCCCAGTTGCATTGTATGCTTGAATGTTTTACCGTTATTAAGTGTAAACTGCGAATACAGTGTGTTTTTTTAGCAGATTGGCGACTGTCGAACATTAAAATTACGCAAAACCGTTTGTGGTCAGACGGTTGCAATCCAATATCTAGGCGTACCTGTAGCGCCGAATCTGACGGAAAACTAATTTCGCGATGCAAATCGAACCATACCGGTTTCTGAATTACGTTTTAACTAACCCGTTCCGTTCCGCCTGTAAAATTTCACCCGGGAAAAGTCGAATTCTACTTTCGTTTCATTAAAAGAGACAACTCTTCCGATCGTATAAAGTTACGACACCAAAAAAATTCAGCTGGAGAAAAAGGAAGTTAGGGTGGGAAAAATGTGAAGGAGGACTGGTTTGAACATGGTAGCCATACCGAATTTCTAACGGGATTGCTTAAATTCCGATAAAGGCGATTATCCAGGATTGATGCTGACATTATTTTCCTATTAAATTCCATCGGGCCGATCCGACGTGGACGCAATAATACGAATATCCGCTAATAGCAAAATAGAGCACCAATTTGTTTAATTTCCCCGGCCGTGATGGTTAGATTAATTCGGGAGATCAAATTGCGGGATTACGGCGGTTTTTAATGAAATCGAGAATTTAAAGTTAAAAAGAAGAGAGATCATTTCATAAATGAAAAATTAAAATGGGAATCCCGTGCTCGTCGTAATTTAAGAATTAAATTTAAATCCTGATGGAATTGTGTAAATCCTTTTATTGTTATCTAGCAGAAAGAGTGTAACAAAAACAGTCTTCAATTTAATTCAGTCGTCAATCTTGCAATTTCATTTATACATCTCACAGGAGTGCGTTAAATTTCTATTCTTTTAAGCTGTTTTAATTGCAATACGAAATTGTAATATTTAAAACTCACTAGACGCGTAAATAAAACTTCTCTTATCCGTATCTTCAGGAAATTCGAGCGTTTTTTCAGAATTACCAGTCCTGTATCTCGGGAAACGTTTCTTCGAGCTCTCAATTCCCAAAATAGTTTCTCGCCGGCGAAAAATGGACGTGTTCGAGGAACCGTTACCGACTCGATAAGCTACAATAAAACCCCGCGGTTGGTCCAAAAACGAAAAACAAATCGCAATGGCACCTACCACGAGTTCCCGAGCAGAAAAATCGGAGGGACACTGGCGGAAAGACAAGTGCGGCATTAATGTGTTTGATCGGCAAGCAAGCCGAGCTGAGGTTCGCCGGATGGCCGTTCGCAGCCTAGCAATTTTTCGATCTCCCCTCATTTTATTTTTCCACTCTGTTGTTAGGATAGTAACGACTTCATTCACTTTTTGTCTCATTTGAACTGCCATTTTAATTGCATTTGCAAACTCTCGGCAAACCTTCGCGATGCAAAGAGTGAAAGAGTTGGACAAAAACTGGTCGAACCGAGTTGACGCGAGAATCCTATTTTACAATTTAAATCAGAAACACCGTTCGCAGATGCAGACGAGATAGTAACCGTTGCTTTTCACGTTTATTTTTGGTACGGCCCTTTCGTTTCGTTAATTCGCGTAATTGCTGATTTTCGGCATTCCAGCGGCCGCCATATTGTTGCGATGACTTTTCTACGATTACGAAAAAAAAACGCGCGAACTGTACTGTTATTTTCCACAAATCTTCGTGGAAGCAGAGTAAACTACTTAAAAAGTAGCGATAATATATATATATAATTAACTGAAAGTATTCATCATTTATTTTACCTACTTCCTACGTTTGTCGGACATTTTAGGAACGTAACTATGTTTTCCTAACCCTAATTTTACTCTCCTGTTCGAAAAGGAAAATGTAATCTCATTTTTACCGCAACGGTCTTCCGTGGTGCAAAGAATGGTCGCCATTATGGTTGGTCACGAAACGTTACTGGTCTTTCGCAGTTGGGGGAGAGGATGTAGAATGGCCGCAATTGTTGGCATTGTTGCACCTTATTCCCCTTCGAGCTTCTTCGCCGTCCATTTTTTCAAAGGAACAACACTCGCGCTCGAGTGTTTTCGTATAATTTGGAAATTCGTTTACGCAGCTCGTTCATTATGATGAGCTCTGACCAGATTAAATACGCTTTCTCGTGGGTACCTCTTCGAACAACCGCGTCTGAAAAACACACTTCTGTTGGATCAACTTTTCCCGGCTGTGCGGCTTTAATCGACGAGAGTAATCGTGAATGCCAATTGTAAAACCCTTTTCTCCATTCTCCGCTTTTCAACTGCGATGCTAAGCGATCCAGAATCCCGAAGTAGATCGTAAGTTCAACAGTAATGTGCCGGTGGAAGTGAATCGGGAACGATCGTAAACGCTGGAAGAAAGAGGATCGATTTCTAAAGGATTGTCATCTTTTCGGCAATAGTCAAAATCAACTTCGACTTTGAAATTATCGGTGAAACTAGAAAACTAGAAAATCTAAACGATACACTCTGCCAGAAGGAGCCTTGTCACGCGTTTCGCAGTGTCATGTAATCTTCATTCTCTTTTTTTCATAGTAAGAATGATATGGTTACAGAGTTCTGCAATTAAACGTTTCAACAACGAAATTAGCATTCTCGTCTTCCTCTATTATGGCTGTCAGTTCGCACGGCAATCAAAGCTTAAAGTAAAGACATAAAGTGGTCATCCTTCTTTTTTTCGATGACTCGTGGATTCGTGTAAGAAAATGAACATATTACGTCTAACACTTTGCATCACGCAGAAGTACGTCTGAACGGAGTTCAAGTGTTGACCAACGTGAGAAGCAACGTCACCTGACAATCAAAGTAATTATTGAACAGTAAATTCGACAAATTATTCAAAGATTCATCCTGGGCAGTTTCTGTGAGAACATGTTCGATTAAAATCTGCAAGATACGAGGGAGTTAAAAAGGTCACTGAATTACTTATGGTAACAAATTTGTAACATACAAGAAACGCTACGCATCAACAAAAACGAACACTGGTTTTATTCGACATTTATCACAATTCCTCGTCGACGAAATAAATTTTGCCCTCGACCCAATTCTTCGAAAGCAACCCTCGAAAACAGAAGTTCGCAGAAAAGTCCGCCGCAGTCTGGTAATCGCCATGATTAATCTCGGCTGTCCAGTTTCCGTTCCATAAAACAAATTCCTCGAATTTTTCAGAATTTCTATGACTATTCGACGATCAACGTGTTAAGCCGCGGAGCGTGGTTAAGCGTCGAAAGAGTAGATATTTGCCGGGATTAGGGGTAACAAAAAAGTGAATTTAATCGGTCTGCGGATATTTCAAAATGAAAAACCCAGTGGAATGACAGGGCTAGTATGTGCATTTAACTAACCCGGACGCCAAATCCCTGGTGAAATTGATTTCCACGGGGGCGGAACCAGGGGTTTCTGGCGAGCGATCCTCCCCGGGACGAAAGGAATCCTCATAAAGGGATAGTCCTCGATAACAATCGAGATTCGACCCTGAACAGTTTGTTAGACACTTCAGCGACGTTGTGCGAGCCGGAGAACTGGCACTTGGGTATTTGTTTCGGAGCTGTGTGCGCTCCGCTATTGATACACGTCGACACCCCATCGATTTCGGGACACGAGAGAGTTGCCCGATGCTTTGCGACAACGTACTCTAAAGTGCCTCGGAACTTCGTGCACACACCCGCAAACTTAAACTTTGAACTTTCCGCCGCTGACCAACCGGGCCAACTCCATTTCTCGATCGGTCCAGGCTCGCTTTAACTCCCCTAACTGGATAAGAACACGGTTTCTTCGTTAAATCAATTCAATTACTCTTTTTGGACCGCTGTCGCACAACTTGATACTTGATTGCCCTTTGCAGACGTCTCTCCGTTACAATCTCTTAGCAGGATCAATTTCTTATCAGGCTTTATTCGCGTTCCTCTATCTAACCCTTCAGTTTATTTCGCTTATAACTATCGAAAGACATTATTTTATAAAATGGTATGTACACAATATATTATTTGTCAGACAAACATTTTTTGAAATCAGTGAACAGTGAATTCCTCACATTGAAGCTTGGATTTGTACATTCTCGTCAAAATTTACAAGATTATATTAAAAGAAGTTAGAAACTTTTGGGTTGCGGGGGTGAAGTTTAACCCGATTGAACGATAGTAAATTAATCTGAAAAATGAAACCCTTTGGATCCAAGGTCGCAATTTTTCAAGCACTCCTTCAACAAGAATTGAATAAAAAACAGAAAAAGATTTCTTAAATTATTGAATTTATTATATTAAATTGTAGTACTCTAATGTTTTTAGCCTTGTTTGTACGCAGTTATTTCAGTTTGGAAGGTTGAGAATCCATTTTTTGTAAATAATACCCTAAGTATAGTAAAAAGAAATATAAAATAGGAAAACTATTAAATATAATAATGTGCTGAGTTTATAAAATATTATTTAGATCGTTACGAAATTTTAGAACATTGTATTGGAGTGGGACGCCAAAATTCAAAAAGGAAAATGAAAGCTGTCGAGTGGCTTCAGATTTTGAATAGGCCGTTGCGCGGTTGCTCTTAGAATTTCACGTGAGTGCTCTCGGAAACTGCTTTTCAAACGCTTTACGAGTCTCCCAACGATTTTTTCTTTTTTTTTCTTTTTGCACCTTAACGTACCTCGTCCTGAATCGTGACACTGATCGATGCCACGCATTCTCCGTTTCAAAGGTGAACATCAGCTTTGTAACTGGAATTCGATCGACACAGATTTCGCCGGTTACAATGCAATATTGCGTAACTTTGCTGGATGATCCACGTAATCTTGAGGATCAAATAAAGTGCAGGTGGAATGGAACGTTTCCATATAGCGATAATCTGTAGGTGTATATAAAATACATACTTCTAACTCAACGCACCGAAATTTCTAACAATCGACATTCCACTTGTTGCTCGAGATATTATGTATAGTGAATCCAAAAAATATTTGAACATAAAGTTTCTGATTCTCGTTGGATCGACGATATTTGACCTGTTGTAATTTCGTAAAAAACAATCGTAGATCAACAAACTTGGACTCGTTTTGAAGCTTGAAGATTCTAATTTCGCGCACCATTATTCATTTTCCTCCAAGCATTTTTTTCCATGATGTAGCAGATGAGAAACCGAAGACCCATTTTTCCTCAAAAATGCTATAAACTCAAATACTTTCCAGATTCACCGTACGCATTGTTAGCGTTGCAAAATAAATGAAACCGGCGTTTCCCTGCGAAATTTATCAACGGATTAATCACCAGCGTAAAACTGCAAGAGTCTCCTGGACACGCGGAGCCACGAATTAATGATTTCCATCCAGAATTTAATTAGACCGAAAACAAAGTGAAGCATATTAGTAAAGCTATTTCTCACGGTCGCGAAGTTTATGGAGCTCAAATTCTGTAACCTGCTCGTTACAAGCTTCTTTATTTCCGGGCATTTGTTGCAGGTGGCAATTGCATGGTCCACCGGCCCATAAAATTTTATAAAATTATAATAATTAAAACAGAAGTTCGAACGTGTAGTCAGAGAAGTTTTATGCCAATTTAACGAGACTGATAGGAATGGTTTCCGAAGCTGTGTACATCCGAATAGTATAATTCGCAGAAGTAGTGTGAGTTCACGTTCATCGGATTTATATCCGTTTCCCTTTATATCGGGATCTGAAGCGGACGTTTCCTAGCAAATGTCGAAGCCATAAATTATAATAACTTAGCTAAACGTTTTACTCCGCTGCCGTGAAATTCGATGCACTCGTTTGAAACACGAGATGGAGGATGAAGCACGATTGGTCGGATTAAACTGTGGAAATACAGCTTCCGGAGGCTATTTTGCCCGACTATTTTTCAAGGACGTATGACAAGAGGGAGCTAAAAAGAAAAGAAGTAGAAGAGAAAGGATTATGCTCGGTGGACATATGTATTCAGAATAAAATGTTCGGACGTCGGTCCGAAGAAGCGGGGAGCTTGCAGGAAAAACGCGTAGGAGTTCAAGGAAAGAGCAGCAAAATAAAATCAAACCGTTTCCCTTTGAATCGCGAGCGTCTTCAAACGGGCTTCATGCGTCCGATCGATATTTCCCGCGCTTTTCATGCGCGGACATGCACGAGCCTTCGAGCCGACAGAAATCCGTCGTTCGAGAACATATTTATCCGCGATTGTCGCGAAAATTTCGCATCTTTCCCGACAACACCGGGTCGCCGGGAAACACGTACTCCACAAGCGTGCATGTTGCGATCGAACGTGATTCGCAATTTAGAATCCCTTACGACGCGACATGTGAGCACATTTCGTACGATTCTCTCTCTCTCCCCCCCGTTCCGTAGCGAATTCTTGAATATGTCGTGAAACAAAGAGACGCGAACACAATGATATTGTCGCGTTGCATTTCCCTGGTACCAGGAATACTATTTTACAGTCCAGACTGTCTGCGACGCGGCCGCGTTCGCAAATACGGTTCGAAAACCACCCCCGAAGTATCAATTACATTTTTCTAGTTCGACATAATTTGACAACTCTCCTGCATTTTATATTGCACTGCTATCTTTGCAAATTTTCCGCGCAACGATACGATCCGAAGAAACTACCCCCGAATTGACGATTTCGTTTTTCTATTTTAGGAAAAATCTATTTTTATTGAGCATATTGTCTGCCGACGATTATTTCATAATGTTTTTAAATTTATGATCCACACAGATCAGAGGAGAATTTTTCGTGGTACCAGGAAGGAAATTTTACAACTGTACCGCCACGTTTGCATATTTTTTGGCAGTAACACGGATTCTAGTCCGAAAACCGAAAATTGTGTTTTTCTTTTTTACACGAATTTTAGGTTCATTCAGACCCAACGACTGTACAGAATCTTGTTACGGTCTTATCGAAGGATACTTCTCAGCATGGAAAACAGATGTAACGTAAAGATTTTGAACTTGCGGCAGCTTCTTGCAGATCTGCTCGAGTCGGCGCATCGGATCTTACGTGATACGCTGTTTGAATTACCGTTGTCATGAATAGGAAGTACATGATTAACACCCGCGGTTTATCATTCCTTCGGGCGATGCAGCTTGTTGCACGCGCGAAATACAAAATGCACAATACTTCCAGAACATCGATAGAAAGTGGTATCAAGACAAACTAAATTTTGAGAAGAAACTAAGGAAAAGAATACTCATTCGAGGGTGTTTATGTTTGGGACGAGCACGTTAACGTTCGCACTTTTTACAACGGAGATCTCTATTTAACAAAAGGGTAAAAAGTTTTCAATTTTCGGCGCTCGTCGCTGCTTCCCTCGGACTCCATGGTGTGACATTTATTGCGAATGCGAACGTGACCTACGGTGCTCGGTGTTCTTCGTACACCCACATATACCACCCCCATTTGCCCACCTTGCTCTCCCAACCACCCTATTGAAAATGCACAGGGAACGACGAGCCCAGGGTGCTCCGTTGGTCCCGCTTTACCATTTGTTCCTGCTTTATGCGAAAACAAATGGCTCGAAACGAATCTGCTTTTGATAAAATACAGGCGAGTCAGCGATCATCTTTGAAATTTATTTTATGCATTCATGACAAAAATGAATTGCTCTGAACTCCAAAGACATTAAAAAAATTTAGTGGTTTTTCTTTTATTTTGTTTTCAATTCTTTTCGGATCTCATACAGGAGATTGTAGGTTAAATAAATGTACCGAACTCATTTTTTAATGCTTTACTTATACGGTGATTGCATATTGTGTTACGAGCCAGGGCTGCGAGCAACGCGAGAGGCCAGCGAGGGGTTGTTACCCCAAGAATATGGTTTCAAAATTGGAAATCTTTGTTAATCTGAATTTAACATTAGCAAGCCTCGTAACTTATATAATTTAATTGATACAATCCGAGCGGTAAGATTGTATCGTGTGGGAACGTTCAATTATTAGATTAGGATGTTTGGCAATGATTAAGGGTTGTAATTTACTCGAATTAACAAACAAGACAATTTATTCTGGATTCGAATAGCTTACAATTGTGATTGTTGTGTCGCGAGTGAAGGTAATAAATGTACAATTATAGAAATTTGTTACCTATGTTGCACGGTGTTGACGCACTGGCAATGCGGGGTCGGAGAGCAGTTGTTGAAGGCAAAATAGAAACTACACGAACTAACGGCTTCTATAAGTTAACGTTTGATCCAAAAGGGACTTTAACCCGATCTCGCCAGAATTTAACCCGATACGAGTAACGCGACGTGACTTCACGATTGATATACCGCGACCGGACCACTTCTGAATCTCAACTGAACCGCGTCTCGACTGAACCAAAGAGAATGAAAATGAACGGGTTTATATACCCCAAAAATGAGAGAGAAATGTGTATGTATTATTGTACGATCGCGTACTCGTATTTGACGTTTCCGGTGAGTTTAAGGTTTGCAGCTGGATCTTTTGTTTAAAGGGGTAAAAACGAAGGGTTAGCCAGGATGTTTAATATCGAGAACTATCTTGACAAAATATTCCAGAAGGGGATGTTTTGAGGATTTCCATATTAAGAAATCGTACGGTGATGCTCATGCTCTGTGCCAGTTGCGTCCAGCCGGAGTACAATCATTAAACAAAGGGGCCTGTTGGGACGCTTTTCGTTCTCAGAAGAGAGATTAGAACGTCTAAACGAAAATGAATCGTGGAGAAACGTCTCCATACGTAACAATTGAATAAACCCAAAGATTTTTTGGAGAACGAATTAAATATAAGTAAAACGATTTATTCGCTAACGAATATAATATTTTATTTATTTATTTATTTATTTGGAAATTGCTGTATCTTACAATATTCGCTTGTAATTTTACATCGAATAATTTTTACTCCATTTTCCTTTGTTCCACTGTATTTAATCCACTTGGATGCAAACCTGCAAAACGATAAAATTTCTGTATACATAATAAATCAGTTTATATATTAATATATTTCTAGCAATACAATATAAAATTCACATCGAATAATTTTTAATCCTTTCCCACTGTTTGTATGAATATTCATAATGGAAAATCGCTTTGCCATTTAAAAGATAGATATATATATTTTCATTGTGTCTTTGTTTCACCGTAATGTGTGCATTCGGATGCAAATCTCCGGTTTCGACAGTCCCTTCGTGCATGAATTGTAGCCTCGCACTTTGTTTCCGCGCGACGGGAAAGTAAGACTGCGATTAAAACGATCGGGAATTAAAATGCAGAAGGGAACGCCCCGTTTGGCGCTCGGAATAGTCATATTTCATTTAATTAACCGCGCGGACGCTGACATTATTTCCGTATCGCTGCCAACTAAAATATTATCTTTGGAAACAACATCGCTGTCGCGGCTTACAACTTCTCCTCCCGGGGAGCACAAGTTTTCCGCATCGTGTAGTCTCCGATTACTTTTCCACCGCCCCCGCCGAACGACTGCAATAGTTTCGCTTTGTTGGGCACGGCAAAGAAACTGTTAAACAAAGCACGGGTAATCCTGCCCGCTACGTTGCAAAGACTGCGAACCGAAAACTGTGACGAATTTCATCCATTTTTCTTCGCTGGCTTCCACTTTTGATGCTTTCACCCCTTAAACTTTTTTATCCTGAAATCTCGTTAGCCTCCACTCTCGAGCGTTTTAATACTCTTAATCTATTTATTAGACTTTCAACGTGATACACGAATTACTGCGTCGACGTATGTGCGAAAACGTACCGATATCTCGTGCACGGACACTGTACTTTTTAATTGATCGACGCACGTCAGCGTATCGAGTACCAAATTTCGTGACGGAATTTTTTCGATTTCAATTCCATTTTTGCGAGACCTTTACCAACACGTTCGTGATACTTTTCCGATAAAAATGATACCAAACACGACGCTGTTTCGTTCATATTTGCTCGTTCAATACACGATAACCTCGATTATCCGAACCGATGGTATCCGAATCGAGTTGTACAATTTTAAGGTAGAATTTGAAGTACGACGAACTTAGAACATGTTCTGTGATTATTTACGTTTGTAAATATTTGATTGTTTCAGTAAAGGCGCACAAATACTGCGACTCGAATGGTACCTGGTTTCGACATCCAGAGTCCAATCAAGTCTGGAGTAATTACACGACGTGCGTCAACTTGAAAGATCTCAGTGTAAGTGCAATTCATTTGTAGAATAAGGTAAACTATGACGAAATCTGGAAACTCGCGATACCACTTTACTTTCGACGGGAAAATTCGCGAACGGAGAGACATATACTGTTGTCTGGAATAAAACACAGGCTAGGCACTGTCAGTTCACAGAAAACGATATGGCAAAAAATGCTGACGTTTTTCGACCATGAAGGCACTGGAAAAATTCAACAGACGCCGTCCCGCCTCGCGGAGATTCATCGTTTTATTTTCGTGTCGGAGTTCTAATTTGCCGTATCCGACTTTCCTGCCGGCCGATCATAAATTCCGCGTTTGTATCGGGATATTTATGCCGTTTAAATTCTTTCGAAAGCGATGCTCCAGCGAAAAAAAAAATCGAAGGTCCTCGGCGCGGGATGAACAGATTTTTAATCCGCTTTGATTGTTCCCGGATTGCCGTCCCTAAATAACGGCCTAGTCGCGAAATGGAAAATTCTGCGCCGATGAGCTTTTACATTTGCCCTTGGATCTGTGTGCGGGTACCCCCTATCGATATTATTACTCGGCTAAATAAAATACGAGTATTACCATGCTGCTTGTAACCGTTCCGTCCCGCGCGATTGCGGATATAATTAGCGAGAAACAGAGACTCATTAAGCTAGAAACAACTAATCTTGTTACGGTCTTTCCGATAGAAACTGGATTATGCGAAATTGGTTTTCTACGGCGCGATAAGTCATTTAGTTTTCTAAAACATTTTTTCAGCGACATTTCGTGGACGTTTATTCGCTGATAATAAATATTTTATACGTTTTTGATATAAGAAGATACACTGTATTTTGTAAAAATGTCAAATTAGTAGTTGGTTTAAGCAACTATTTATTTTAGCTGAAGCAGAGTTTAATTAGTAGACTAAGGATTTCATATATGCATGATAAACATTGATAAGTCGCAAGCCTTTACGTTACAGAAGGTCATTTAGGTGCAGAATGATATTCTAGGTCGCTGCGTTTATGAACGATGACATCCTTTCCCTTATAACGTAAAAGGGACGTTCCGTGCACCCTTATAGAGTTTTATACTCCTCCCACTGAATCGAGAAGCCAACAGGCTCGCATATACGTTTTAGCACGGTGCATAATAAAAGCTACATCTTAAATATTTACTTGAATATATGTGTCCAAATATCACGAGAAGAAGAATAAGTTAAAATAAAATGCAGAACTGTGCAAACCATAAAAAAGTAGATAAATAAATCTGAAGTTCTTTAATACACGATAATGTACTGTCTAAAAAGTCAGGAACAGACATGTAGGGAAGGATGGAGTAAAACGGTGGGAAATGACTTTTTGATGTTCCACGAGCGCAAGAATTTAATTGGTAACGTTTCACCAGTTTATCGCGTCAAAGCTTTCTCTCGTTTCCTGAAGTTACTAATTTTACAGTTTCGTTATTACTACCTTTTAAACTCGTTCCTAAAGTTAACAAGCAGCTGCGGAATAATTTCGTTATCATTACTGCTGTTGTTTCTAGCTTCTTTTATGCAATTATGGGAAAAATGGACGGGAAAAAACGTTTGAAACGTTGAAAACTCTAAAAGAATTACGTCTTAACATCATTTTAAAAAGAAAATTTCGTTTCTTTATCTTTCAATTGCAGATAATTTTTATTTTCGGTCAATTTAATGTTTCCATAAAAAGAGAATATCATCAAAATCAAACTGTTAAAAAGAATTTAATGATCTTCGCAAGAGAAACGGAAATAAAACAGTACCTGTTATTTTTCGATGCGAATATTGTTAACAATGTTCTAACGATACGTAACAAAACAGACGTGAAAGTACATTTCAGTATCAGTGAACGTCGAAAACGAGAGTAATACAGATGCACAAACCAATTTACTCGAGTTCATGTTTTTTACAACTTCCATATCAGTTCCGCCATCGACACCATACAAATCAACATCGTTAAAAGTTACCATTTTAATAGAAAAAATGTCAAAACTTTGGATGCGTATTCAAGAAAAAATATCTCGTAACTTCGTCCGACGCACCATAATCGACGAGAAGGAAGACCGATAGAATACTTAGTGTGGAGCAAAATGGCGGCGAAGCCCGTTCCGCTTCATCATCGAAGATACTGCACGCATATTGTTTGAAATATTAAAATATCCTCATAACTGTTACATATACTTATAGCTGAAAGAACGTTCTCCAACACTATATAATCAGTTTCAGCTAACTCATCATCTAAAAATAGACATACTACAGTTCGTTGCCAATAATGCAAACAATTTTTATCTCGCACAAAGATCAGTCTAGTTATAAAACATTCATTTTAGTCTCTATATTCAAATCTCTCTCAAAGGAATGTGCGTTGATCATGATAACGTATATTCGTGCCCGAAATGAAATCCGAACATTTAGGAATATACGTCTGAAATTGAATCGATTTTGGACCACTGCGGAGGCAGCGATAACTTTCCGAACTGCAATGAATCATCGAGAGCCGGATGAAATGTCAATGAGAAGTGTCATCGATTCCCGCGGAGATCAATGAAATTTCTATAGGGGGGACAAAGGGACACGGGGGAATGTAATTAGACGCCGCGGAAGTCGACGCGAAGTTCATCTAACTAGTGGTCGCCGCAGCGGTATAACTTCCGGTTGGTATTAATACGATTGTCCGAGCGTGGAAGCCTTTCGCTTTCCATTACACGATAATCGAAGTTCGCCATTGTACGGCCGATTGTTCCCCGTCGTTTTTGACGGCGCTAATACCGCGAATTGAAACCGGGAACAAGCCGGAATTACAACATTGTTCCGGACTCCGGCTCAGCGGACAGTTCGACGAACATTATCGTTTTCTGCACCGCGCGGCCCGCGGATTATGTTTAGCCCTCGCACAACCCTCGCAAATTCCCCCGGAAGAGTATTAAGGGACGGAATAAAATCATAGGACAATATCTGTATTCACCAGCGTTTAGTTCGAGGGTATAAATTAAACTAAAGTTCGCAGCACGTTTAATAGTCATTTATTTCCCCTTTTGCGTTTCTAATTTAGCGTCACACGGAAAATATAGGATGAAAGGGGTTAAGCAGCCCTTAGGTTCATGCAGGGCAATGAATAGCAACCATTTAAACTACGCGAACATAGTATTTTGTTGCTGTCTGTCGACGGCGCGGCGCCGAGATTGTACATACGCAGAACTTTCGATTTCGATATCCGGAGATTACATAATGCCTATGTAGAGCTCATGCATTATTCACCAGCTCGCAGCAGCGCACAATGGTCGATATATCCGAAGAATTTTTCACAGCATCGAACAATTTTTAATATAGCGCCGTCTCGTTTTGCATACTCCATTACGCGGAAACTAATTGTACAGCGTCGTTGAATATCACCGTGTGTTATTCCTTGTTTTTAAATTCATGACGATGAGATTTTTTTAAGTTAAGAAGGAACTATACGTGACAAGCTAAAGGTCAGAAAGTTGGAGAAAGAAGAATAGAAGGATCAGCACTGACCTGTAGTAAAGCTCCTTTCTGTAGGAGTTCTGTAACAAACTTTAGCACTAAAACTTCACTTATTTACTTTGTAATTATGTTTCTTCCGAAGATTGTGCTAAGGCTTAAGAACTTAGCCCGAAAGAAAATATGTTCTTTGAATTATGCGTGGCTAATGTTTACCATAATTTCATGAAATATAGAATCACTACTGCAGATATTCATTACTTATTTTATATTTATCTGCTTTTAACACTGTTTACATTTTGTCAAATTATTTTGTTTTGTCGAATTTTCCATACCTCAATCCACCTTTTTTATTCAATTTGTTTCTGTCTTAAATTGCATATGTATTTTACTTTTACCTACTTTTACGAGATTGTCTTTATCGAAGGTATTTTTAACAAGATGATGGAACAAAATTATACAAGGATAGAACAATTTAGTGGATGGATGTAGGGGAGATGCATTTTATGGGGATATAAGAATGAAAACTATATGATCCCGTAAAGGAACTTCGATAACCCTTAGGGTTCGGTACGCCTGCGAATAAAACAAATTTTATAGCCCCTATTTTCTCATTTGTGCGCTGCAATTCTGTGCTCGCTGAAGGGTCGTGCACGCTGAGGGGAAATCGAACGTTTTCTTCGCGAAATGTGATAAATTAGGTGTTTAAAACTCTTTACTAGAGTGTCTTAAACGTGCATTATACTAATTGTTTAAAAAAAAATGAACGTATTACGATTTCGAGATTATTTTACAGTCACAACATTATTACTACTATTACTTTAAGCAAAACCAAGGTGAAATATGCAAAAATTTACTATGATATACACAAAGTAGTGCGCACGAAAATTTATGGGAGCTCGTGTAATCTCTCCTCGCGAAAAGTCAAAGTGGTAAAATTAGTGTATTACCGCAGACACGTCCGTGGAACACGATTGATTTCGTTTGAAGCTCACCCTCGTGAGCTTGTATAATCCTATAATATAGCAATTAATTTTGATTCCAGTGGCAGCAGGGGATTAATGGAATTTACGAAGCCGGGTACGCGATATCGCTCCTAGCTTTGCTACTCTCATTGGGTATTCTCACGTATTTCCGGTGAGTCGATCGTAATTTCTGACGTCTTCGCGAAAACCGATCTAGAAATCGAACACATTGTAATATCAACGATCATTGTCCCGGCTATGATATAATTTCAGAATCGTTGTGAAAAATTTTTATATTTTCTATTTAATGGAATTCCACTACGAGAATGTTCCAGTAACAATTTTGAAGATACAATCCTCAAGAAATACTCTGTCCTACACATTGTATCGGAAATGATACAGTTTTAGGATAAACTTCATCTTAGCAACCCAGAAATTTTTAACTTCTTTTTATGTAATCCTGTAGATTTTGGCGAGAAAATGCCAAACATCCAAATTTCAATGTGAGGAGTTGTACATTCACCCCTACCCGTCAAACACAAATAACTTTTGAAGCAGTGAATTCTTCACATTAAAACTTGGAATTGTGGCACATTCTCGTCGAAATCTACAGGATTATATTAAAAAATGTTAAAACTTTGTGGGTTGCTAAGGTAAAGTTTAACCCAGTTGTATATTCCAACGATGTTTGTATTTTCTGTGCAACATGATTCTAATATAAAAGAAGAGTGCAGATAATCTTAACAAATACAGTGAATTATTTCACATGAGTGACTGTTCAGAAGACAATACAATATAAAACTGTTGTGTTTGCTCAGAGGAAGAACAGCCTAGCAATTATTTAATCTATCTTCCCTCTTCTGAAGTTGCGGATAAGCTCTTTATCCAAACGAATGCACTCGTCCTAAACAGACCTATCTCCGAATCCCAGAAAAAGGATATGCCATTGTTTATTTATTATTCCCTGGTGAATGCAGGTCGCTGAAGTGCGCGAGGATCACTCTCCATATGAACCTGTTCGCCTCGTTCGCTGTGAACAACGCTCTCTGGCTCGTGTGGTACAGGTGCATCGTCGCAAACACGGATTTACTGTTAAACAATGGGGTACGTGCAACGACATTGTCATGTTAAACGCTCCCCGTGTCTTACCAAGTAATTCCCCGTTGAGATATCACAGGACCGCCGATTTTATGCATTCGTTTCGTCCAATGTTTCACAGTCAAACACAGCAAAAAGAACAATAATGCGCATCGAAACCGAAGCATCGTTCGCAACGAACTTTTTCAGACCGTTTCGGTATCCCGGTCGATAAATTTTATATTCGCATGATCGTCCGCTGTTTTTCGCCATTCATCTCCTCCGTGGTTTTTCCGAGCCCTTTTACAATGAACGACGAGTTGAAGTCCATTTACTGAGAGTCCACTACATACATATATTCAATTTATTAGCTTCGTGTATACGCTCTGCTAGCGAGTAAATTGAATAGATATTCTGCTCTTCTATGTTTCACAAATTTTTGTGATAGAGATCATAATTTTCTCGGATTCTTTTTGCACGATTATGAGACTGCTTATGAGACTAGATTATGAGAGAACGGTGCGCGTTAATAGAAGTAATCGTGCTTTTGGTCTCAAGAGATCGTTTGGTCGTCGAAAGAAATGTTCCCCGGTTTTAGTTTTTGCGGGACCGACTGCAAAAATGGGAGTTCGCGCGAAGGCATTCGCTGGTCACCGCAGCAGCAGCTGCGAAACGGACAAAACTGGACGGCTAAAGCCGAATTTGATATTTACGTTTACAGGTAACGTGCCGGCTCTTGCACATTATCCTCCACTACTTTTTGCTCACTAATTACGCCTGGATGTTGTGCGAGGGTTTTTACCTTCACACGCTGCTCGTCAGTGCTTTCACCAGCGAGCACAAGCTGGTGAAGTGGCTGGTAGCGCTGGGATGGCTGGTCCCCGCGGTTTTCGTCACGATTTATGCAAGTTTGAGGGCGCTAAGCGACGATCCTGCGGACACTGAACAGTAAGTACCCTAAACGCGGATTATAACTTGCGAAAACATTCGCCCATTTCCGTTTCGAAAACACGCTTGCAAGAAACATTAGAAAATATGCGCTTCAGACACAAGTTCTTGCGGCCGCTGAAGCTCTGCAAGCTGCATGAACTGGACAATTGGAATCTAAATACATAAAAGTCTTGACCTAAGCCCAATCCTCACAGTGACACAGATCGTGTAGGGCTACTATTTTCTGGTGACCGTCAATTAAACCACAATTCAGATTACATCGTATTTAGTATCATTTTAATCAGAAAAATGCCACAAACAAGCTGGCGAAAGTCCCGCAAAAAAATACTGAAAAATGAAGAAGTTTTGTAATTGGATTAGTAGTGGTTCGCACCGATATACCTGACCCGGTATCGAATTACGCATCATGTTTACACTGCTAGGGTTACTGTGGCAGCTCGGTTACCGAGGAGCCTCTTGGCCCCTCGCGGGGTATGCTCCCCAGGGGAGGGGGTAAGCGAACAGATCGTGTAGCTCTGTTCGGCTTAGACCAAGGCTTTACTGTAATTTTAAGCGTGAAACTGGTAATAGTTATTACTGGACTGTGGATTCTATCTGAGAAAATTTATACAGAACTTTAAAAAGGTCCTAGCAAACACTGTACCACTAAGTGTTAAAGATTTTTATTCTTCGAGCACAGATTCGCCGAAAACGCAGTGGCTTTTGAAAAGAAATTTCACTGCCGCGGTCACATTTGAAATTTGAATTTCGGTACCTTTTCGATTACGTCCGATCTTCTCGACTCGTTTTTGAATGTCAAGTTTCGGCCGTTTAGCGGCGGAAGGCATTTAAATTCCTGCGGGATCTGAGCACAGCACGGGAACTCGAGACGGGCACGCGTGTATTTGCGTTCGTCTTTAAAAATTCAACCTCTCCGGCCGGGATCGAGGTATTTGTTCGCCGGGGAACGTCGATCGATATCCAAATAACATTAAGCTTCGCGGTTGCCGTTGCCAACTGGATCAACTCCCGCAGAACGTTCTTCCACTGGATTCGCCAAAAATTTAGTGCTTCGAAATCGTCGGATCGACGCAAGGATAAAAATTATTTAGCGACGAAATTTCGAGAGTTATAAGCGCGCTCGGTTAATATACGGGAAAAACAGTAGCACGTTTTTCAACAACGACAGGAATACAATAAGATTGATAGCGCCGGGACCGCTCGATACAAATGCTCGCATGGCATATCGACACAAGGGAAACAAACGGGAACGTAAACAATGTGCAAACACTCTATTCTATATTCGGGCGGATTTAATGAAAAAATAATAAACAACGCCAGTCGATACCAGATTTCCTACCGAAAAAAAGGTACCAGAAATATTTCCGCAGCAACTATAACAAGATTAATCTCTCTCTCTCTTTCTCGAAATTGCGAAGCAAAATAAATACCGGTGGATCGTGAGATTATTTTCAGCTATTGGTAAATCTGAAAATTACAAAAGAAGTTGAAGCATGAAAAGGATGTTGTAACAGAAATATAAACAAGAAGGAATATCGTTTGGACGAGTATTTTTAGTGGAGCCATGCTGTCGTATTCGTCTATTTATTTACGCGATTATGCAAATCCCACCGATTATACAGTGATACTGTTTGCCGTTACTCTGACACGCGGCACGTGACCAACAGGAAGTTTATCCGTGCAACTTCCGGCGGAAGTTTCGGTACGTGGGCGCATCGTCGTTAGGGAAAATCGGCGTCGCGATGCATTAATCGCGAAGCAGCTCACGAAACCCCGAGGGAACCGCAACACCATGACCGTCATCATGGGGCGCACTATCGACCGACCGGGTCCCATTGACTTCCTTCGCACGGGGGTGGTTGCAAACGGTCTCGGAGGCGGACACGACAATGACACCCGGTGTGCATCTCGTGTACCTCGTACCCGTGGGTGCAGCACGTGCAACGAACCGGAGGATCAAAACCGAGGCAATTGGTTTATCGTTGCCTAGCTTGATGACAGCTCCAAAATCCGTGACGAACAAAGGGGCCTCGCCGGTGCTGAATTGATGAACTCCAAAACGAACCCCGCCACAGACACCGCAGTCACTGTCGGCAAAGTCGTTCCGATTTTTCGGAGATCGCGCCGCGACTAATTGGTCCCGCCGCATCTCGGCTGGATCGAAAATCTGCTTTCCATTAGTTGAACGAAATAATGAAGTAACAAATAACAGGATAATTGAATTGAAAACGACAGAACAACGAGCATTTCGCCGCCGATTTCTGCCGGAAGATCTGCATAACGTAAAGTGTGCACACAGCCCTAGTTTAGTCAATTTTAAAGAGCGTAACGCTGGCCGTACAGTAGGAATTTTCTTTTGAAAAGTCTGTTTAAGTCGCGGTTGAAAGTTTCGCGTTGTAACGGGGCGGGTCCTGTTCAAACTTATCCTATGCATCGATAATGATCGCAGGTGTTGGATCAGCGAGGGCAACTACATGAATGCGCTGGTCTATCCAGTCTGCGTCTCCACCGTTCTGAATATGCTGTTCCTCATCAACATTGTGAGGGTTCTGCTGATGAAGTTGAGGGCAGGGCCTACAATCGGTACTCAGCCATCGAGGTCCATACGACAGGCATTTAGGTGACTATACGTAATTCTATTAACTGCGCCGCGTATGTTTATGCAAATTCCCTTGTCGACGGATTATTTCATGGAGATCAGAATTACCGAGGAATTTTGTAATAATTTTAAATACACGGTGTTCGACCACAGATGGGTGAAAATTTAAGGGGTGGTTCTCCAAGACAATATGAGACGAAAAATAATTAAAAAATTGCGACCTCGGCTTCGTTTATTAGTTATTATCGATTAAAAATCGGTCTAAATGCGACAACCCGGCCAACAGAGTCGAGATTTAACACGCTCTTTTGCAGAGCGACGATGCTGCTGGTACCTCTTCTAGGGTTACATTATTTGGTCATCCCCTTCAGACCGCCGAAGAATCATCCGTGGGAGCAGTTTTATGAGGTTCTTTCGGCAATCACGGCCTCTTTCCAGGTGAGCTTTCGAACACTTTCCAAGAGATTACTTGCACATTTCATAAAATACTTATTGGCTAGACCGCGGATCTTTATGCTGAAATAAAATTCTTCTGCGTCAATCGCAGGGATCGCAGATCAAATAAAAATTGATTTTTTCCCTTAAACGATTTTATTCGGTTACAGAAAAATGAATTCATAGAGCTTCCTCCGCGAATTAATTCATTATTTCTAACAAATAAAAATACACTGTCGAAAATAACGCCAATGGTTCTACACATTTTTCTCATCTCGGGAGCAATAAATAAATGTCCAATACGGGGGATAAACGACTGGAATTGAAACAAAGTTACAATTAATCGATTGCGAGAACTACAAACTACTTTGTACATGTAATATGTAGATCGAAAATGATACAAAATTCCTGAATTTTTTTTTACTATTTTATACTATTTCGTACTATTTTGTGTTTCGTTTAAAGAATTATCAAAAATTATGACGAATATTTGCAAAAAATATCTATAACATTGCTATTAAATATTTAAATGATGTAAACTTAAACATTTCAGAGACAAAAAAATAAGCGTAGGTTGTAAACTTTGAACAATCGGCCATTGTTTGAACGTACACCGTGATAAAGTGTAGAGTTTGAAACAAGTTCCAGTTATTCGCTAATCAAATTCAGGCAATCAAATTTACCGGAATATAACGGGAAGCGAAGTTAAACATTATTAGATAGTTAGCGTTATGGTTCTGAATTAGTTTTGCTTCTACAGGGCCTCTGCGTCGCCACTTTATTCTGTTTCTGCAATGGCGAGGTGAGTCGACGAAATTCCGGTCGGTCGTGCGATTGCTAATTAACCAAAACGCGTGCTACAGATATTTTCATTAATAAAACGACGTTCATGCTGCAGGTAATAGCGCAATTCAAGAGGAAATGGGAAGGTAATATTCTTCTGCGAAATCGGACCAATTCTTGCACGGCGGCCTCCGTGTTGTAATGAAAGGAACGCTTCGTTTCTTAACGTAACTTTCACATATAAATACTGTATAATAAACGAACGTAAGATCTAAATAACGATACTACTTCACAGGACTACATCTGCGCACGCTCTACACTCTGCATGGTTCTCCTTCGCGTCACAATTCACCCTCGCGCCTCTAAACGGGGTGCCATTGTTTCAGGTTGTAATTCCGTGATCAGAGTGGTTACAGAGAAAATGTCAGAGGAGAAAGATGAATGGTTCAAACAGTACTATATTCTTAGGACCACGTTTTTTTTCTTTAAAGTTCAATGGCTCATGTTTTGTTTACACAGTTGAATTTCTCTCGTTATTCTACGTAAGAAAGTATTGCGATACAAAGGCTAAAAAATGATTAACTATTCAGATATTGCACCATTGCACGTACACCGGTGCACTTCTAAAGAAAACATGGCCGTAAGTAACTTTCGAACCGTTCAGGTTTCTCCTGTGACATTTTTCTGAAACAATTGCGTGGGCCACCCTGTATTATTCTTCGCGCGAACCCACACACGCGTTTATTCTCACCGGCAAGTCCGCGTAGGGCATAGAACATTCACGGCTCCGTAGAAATGAAAACGTCTTAATGAAAGTCATCGGCACGTTGCACATGTTCTCCCATTCGTTCCGCATTTGTGTAGCTTTACCTCCGATCCGTGCTCGTAAATATTCATGTCGCTCTGACACAGCTTTATCATCGATGTCACGTGTGGCATCGATCTATGCTTCGAAAATGACGAGAACCGTGTTTGACACGTGTACCGTTGACTCGAACCGTTCCATTTCCGTTTCTACTTTCCACGTTTATTAGAAGGTACCTATATGCGCACCATATTCGAAAGTATACATCGTTGTTCGTTAAGCTTTGAAATTTTATCTTAACGAGCAACGATCTATACTTTCGAATATCGTGCGTATATAGGTACCTTCTAATAAACGTAGAAAGTAAAAACGGAAACGGAACGGTTCGAGTCAAGCTTTGAAATTTTATCTTAACTTATTTTAGCCGGTAAGCGTTGACAGCGTGAGATTTTATTAGGAAAAATATTGTAAATTTTGTGACCGGTACATCTGAACGTTACAATATCACCGAATGTTCTCGGTATTATATTAGAAATCTGGACTCTGTGAGTCGTGAACGAAATATGAAAAACGACTGTGTCCTACAACGTAATAAATCATAGAGATTGCTTTGTGCATAGCTCCCTACGTTTTAATTATACTTTCGCTCTGTCGAGCGCACGTTACAGGACACCTCCCCGTATATTTTCGAAATCCATGGATTTTTGTCGGCGAGATCGAACCCATGAGACAGTCCGGCCATTATAAATGTCCGCATGGCTTCGCAAAAATGTTTTCCCGCGTCGCATTGTGATGTTCCAAATGGAAGATTTAAAAATCTTCTTTTATACAATAATCCCGAAGGAGATTATTAGATTTTTTTTATTGAGGGTGAGTTGTTGCTGTTGCTGATAACGTTAAAGGATTCTTTTAAACAATCCTCAGCCATGACCGCTGAGGTGATAGTCGGACTTTCAACAATTATGGAATAGTCACCGGTAGATAATGTGGTATATATAACTATCGCATAGAAATTCGGTCGCTCAAACTCTCCGACAATTTCGCCATTTTATTGAAATCGTTCCATTTCGCTGTCTATCAGACGGGGAAGTGACTTTGAGCGGTTACTGTAACGTGAAAGAAAGTCGCCGCGTGCTTTCATCATTTTCACCACTTCACTTCCCATCTCTTCGCTTTTCACTCGTATCTTTTAGTCCTCTCTACGCAAAGGCGCGACCATAATTGGGTCGACGAACAAATTGGCACGAGAGATCGAACTGTTTAATTGAGAAGATTCTTTTGCTTGGATTTTCGGTGTTACTTTATCAATCGTAATATATTCAGAAGGATGTACCACCGCTTTCAGAATATGTACCACCGTAACAGAGTATATTCATTTTCTTTTTAATCCCCGACGCGGATACTTGCAAAGGAAACGGTATATTTTAGTAAAAATTATATTCATAATTGTAGAAAATGTTCTTCTATTAAATTAAAAGGTAAACGAGAAAAAATAAAATTGTAACTATTCCACACATGGCTTCGACGTTCGACGGAAAATTACATTCAACAGTACGCATACTGTGTGTCCACCATATTAAATCATTGCATGCAAAAGAATGCTAAACAAAGAAACGGGTTTGTGAATCCTATGAACGAGGCAATCAGCATCGGTAAATCCCATAATCAGTTGCTATTCAAGGAGACAGAGATAGAGAGGTACCGATGAATATTGAATCGCTTAATCAGAGTCGAAAACACAGCCTCGGCGGCAATCTGCCTTGAAGGTTCCTAATAAGGGTGTGAATAGAGGGTAGAGTCTCTCTTGTCGATTTCACCTTCGACCCAATTACGGTATCCTCGGCTCTAGGTCAGTCCCGGCTTAGTAGAAACCCGCAAATAGTCACTCGTTGCACGCGAAACGAACCCCGCGCGGCCTACACTCGCAAACCGATTATACGTTTGTACATGTACATATGCTGTTCATTCAGCGGTGGTTTCACCCGAAAAGAAGACATAGCACAGTCAAGAGCCATAGTAGCAATAGGTGCTACGCGGACTGAACAAGTCCGACGAAACCGATGCTAACAAGTCAACTCGACTCTTAGCGCGTCCCGACATCGAACGAACAACTAACAATTTAGGATCACCTGGACGGGAAGCAAACTATGCAACTGGTCGTTACCGATAGTGTCCACAATCACGCTCGTCTGCTCATCAAGGCCAAGGGCCCGTTGGACAACTGCCAGCAGACGCAGTGTTGATGGCCACCCCACGGACGTGACCGGATGTAAATGAATGGCATGATCCAGTGAGACGACAGAAATTGGTGGACTAAACTACGATTCTGGGGGTTCCAAAAAGATGTTGTTAAAGATTAAGATTGAAACCGTCGATTGACTATCGACGACTATCTCGTCGTGGTAAAATGGTGACATCGGTAGATAAGTATAGAGATGTAACAAGAGTATTTCAAAGACAGTTCCGAATTTTGTGAAAAATCTACATGGTTTTTGTCATAGGGTCATTTAGTCGTATACGAGGTTCGCCAAAATGGGAAAAAACTGCAAAGTTCGAAGGCCTGTAATTTCTAAATAAATTCTAAACCGGAACAATGATGACTTGAAGCCCCCGTAATCTCACATCGACTGCAACATATTTCATTTAGAATAAAATCGCCGATGCTGACGCCAAAAAGTGATCGATACGGCATTTTGTTTCGTGGAACTCTTGAAATACTCTTGACAACAATGAAATATTTGATATTTTTGCGATTGAGTTGAAAAGAAACTGAACATGAAAATAAAAAGTATTGCCACCCACCTATGTACAATACACTGTTGAATAACGTGTTTAATAAACGTGTTTTTGGTCAAGTTTGAGATAAGATATACATTGTACATATTGGAAAAAAGAAAAATAGTTTTAAGCTAATTTATTGTAAAACATTGTATTAAATCTATTGCTATTGCTTGAAAAATTAATCGTCGAAGAACGAAGGCAACGTAATGATTTTTTTGAATAGTTAATATAACTCGATATTCCAAGTCCCATTTTATTTGTGCATTTATAATATATTTGGTTCTTATATTGGTTAATATTGTATTCTGTAAACCAAACGCTTTTCATCGAACGCACACAACGTCTGGAAACAATTTAACAATTAATTTACTGCTAATTCGTACTTACGTGGTAGGCACAAAGTTTCAAACAAAATTCTTCGTTTCAAAAACGCATGTTACCAGCAACGTATAAAATGAGAATTAAAATTCAAGTTATTTATAAATATACATTGTTAATCAGACATAACGTGTTACAATATTCAAATTACACGAATAAATATTTCAAAATAATAAATTTTTTAATACGAATAAAAATCACTGAAGAAATATTTCTTTCAGTCGCTGACATGCATTTTTGAAATGGCTTTCACGCGTTTGCTCCTTATGTCGCATAATCCATCATGGTCGTGTTCTTTTAAATGTAATCAATTTCACCGGATATCAATTATTAAAGAATAATTGAGGAAAAATTAATCAGACTAATTTTCATTTAAAAAAATAGGTTTTAATAGAATCGAAAATAGAAAACGAGAGAAACGAAATCAAAATTAGAGAATAAGAAAATACATTTACCGACATCCTCTCATATATGCTTAATTGTTTTTATGTTCCTATTGTTGATTTTTAAATCAAACAAAATTACAGCGAAATTGCTTTGGAAGAACACACCGTCTGTTCAACTGGAAGAACAAATAAAACAGTTTGTCATATCAAGTGCGTCATGTAATTTTTATACAAAAAGACTCTGTAAAAAACATGTCGAAAATGTATTTAAGTTTGTTAATATTGGTAAACAAACAAGAAAATGTACATACATAAAGGTTTTTCATTCATACTAATAATAAAATTCATTTCACCATTCTCAGATTAACATTCGAAAGAAAGTAGTTTCACCGCCTTAAATATATTTGTAATTTAATTCTAAAGAACAGGAGATTCTTCAATAAAATATTGTAAATAAAAATAACAAATATTTTAACAGTGTCCTTAATAAAATTATTTTAGTCTTCATTAATACATACTATTAAGAGGACGGTTTACTAACCCCAGGAAGCGTAAATTAAAATATCACTTTTCTTTTTAGCAACACAAATCCACATTTTTAAGTCGTAATCATAAATTACAATATGTAAAAAGTATAAAACAAATTTAAACAAATGAAATTCTTTTAAGGCCAAACTAAATTTGCTATTTTCGGTAAGGTAAATGCCACGATGACGCTTGACAGAAGATTGACACTGTGATTGTCCAAAATTTGTCTACCGCAAATGTATCTCACTCGTTTCCCAGGACGTTCTACCACTAATCCGTCCTCGTTAATTCCTGTGGCAAAGAAGCAAGATTTTTAATGTTATTTTTTAGTGTAGTACATTATTTGATACGGTGGAACAAAATTTACCAGAATATTGTAAAGTAGCTCCCAAAATAGAATCTATGATGCTCCCAAGGAGACCTCCAAAACATCCAACAAGAATAACTGGCCATTGTGGTGCAGCTAATTGAAGTACAGCCGAGTCTACAGTATACAGTACGGTAAAGTAATAAAACAAACCCACTGTCAAACCGCCGAGCGCGGAAACCAAAAGACCTACCCAGGAGACACCACCATTTGTTCCTGTTAACAAAAAGAGAGTATTATAATTTACTCGAGTTTTAAGAACTATGTACTTTTATAATTTCACACATATTTACCTCTTGGTACTCTCTTTCCTGTAGTAATTAAGAAAGGATCGCTACTACCAATAACTGTTGCAATTTCTGAAGCCCAAGTATCTCCATTGCAACACGCGAAAGCTCCTACATTACGATGATTACAAGAAATGGAAATGTTACTCCAGGCAATAGTTAAAAATTCGATTTAAACTGTAATTTCTTCTTTTCTATACACACACCTAGAATACCGATCGACAACCAGGAACTCCTGTAATACTTATCAAAGTCTACTGGGTGTTCTCCGCAGCCAACATCCAATAGGTACAAAAGTGCCAACTGTGTTGCCATACCGCCATTGCATAAAACTTGAATCCAATTTCTTTGACCACCTTCCTTATAGTCTGCTTCAAGTTTTCTTTTTTTGTGGGCACGGAACTTTGTTGCCTTGGAAGATGTAACAAAGAATGTGAAAAGACAAGCCAGATGAACATAACTTGTGAGTGTCAGAATAAAACCCACAAAAAATCCTGCAATATAATATTCTGTTACTATGAGTAGAACGTACAAAACTTTTCAAAGTGAAACTTTCTCAGAACAACCACTGCATCTTATCTGAATAGTAAAATGTATTTTTAAACGCTTCTGTGTATGTCGTTATTTTTTCTTTTAAATCGACAAGGCTTTCTTTTTGCATGAAACATGTAATTGCATTACAACTAATATTTCTTTTGCTGGACGATCTAAAGAACATTTTTTTACCAAGAATAGCGCCAGTAATATCCAGACTTTTTTTTCTGAAGCCCCAAAACGCTATAAAAGTGGGAAGTGCGACGACGGTCAACCACCTCCATGGTGATATTACTAAGTGCTCTAAAAGTAAGAAGGTTATGTAAATCAAAACAATCAAATAGGCTGCATCAAAGTAAGCTGCATTTGTACCTTCGAAGTGATTATCGGAGTCCGGATGAAATGTTGAGTAAACTACGTTTACGATCCAAAAAAGCATTGAAATTGGAATCGCACAGGCACTAATAAGAACCGGCACCAACACGCGAGATCGTTCCTTCTCCATTGTCGTCAATGAAAATATACTTTACTTGATAAATTGTCATAAATATATCTGTAAATACTAAGTTTCATTCAATTGACTCGATAATTGAATTTGATTCGTAATATAAAAGATGTGTGAAAGAGTATCGTTCGTCCACAAGAAGAGGACGCACAGAAAGTTATCCTTTACATACATAGGTATCTGTGCCACATCACCTGATATCCCTAATCCCTACTTTGCGCAAGATCTACAAAAGAACCATTTTTTCTCATATCTTTATACATGTGTGTGATATCTGTTTACATTACGGTGTAAGAAAGTTTCTTACACCGTGGTTTACATTTATCCAAATTAATCACTGTCAGCTATAGGATACATGATAGCGGTCTATCAGTGATTGTTAAAGAAAAAAATTAATGTATAATTTTGTTTTTACTGTTTCTTTTTAGATAAGATAACATTTAAGCGATCGTGGGATTGCTACAAAATTTCATTATTATTGTAAATACAGGGATTAACCCTTAACCTGCCGTCATCGCCTCGCAGTTTCTAAACTGCTCTTTACAAATATTGCAATTTACTAGAGGGGAAATGAGAGTGCTCAACAGTTTCGGTATAGTGCTGCACCAAGCAGAGTACCTGAACACTAACAGGATCTGGGCAGCTTTTAGCATGGAACAGAAACCACAAACGAGGTAGAGGAGTAGACCAATCACCATATGGCGTTTCGTGTCTCACGATCTGAAATACCGACATCGTTAAGATTTCTCACTCGGTATTTCATATCGTGCGACATGAAACAGTATAATAAGGTGACTGGCATACTCCTACATCTCGTCTGTGATATTGGTTCCACATTATTAGTTCTGACCGATACAGTAGGATGTGACACAAAAATGGTAAGGGGGCTCTAGAGCCCCGCGGATGTGAGACAAAAAAATACATTGAGTGGTTGGTCTACTCCTGTACCCCGTCTGTGCAGAAACTGAGCAGTTTTTAGCATGAAACAGAACCTGGGCAACCATTAGCATGGAACAGAACCTGGACACCGACGAATTATATTTAGAGTGATTTAGAGTCGGTAACGCACATCATCAAAGTAGACATGGTTCTGTGCCATGCTAAAAATCAGAGTAGAGAGCAGCATTTTATCGGGAATACCGATACTGCGGGCTTGAGCACTCTCATATCCTCCCTGATATTACACAACCGTAGTAAAAATGAAGTATATGGAATACTAAGTTCGGAATTAATTCCGAATCCTGGATACACCTTGTCTGTGATCAGAGTACTCACTAGTCAACACTAGCATAGATCAGAACCAGCTTCAACGCTCCAGCATGCACTAGCTTTCAACTATAGACTGTGTTCTATTATACATGTAGTAAAGAATAAAATATTACATTATTTTAGATATATTTTATAGGGAACAAATGATCAGTAAAGAGTATTTCTAATGCAACGTCATTAATTGATTCTCCTTCGTGTTACTTCAATTCTATATACCCACTTTTGACTTCTATAAGTTCGTAACAGACTATCGCACGCGCAGTAGCGCTCATGCAGTGATGAAGAAAGGATCGAAGCAAGTATATTGCTCACTAATTCACTGACAGTTATCCAGTTTGTAATGTAAGAATAGTGAAACAAGATAGCACTGACATGCATTCATAATAGGGATGGTGTAACCTAGTTAATCGTACCATTTATATAATTATATTTTTAAAACAATGGAAAACTAAAAAGTGATTTCCACTCAATATTCATTTGAAGGATCTTAAATTATGTAGGTGATAGCGTGCGTCGTACTGAAACTTGTAAGCGCATACTTTACAAACAGTTGTTGCAAACAATGGGTATATTTATGACATGGATAAATATAAGTGCATGTGAATGACAGTAATTAACAATTAATCAATTGCGCTATACATGCCTCGCAAACGAAGAAAAAAGCCAAATACGTGAAAATATAATGGTAGAAATGTGCGAGTTGAAGCGATAAGCGATCAATTTATCGAGCTTCTGGTTTTATAGTTTAATTATACAAACGATGGCACCCACGAGAGACAAATGGATGAGGCGTTTTATTATTCCCGAAACTGCACGACACAAGAAAGGCTTTACCATCTACAAAGTCACTTCTGTGGTATGACATACATTAGACATTATCTTTTTAATTATTTTTTAAATACTGAATGAAATTAATTATAAAGTTAATTCAATTAATGTTCCATATTAGATGTTAAGTGATCCTATTTTCATACATTAAAAATACTAATAGATATAGAATATAATGGAGATTATATATATAGAGAGTAATGAGAGAGTGAATGATGAATTATGTATAGGGTATAGAGTATATGTATACAAATTAATATTTTAAGATATCTGTTTCTTATTCATTTGAAGTTGTAACTCACAGTAATCATTATGTTTTAGGTATTTTTGAAATCTTCTCATGAAGAAATATCTAAAGTGTCTGTATGGAAGCGTTACAATGACTTCAAGAAGCTACACTCAGAATTAAGCATTCTTTGCGCAAGATCTCAAATTAAGGAGAGTTACCCATCATTCCCTAAGCCAAAATTTTTTGGCAGATTTGAGGCTGAAGTTATAGAAGAAAGAAGGGAATGTGCATTAAAATTTTTAGAGTTTGTAGGCAGGCACTCGTATTTATACTCTAGCGATATTTTCATAAAATTTTTTGAAACTAGTCACGCAGATTATTCTGTGCATGATTGTTCGCAATCTCTTAGTTCCGATACATCAGTGGAAGATGATCGTCATGCTTATATAAATTGTTCGCCACCTAACGATATTATTTCTCAAAATATTTTCGAAACTAAAGTTATTCACAGTTCTATATTACCTATTTCCTCAACTGAAAATGAAACAAAGCAATCTCAAGAAGCTTCTAAATCTAAGGAATTACAATATGCACAGTTGAATGACACAAATTCTAAGATCGAGGATAAAAAAGCATACATGACAAGAAACACAGATGGCAATTTGCTTGTAAGAGATAGTAACATAGACAAAATTATATCTAGTTTAGAAAATAATCAATTAATTTGTAATAGAAATAACAATTGCTACGAAGATTCAAATTATAATCTTCAAAATGACAATGATTGTGTAATTATACAGACATCAAGTAGCGATGCGAATACCGATGTATTTACTGCTGACGCGAATTCTTCGCCGACTATGCACGATGGTTCTGATTTACCACAAGCATGGGCAGACTCTTCCCAATACATATTAGTTGCAGCTGCACATATGAACGCAGCCTTTAAGCATGAAGATCTAACAGAGTACGAGGAAGCATTTACTCAGTATAAAATGGGAATCTCTAGTTTACGATCTGGTGTTGAATCTGATTCTAATAAAATAAGAGCAGAAATAATTAAGGAAAAAATATCAAAATATTTGGAACGGGCTGAAAAACTTTATAATAGATACCTGAATTGTAATATTTCTTTGTTAAGTAAGCCCATTTCAGAACTTCAACATTATAAAGTATTAAAGATTTTGGAAACTGCGATGCTTGTAAAAGATATCCGCAAAAATTGCCTCAATATTGTGAAAGTATGAATAATTCAGAAATGATATTATATTACAATATACATAAAGTAAAATATATGTTCAAGCAATTAAAATAATAAATTTGTCATTTCAGACTGTAGAGAAGTCAGCCACCAATAAAGAAAACATAAGTGATTATATACTACGTGGGCAGGTGCCATATATGGTACAATTACATGCATGCATTGATACCGAAACAACAGTATTCTTAATTTTACAACACCTCAGGTAAATGCTGATACTACCATTCTGTGTCATTATCTGTTATTTATTAAAGTCAACTGAAATGTGATTTTGTAATTGTATTTCAGCCGTGGAAAGTTGTGGGACTTTATATTATCACATTATACCTCTAACAACAACCGATGTGATAAAAGAATTGCGGAAAATAATATTGGAAAATCAGTCAACGATAGTAACTCTATTTTGGAGAAAGATAGTATCGAAAATGAAAATAGAGAAACAACATCTCTAGATAACGTGAAATTAACTAGTACAAATTCCAAAGTACAAATAAAAATAGACCCAACGACAGTAGATAAAACAAATGAGATATATAGGAATTTATCTACTACACAATTATTAGAAAAGGCGCAGATACTGTTACAATCGGTTAATGCAACATTGAAAGAAAGTAACACTGTAGTAAATCGAGTACATCAATCTGATTACTTGCTAAACCATGAGCAGAACACTAATTTATTGAATTTAAAAAACAGTATAAACCAGTCCAAAAATTGGACTGATGCACCAGTGGACATTAATAAGATATCGATAGAAATTGACAGTATAAACAAAAATACTACGACCGAAAAAATACCTGAAAACAATGTGATAATTCCTAATTACTTATCGGTAAATAATAATAAAAAAGAAAAGAGCCAATGTAGTACTGGCAATTCATCGTTAAGCGATAGTTTCAAAGACCTTAGTTTCGATGACAAGGAGTCGACGAGTTCGTCAACGGACAGCTTAAAAACCATTGATGCGCTCTGCACAATAGATCACAAAAGTAATAAGGCAGATAACACTACAAATAACTTAGAGTTTAAAAAATCTACGAAATCTCATGGAAAAACAGAAAGAAAAAATAGTTACACGCCAATCGGCCAACAGATACAGTATACCGATATTACACAAAAGAACAGCATTGCAGATGTTGAACAAGTACTATGGATGATACCAGAAAATGTAATTCGTCTTTGGGCTGCTGAAATACTTTTAGCATTAGAAGCATTACACCAACAAGAAGTTACAGTTTTTGATTTAAGACCAGATAACATATTACTGGATGATAATGGACACGTTCAACTGACATACGTTGTGCCGACTCATAATATAGATTTACTGAAGTATAAACACCCTTATGCATCTCCTGAATTATGTATGTTCTCGCCGATGATTCCCCTTACTCCAGCCACAGACATCTGGAGCTTTGGTGTTATCTTATATGAATTAATAGTAGGCAATGTAAGTTAAAATCAAAATTAAATTTGTACTAACAATACGCGACGATGAATATATATTATAAGCTACATTAATGTTTCAGAAATTTCAAGCAAAACATCCAAGTGTATTTCACTCACATTCACTACTTAGTATTCCTTGCAAATTATCGGAGAATGCCAAGTCCTTATTGGTTAATGTAAGTTTCTAAATAGTACCTTAAATAATTAATCAATCCTATCTTTTTTTAAGTAAATTCTATAAAACAAATTTCGTAAATTTTCAGATACTGAAATATCAACCAAATGAAAGGTTGACAATACCAGAGATAAAACAACATCCCTTCTTTAAAGAAATTAATTGGTCAAGTTTGGTAGATACGTTTTAGGATACAGTACAGTATGCAAAGTGTTTGGTATAACAAATCGATTTGGATATCTGTACAAATCCTAGAAAAACACTTAAAATTTCAAAGTTTTGCAGTATATTTACGTACTTAAAAACAGAAGTAATGAACATTTCATAAAAAAATAGATACATAATAATTAAAATATTTTACAGTAATGAATTTCTTCATGTTTTTTTGGAGCTTATCATTTTTTTTAATGAGATACTCCAGTTTAAACCTACATTTACTTCTGTCTTATTCTTTCATGTCTAGATATTGTTGACATTCCATCAACAAACCTAGTCGTAAATACTACGTTGGCATTGTTAAACATTCCATCTTTCAATGATACAACAATAAACTGTGAATGTTTAAAATGCCTTTTTAACATGATACCAATATTCTCCGTATGAGAGAGATCTAAAGCAGCATCAACTTCGTCCAGAATATAAAGAGGCGCAGGTTTGAATAAAAGCATGGCTAAAATTAACGACAATGCTACTAAAGATCTCTGTCCTCCAGATAATTCACCGAGCGATTCTTTCCAAATGCCGGAAAATGCAATTTTTACTTCTAAACCATCTGTGACTGTTTGATTCTCAGGAGCTTGTAATTTCGCATCTGCTCCTGGTAACAAACTACTGAATATCGAACCAAAATCTTTGTTTACCTAGAAATTAATGTTAATTAAATATTTTGTGTAACTCCAATATTGTCATTTATTCTTTAAAAAATAATAGTTGACATTACCTGTTCCCAAGCTTTAAGTAAAGTTTCTCTCTTCTTCTCATCCAAGTGTTTAATTGTTTCCAATATTTTCCTTTTATCATTTTCAACAATTTTCTTTTTCTTCTGCATTTCATTATATAGTTCTTCTTCTTTGTCAAATAAACTGACTGCGCGCGTATTAATGTTCCGACTTAGTTTTTCATGGTATGTTTGTAATCTATGTACCTTTAGTTTCATTTCATCGGGTTTATTAACTTCAAAATCGTAAATACCTCCTGCAAAGACGAAGAAAAAAAAATTGAAATCGGATATTAATGTATAAAAATAATATACCGTCTCAATATAAATTGCTAGTTACCGGCTTTTCCAAAATAAATCTTATCTTGTTCAATCCATTCGTACTTTTTTAGAAGTTCCGAAACTTTTTGTTTGCAGTCAGTAGCACAACTTTCAATTGAACTGATTTCATGGTTTAACTTTTTGATGTCTAATTCTGCATCTTTACTCCGTTTTATAATTTCATCTTTTTTTGTTGCAAGCTTTCGCATATGAGCGTTTTGCTGATTAATAACATCTTTGTGTTCTTTTATTTTTAATTGCAATTCTTTCACATTACTCTTTACTTCTTTTAATTCCTCTTCCAACTTATTTTCTTTTTCTTGCTCCAACTTCAATTTTTCTTCAGACGCTTGTAACTGTTCTTTCCCGGTTTCGATGCTTTTTTGCAATTCTTTTATTTCTAGTTCAAGTGTCTCTGCCTCTTGTTCTCGTTTTTGCCACTCGTTACGACTATTCTCTGCCTTCTTCTTCAGTCTTTCTAGTTCCTTCTCAGCTTCTTTCAATTGTTTCTCGCGAATATTATCCGAGTCCTTCAGTTGGTGTTCCAATTCTCCAGCGCGTTTAAGATTCGCTTTTTCATTTTTTTCTGCTGCTGCCATTTTCTGCATAAGTTCTTCAATACCTTTCTCTAATTTATCAATCTGAAATCCAAACACATATTGAATTAAGAAATACCCATATCTACGTATTTCACTACGTCAAACCGTTGAAGCATACCTCTTCTTTTATTTTATAATAGACTGTCTGTTCTAATCTTTGTTTAACCACGCCGATTTCAAAATTCCGTAAATCGAACGTTTGTTTTAACGACATGTACTGATCAGCAATACCAGTCAAACTTGCCAAATCGGCCTCAACCTTTTGGAGACTACGTTGTTTAATGTCCAATTCATTCTGTATAGCTTTCAACTCTTCCAACTTTAATAAAACAGAGCCAGACACTGGTGCTGCACCACCGGACAGTACACCGGCAGGATCAACGACATCGCCTTCTAAGGTAACGCATTTCCTCATAATCCTCTCATGAAACGCAATCTTTTTGGCAACATCTATATCTTTACAAATGAAAATTTGTCCGAAAATCCAAGTCATGGCTGATCGAGTTTCTCCTGGATACTCTATAAGTGACAATGCTGGTTGCACATTCTCTGCTCCGCCTATTTTTTGTGCCAAATTAACCATTTGATTATCCATTGTTCTTCCATTTACCTTATTCAACGGAATAATGGTAACGCGTTGTTGTAACTGACCGCGTTGAAGTAATTTTTTACTTGTAGTTTCCGTATCAACTATTACATTATACAACTGAAATGTAACAAATCATCTGTAATTTTAAACTCCCAATAGTAAACCAAATTAAAAAATGTACTTTAAAATTGGAATATTTATGTACCTTTCCTCCTGCAGCAATATCTAAAGCATATGCGGCTTTCTTATCTTTAACTGTAATTAATTTGCACACCACTCCTTTTACCGAATTGGAATTGAAATTAGGTTCAGGTTTTTGATATTCAAATCTAATTTGTGGATATCTGGATTCAAAGTAATCTACTTTTTCTTCTAACACTCTTATTTCATTTCTCAGTGTATGTCTTTGTTGTTTTAATGCTTCTATGGTTCCATCTTGATAATTTAATCGTTTTAGTTGATTTTCCAAATTTTTTAACTCCTTCTCCTTCTCATCAAGATCTTTAGTGTATTTTTTATATTCATCTCCAGTATTTTTCAAATCCGACTTCTTGATTTTTAGTTGTTCTCTATTATGATTTAATATCATGTTACATTGTTTAAATTGTGTCTGTGCTTCTGAAGCTGCTTGTTTTGCTGTTATTAATTGCTGCTCCAATGTTGCATTTTCACCATCTTGACTTTCCAATAAACCAGACGTAATCTTTTGATATTTTTCTTGCGCAGCCTGCACAGCTGTACAGTCTTGTTGATCTGTCTCTTTCAATTGTTTGAAAAGCCCTTCGACATTAGCATATTCTTTCTGCCTTAATGTACAAGCCTTTTCATCATCTTTTATGTCAGTCTTTAATCGTTCCACATCCTTTTTAGCCGCTTTCATGCTTTCTTTGCTACTATTAACTTCAGCCGATAATTTAAATTGCTTCTTTTCTACCTCTTGTAATTCTTGTTCCAAAGATTGTAACTGACCTCCTGTTTCCTAAAAGAAAGAAATAATTAGGAAAACAATATGTGATAATATTGCATTTTTAATCAAAACACATACTGTGTCTCTTTTTTTGACAATTTCTTCGTATTCTCTGCTTATTTCTTTAAGTTCTTCTTCGCCAGCTGCAATGGCTTTCGTTTTTTCATTTATTTTATCCTTAACTACTTGTACGTTTTCTTCTGCCTTTTGACTCTCACTTATAGCGTTCACATATTTCCAAGCAAGGCAAAGTCTTTTACAATTTTCTAATTCTCTTTCTATACGTTGAAATTCCACATATTGTGTTTTTTCTTCCTTGAGTTTTGCTAATTTTGGGCCTAACTCTTCTTTCAAAATCTAAAACAAATTATGCTTCTTAATATGAATATAAATAAAATTAATATAGAAACATAGAAATTATTTCATACAGTATTTATTGCATTTAATTTACTGTCTTTCTTTCCTATAGTTTTTAATGCAGCGTCTTTCTTGTTCTCATACATTCTTGTACCTGCAGCTTCTTCTATCATAGATAAAATTTCTACTGGTTTCATGTTAAGAACTTTTGTAATTCTTCCTTGCATAATCAAAAAGTGTGGATTATTCACGTTCAATTGAACGGAACAAAACATATCTTGTACACGCTTGTTTGGGACATTGGAACCATTAATCAAATATTTATTTTTCCCACCGATTACAACCTGTCGTGTGACTGTTATTTCTTCGTAGTGTTCATATCCCATTGGAGATGAATTTCTATCACGATTGTCAAAAGTTATTGTAACACTAGCTTTTTTAATACCTGCTTGTCCAGATTTGTAAACTAAATCTTGTAATGATGCTGCACGGACCTAGAATTAAGAAATTATTATAAACTTATGTACACTTTTGTTAAACCAATTATATTAGTAAACACTATATAAACGAAAATATGTAGCTAAATTTTATGAAAAATACAATTTTATATTATAATACATTGCCATGTATGTGATAAGTAAACATTTATGAAGAAATTGGGTGGATGAAATTAATTTTGTATTTTACTCCTCCTTCACGTAATTGATGCAACAAATTTTTATTTTGCATAAAGATCCGCAATCGAATGGTAAGGATAAGATGCCCAAGATTATCTATGGCTACAGTATTTTCGTGATCGAATAACATTTTTGAGAAAATTTGGTTCTATCCATAAGTGTGAAATATACAAACATTAGAGATATGTACAAATAAAAGAATATAAAATACTATATAACATACCTGGCCAAGATTTGTAATACCCAAAACAAAACATATCGCATCCAAAATATTTGATTTCCCGCTACCATTGAATCCTGTGATCGCGTTGAACTCTTTATCAAAACCAGTTATTTCAATTCTTTTTCCGTATGACTTGAATCCCTCTAATATCATACTCTTAATATGCATCTTGAAATATAAGAAATATAAATTACGAGTTGAGTCAAGTAAATAAAACTATACAAATTCAAATCAACGAGGTGACCGGTACAATGCGTGTATTTTACAGAACATAGAACGGAAACAAGTCACAATTCATACGAACTCATACTTTGTTTCCAGTTTCGATTTCTTCATAACAATTTTTCAATATAATCTTTTTGGCTATTTTCCTAAAATGTTTGACTGATCGTTGATACAATTAAATCTCACTTTTAATTAAATATATGATATAAACGAAAATTGTGTAAGTACAATTACATATGTAATTGTAAGTGTTTCATCATATACAGGGTATCCCAAAAATGTTGCACTTCCTTGAGTGGGTTGATTCTCGAGGTCATTTGAAGTAATTTTTTCCTTTGCGAATATGTTTTCCAATTAGAACGCGGCTACAGCGGACCGGTTCCAGTTCGGCCAATGGCAACGCCACGCTAAGCTGTAGCCGTATTTTGATTGGTCCGTGTTTTTCGTTAATAATTCCTTTACAAAGTCGCGGAGAAAATCTTCGCAAAGTAAAATGTTATTTCAAATGACCTCAGGAATCACCCCTTCTAAGAAAGTATCGTATTTGTTACTAAAATACCATTAGGTTTGCGAAAGTTATTGGAAGATATAACTGAATAATTAAGGCGCAGCTTCTATTATAATTATGAGGAACGCGCAGAAAAATGCGCGATTTATTTTATTATAAATTATAAAAAATTTCGTTTTATTATAAGGCAGTTTTGAAAGAAAGTTGGTAACATAACGCATCTTAAGAGTGACTTAGTAGCCCTCTGCTGGTTTGTCCTAGGAAGCTTTATAATCTCACCAACTATATATATTCTTGCTTTTTAGTCGACGCCAGAACATTCTGCAGCTATTGTAACAAAGTGTAGGTAACCATTTTCTTCACGTGTTGTATTACAAGTGTACGTAAAAGTACTTGAAAATTTATCATCATAAATTTAACGATAACAAGAAACTCTATACGTGATTAATTGCTATTCAATGCTATGATTACACTATTGAAACATGTTGTATATAGTCCAATTTGTGGACTTTGAAAGAAAAAGTGTGGCACTTATAATAAAATTTCTATAAAAGATACACAACATTTTCTTCATTGTTGCATATGATTGTATTGCTAGGTTTACAATGAATATTCCACCTATACAACAACCAGGAGCTATTGGGGTAGGGCAAATGACCCAGTCCGTAAATCCTCAGATTCCTCAAAATCCACAGCAAGCACAGCCGCAACAGGTTCAGCAACAACAGCAACAACAACAGCAGCAGCAACAGACGCAAGAGAAACTCGACAACATCTCTAAAGTCAAATCTTTAATAGGACCACTGAGAGAATCATTAGCTATAGCTCTTAAAACTGCAGCTCATACGCTGCATCAAAATAGTTTAGTGGATGTTGGATCCCTCAAGGGAATTGACCAACCAGACCATCGTTTTAATAAGAATATGGAAGAATTTTATTCTATCTGTGACCAAATAGAATTACATTTAAAAACTTCCATAGAGTGTTTATCACAGAATTCTAGTTCTCTACGCTATTTACCAGTGTCTGTAATACCAACACGAACTGATACTATTGGAGCACAAGAAGGACCGGGTTTAACGTATCCTCAATTCTTAATGACTGTTAGGGCACAAGTTGCATATGCTCGTGAGGTACATGATACTCTAATATCTGCAGCGCATACAATAGCATCTGGCGAATAACTGACTCTTTTCCATGTACATAATCGACTCTAAGAGATGAATTGTAGTAGAAATATTGTATACGTTGTATGAGATATAAGTTTGATATATTTATATTTCATCTAGTATGTGATGAGATTAGGATAAAATAGACATTATAAGATATTTTCTACTTACTGTAAGACTACATTAAATTGAAGAATGCTCTTTTCATTGTTTTTTTTTTATAAATAAAGCTTGATGTACAAGTTATCAATAATTTTGTTTTTAGTTCCTACAGTTTTATTTATAGAAGTAATTTATTATGTAATCGTATGTATTTTCTGTACACAAAATTTAACTTTTATTTAATTATTTTTCTGTACTGGTAACTGGTACAGTATGTTACTATAAAGTAATTATGTGTACAGATTGTTGGTACTCTAATCTGTTTAGTTTGAATGAAAATAGAAGCAGTATGAAAACATTTAAGGATTGAAAAAGAATGTTAATAAATGCGTATATATACATGAAAAGAATTGGTAGCAATCATTATGTCAAGTTCTGTAAAGCGTACGAATTTCTTCCACAGGAATTCTAGTAGAATTCAGTAAAAGATACTCGACCGTGATTCACGTCGAGCCATATGAATGAATGATGTAGTGTAGGGCATTCATCGGGATCAACAGAAATATATATTAAAGCTCCGACTTGAACATGAACGAGACTCTGTTGTATGTAACGAGAGTTCGAGGAGTATTGCACGCGTTAGCGATATATACATACACCTTGACTCTGATTATTCTCGATCTTGGCTGACACCCCCACAGAAACGCGACACGACCGATCAAACCGAACGTAAACAAAGGTTGATAAAAGCACGAAAGCTTGGACGTGGCAAGAAAATAGCGGGTCCTGCACAGAAAGCCGCTTATCAGCCTTATGTTTTAGTAAGCACGTAGAAATAGGAAGGACATACCGGTAAAAGAGAGGAGGGGGAGGAGAGGCGTGCGGGAAGCGCTACTGTCAGTTGGATTGGTGTTTTGTCGCGGCGCGCCGAGTGATCATTTGAAAAGGAAGGACCACCTCTGTTCACCATATTTGGCAAACTTTCCCTAATATGGTAACGTCTACTTCTAAATATGGCAGCCGGGGACGCCCTCTCGCCGATTCTTGTAGCACTCCGCGCGAACTTTTCGCGTCAAATCTCGGCGTACCGAATGACGTGGCGAACCTTTCGTCGGCGGATCGACGGCCTTCGCGAGCCGATTGATTTTTCCGTAAAAGAATTTTCCAAAATCTTCCGACGGTAAAGGCCATCGGGAATGGTGGGACTACTTTTTCACCGCGTGCTCGGAAGATGGTGGGGGTAGAAGCTGCGCAAGAACGTACGGAGGCACCGCGTTAGCACGTAGGTCAAGTTACGATACTCAGCGCGCATTCAGTTCGCGGGGAGCGCTCGTGCAGTGCGCGTTGTTGTCCCGTGTTCCTCTAGATGGTTGATCACGTGGGAAACATTGCGCCGACTTTTCGCGATTCCGTGGCGAAGAAGGGCCGAGGGAAAGGGAATAAATGTGTGCGAGTCCGTAATGGACAACCCTAGCGGCGGAAGAGATAGTCGGTACGCAAGTCTTGGGTACAGCATGGGGATGATAGGCAGCGACGCTGGCTCGGAAATGTACGGCCGACCGTCCACCTCCCAGCTTACAACTTCTCAAATAAGCCGCGGTGGCGCCACCATGATGGCCGCGGCGGCTGCTGCAGGCGGACCAAACGCCGGCGTGGGACCCGTACAGAGGGGTATCAAGAGGACCACAACGGACGTCTGTTACGATGACAGCAACGCACGGCAAGCGCTTTCGCAACAGCAAGGCATGTCAATGTCCGGAGACTGTGTACCCGACAATTTGGAGGAGTCGTTCACCAGTTTGGGCCAACCGAAAAAGTCGCCGCCGTCGAACGGCAAGAAGACCAAGGGACGGGTCAAGATTAAAATGGAGTATATCGACAATAAACTACGGAGGTATACCACCTTCTCCAAAAGGAAAACCGGAATCATGAAGAAGGTTTGTATCGGGCAAACCTGTTGACCTATTTTTCATAGCAAACAAAAATGCAGAGTGCTGTCGAGCGCCGGTACCGACGATCGATCCTCGAGATCGATATATTGTGTGATCGTTTCAGTGTCTTCATGAGAATAACGTTGTTAGTGCGTTTCGCTTTTGCTAGATTCGAAATACCGATATACGATATACATAAGTATACGCATATCGTATTAGGTTGGTGCGCACATAACGTTCATCTTTATTTCCCACCCTCACCCGATCAAACATTTATCGCACTTTCAATTAAACGGGTAGTTGCCTAAAACAGATTTCGATTTGCTTCTGTCTTATCAACTCTGTGCAAATGAAATATTTTTCGAAACCGGAACTTTTGTCAAAGAAAAATTGAAGTGCTGGAAGTGAAAGCTGGGAAGGGGGTTGTATTATGATAATATTTCGGTATCAGATTTTCGCGTTACCGTTTCAGTAGGATCGGTTTTCTAGTGATTTTTAAAAATCGTTTTTGATACGTTAGCGCAGTGACTGTCGCGTTGCATCTCATCGCTATTTACACATACCGTGCAAATCCCGTGCGTAACCACCGAACGGTAACCATTATCCTTCGCGATTTGCCCGTTCTTCCTTATCCAACCATCGTCCTCATTGTTTCCAATTGCTGTTAAAGTCTACTTACGTCTTCGCTCGTTCGTTATTTCCAATGATATTGTTCATTAGGAAATTCGAATGACTATCGAAGTTGAAAAAAATAGAAACGTAGTTATGAGAAATAGTCAACTACGATTAATAGCGATACATTGATAATTCGAACAATTCAGTCTATGCTAATATCTTTTTACAAAGACTATTTTTAGTGTGACAATAACTTTTGAATTTGTGAAACTGTAGAAAAAAACCAATTTCAAATATTGAATATCAAATTTCAACAATGCTTTGTTTCAGTAGAATGCAATTGCTAGAAACTTGTCCATTTGTATTTGCAACGCTTTAACACGTAGACAGTATCGTAAAAAGGAAGTATTTAAAGAACCGGAAGAATAGAAACACCTTGTTTCCAAAGGTGTACCACCAGAGGGCCGCTAACGTAAACCAATGAGCACTCTGATTCTTAACTACTGCTAAAGATATATTTAAATTACGTGTAAGTTTATTTATTTCTACTTGTTACCGCGGAAAGTGAATGTACATTCTGGATTTAGGACAAAATAGTGTTGACAGGGGTCGTAATGAATTTTAAAAAAAGGAGGGAAGATTTATTCATAGAAAATGCGATAAAAAATATTGAATTGTTTGAGAAAGTTTATCGGCATTAATATCAGCGCTTTATTTCTATCATAAATGTTAGATATTACGAGTATTACAGTTGACTTTTGTTATTGACTTACGATAAATCGCTGGTTTCGAAAGATTCAGGATCGAAATTTTTAATCGTCAGAAATCGAATGTTTCGAAGAAAGTCGAAAATTACTGCGCGTCAACCTAACGGAAGGAAAGGGGTGCGCATCGTCATCACGTGGCTGCGGATTGCGCGCCAATGACTTCTGCGAGCGCGCAATTTATGAGTGGCAACTGTGCCTTCGCAGGCCACTAACTTCTCCGTGTATTTTCGATGAAAATACATCGAGTAGAACCAAATTACACTCTGGAAATCGCGAGAAATTTGTAGCACAAATACGGATCGTTATTAGGTAACTCATGGCTCTTTAATCCGCGGGGCCGTGGAACTTTTTGCGTTCGGAATTTTAGCTAGCAAAAGAGTTCGAATATTTTAGCCAGGGTGGATTACAGATAACAAGATTTAGGTTCGCGACGGTAGTCGGTAAGACTCCATTTACGGTTGGCATTGTTCTTTTGTAATCGTCCAGAAGCTTTGTACTCTTCATTATAGTCTCGAGAAATCTACTCGGGATTTATTGATATTGCCATAATTCGGCTCGATGATATGTCGAATACAGTTGCCAAGAGAATATCTAGTCTGAGTTAGAATACTCGCCGTTGTCGTCAATGTTCGTTCTACAATTGAATTATTCATTATCGATGTCAAAAGTTAATAAGAATCTAATCGAGGCTTAGCAACGTTCATTACAGTTAGTAAAACATTTAAAGACTTGGCTGTCGCCAGTATTGTTATAGTTATTTTATCTTTTCGCCACGTCTGCGAATAGCTTCCAAACGAATACTTTTCAAAATTGTGCATACATTGAAAATGAAGAGAACTTAATGCATTTTTTAGTGTTTGTTCGATGAATTTACTGATTTAAACAATTTGGTTAAAGCTTTATTTGTAGAATGTCCGGATATGTAAATGGTGGTTTTTTTGAAATGTTTAACAGCCATTTTGTATTTTACAAGTCCGCACAAAGAACTTTCAAAAACTGCAGGAAACATTGTTTTATATTTGCACTGCTCTTATAACTTCTTTATATTATTTTTATACACGCAGTATAACGTACTGGGATGTCAATAAAATAACATAGTCGGTATTGTTGATTTGAAACGTAGTTACACATTTCTTGTAAATAGGTTCGCCGTTTTAAGCCACAGACCGATCAGATTATAGATGTTTGTTTGATCCAAAGCCCGTCGCGGCTAAATCCGTAGAAGAACCTAAAGCAAATTGCATCTTTCATACAAATTTAGAAAACCAAAGATAGATTGTTCCCCTTTTCCGAAGACGGCTCCTCTAAAATTAGCCATGTTTTGACACGAAGCTGACATAATTGCTGTACAACGGCATTAGAAAAATGAACATAAAAGTAATAATAAAAGTTTTAAAATACGCTTGTTATTAATCGGATTGCAAAACGATCTTCGGGTTAATGTAAAATTTCTGTTATTCGTTAATCTCAAAATTTTGGAAAATCCCGCAACGCTCAGATTCCTTCAATGAACTAGATCATGCGATTTTCGTTAAAAATCCAGATACCTGTCTTGCAACGTCTCGTAAAATTTGTTCACCTTGTCCAACCAATATGTAATTCCTCAGCAACGCATTTCTGATTAACGAGTCGACTAACTCGGTCTCCACATATAGCATATTTTTTATAGAAATGGCTGTACCTCCATGCAGAAAGAATGAATTCTATCCTTGGCGTACGCGCGAACCACTTAAACGAATCTCGATAATTGTTCTGTTACTAAAGGCATAGCAAACCTCGCAAATGAAAATGCAAACACAGTTTTTCATTCGCGCACTTCGAATTAATTATTTATCAAAATGGCGTGTTAATGGTTGCGCAGGCGGCGAGGATTTGCATAAATGTTCCCTATTAAGACCGGAATAAATCAAGTGTTTCTGATAGGCGTCGAACGGTTAGAGGTCTTGTCAAGTAGTGATACTTTCGTTCTTCAAGGATCTAACTTTAAGCTCGTGTTTCAGACGGATTCGCTTTAAGAAACCTAATTTTAACGGGCGAACAGAATACCTCCTTTTAACCGGAGCTTTGCCTAATATTTATAGTTTCAGTTTTCGAAAATTTGGAATTTTCTGTGATATCCAACAATCTAGCTACTAATTTTAACGGTGTCCGAGAGGAATCGAAAGTTCTCGGACAACGTGTAACGCGTCCGAGTAATTTGTGTTGTTCTATTTAATTTTCGATCGGATATTGAAATGGCGGAATCTGAAAATGGTTAATTCGAGACTAAAACGTGTTCTCTTCGGGAGCTCGTGCGAAGCTTGTTTACGAGGTGCTTGCCTCCCGGACTTCTGTGTATTTATGTGATCCACTTCGCATGAAGCTTCTTGTATCATTAGACTTTGTCTATATTTGTCTGCTCTCTCTCTCTCTCTCTCTCTCTCTCTCTCTCTCTCTCCCTTTCTCTCTCATCATAGTACATATCAAATTTCAAGGTTCCTTTTGTTATACATCATCCAATCTCTCCGCCTCCGACGCACATTTTTCGCGGTTCATCTTCTCCCCTAAAACCGGAGTTTGATTCTTTTGTTTCTTACTCTCCCCGTTTCTTTTTATTCTCTACGTTCGACTTTAGGTTACCGTTTACATCGTTCACGTTGCCAATTTAACGATGCTTACTTTTGTAATAATAATTAACGTCGCAGTAAATTAAACCGCATTAACGCCGAAAGCACTGCTTCATTCTCGAAGAGAGAGAAAAAAAAGCGAGCTTACGATTATCATTTTTCCAATGATTGCGTTGAATACACAACTTGAATTTTTCTTGAAGGATTTGAAAAATGTATGCGCCATAAATAAATCGATTTGAAAGATAAACATAGTTCTGACATTTGGTTGCGAAGAGTTGTTAGCATAGACAAGAATTCACCATCGTCCAGCCATTTCTATGGAACGCAAACTCCCACACATATTGCAGTTGTAAGAAACAGTGGAGTGCAAGGTGCATCGCTCGAAGGCGATTTGATATTAAATGAAATGGTAATATTTTCACCCGCCAATTCCATAATTACATACACACGATTTGTCTCCTGCTCCTTATCCACTTGAAGTTAATAATTGTATTATCATCGCTGCCATTGTGCGAGTTTATACTATTAGTGTTGTTAGTGCTTCAACATACGTGATACTCACTGTATTTACTATCTTTATTATATCAGAATGAGAAGCGACTTACGCAATAACTTTATTCAATCCTGCGTTAATCGTTTTTTTTTTCGAAATTTGGCTGGTTTCAGCTTTTCGAGAGAACACGTGGAGAAAAATCCTTTCACAAATATTCGTCCATTCATGGGAGACTGAGTGTACTTCCAAAAAGTTAAGAACATTACATCTGATATAAAAAGCTTATTACAGGGAAGGAACATTGTTTATAATAATCATTGTTGGGAAATACTAGAAAAGTACATGTAAGAGTTGTTATTAATATAATATTTTCTACATTTTCTATATGGGGATGTACACATTGGAAGTGAGGAACTCATTATTAGAATCTATAGGAGTTTGCTGGTCCCTTATTTTTAAGTTATTTATTTTCAGGAAGGCTGACCAGTGGTTAGGGAACAAAATAAGGCACATTTATCCTACTCTGAATTTCCCAAGTGGTTGAATCGTAGTATTATATGTAATTGTATCGACTAGCAAAAGTGAAGTAGCATCATTATACTATCGATCTATAAATTAAATGTGCCAAAACTATTATTACATTCTCTTGCGAGTTCCACTCGTAAACAGAATATACAGCTGTTCCTTCTACCGTTTTAGGGCACTATGCAATCAACCATATGTGTCAACCATATAGAACGCATATTAACACTCGCAAGGCGTGGTTAGGTGAATTCAAGTGGAGCGTCAATTATGTTTGACGTATTTTCCGGTCGGAACCCAGAATTTTTCGAGGATCCCCGAGCATATGCGGGTTCTCGAATAGGTCGGAATAATCTCGCAAATTGTCGGGAATCCGAAAATTTTCGAGAATCCGACTCGTCTCGACCCGTTCCGACCATCGGGTAGCCGATATTTTGGGGTTTTCGCGCATCCCTACAAATAGTCAACGATCCAAACCGGCTACAAAAAAGTTCGAATTTACCTGGAACGTTTGCAACAAATGGAAAAACGTACCCAGATCCCGTCGTTCGAGGGTTAATCACGCACGGAGACGTGTAACTATGTCGGGTTAGCGAACAATCATTGTAGTCTCGGATGGGCAGGAGATCGATTCAACGGGACGAGTCAGTAGCAGCGTGCGTTTTTAACCAACTTCCTGAGAAATGTAACCTCAGCTCCGTCGCGCGCAAGTACGTAGCTACTGTTCGTTCGTCAGTTGATGGCTAGGCAAAGAATACGGTCCGACTCTATCCTGATCCCCCTACCATCGCACGCATTGTTGCCATTGGCTGAGGAGAATGACGAAGAACGACAGCGGTGATATCGAGACCGAGTGAAATGGGACGACGACTTCGCAGACTTGTGAGACTAAGCCGAGGCTGTGAAATCACACTGTATTTCTCACGGTCTCGAATGATGGAACAGCGACGCCCGGTTGGTTCACCCCTAATTAATGGTCCGTTGTGGTTGCAGGCGTACGAGCTGTCGACGTTGACAGGTACGCAGGTGATGCTGCTGGTGGCCAGCGAGACGGGTCACGTGTACACGTTCGCGACACGGAAGCTGCAGCCGATGATAACGAGCGAGGCCGGGAAGGCATTGATCCAGACCTGCCTGAACAGCCCGGACCCGCCGACCTCGGGCTCGTCCGGTGATCAGAGGATGTCGGCGACCGGGTTCGAGGAGACCGAACTGACCTACAACATAGCCGACGACGAGCAGAAAGTAAGGCAACTGGTGTATGGCTCGCCGCACGGTGGCTCGCTGCACGGCGGGTATCCTGGTGGCGGACCGACCGGAGGGCCCCCCGGCCATCCGCAACCCCCGCCGCCGCCGCCGCCGGGTTCGCAGCACGCGCCACCCTCGCACGCGCAGCACGCGCACCTGATCGCGCATGCACACGCGGGCTCATCGAGCTCGCACCTGGTCCCGTGCTCAAGCCCGGGCCCCATGCTGGCCGGCGGTCCCTATCAACAGTCCTGCCCCTCGCCCCTGCCGCCCCATCACGCCGCCTACCATCCGCACATGTCGCACTCGCATCCCCAACGGTAGTACTACCCCACTCGAACGAGCACTCGCTTGTCCTCCGCTCCTCCGCTATACGTATCCGACGGGACCGAGCCCTCTGCCTGCTGGCTACCCTGTCGGTTCCCATAGTGTCCGCTTATCCTCCAAGTTCTTTTCGTAACGCGTTCGCTTAACACGTTCCGTGCCGGACCAATTTGCCACGTTGGTCGCACACGACGCCTCACGCTATTCGAATTAATTGTTTTGCTTATGACGTATGCATCGTCGATGTCTCGTAACCTGGTACCCGGGAGGAGTGCGGAAGGAAACCGTCTGATTGGTCAGGAACACACAGTTGCGTCACACGTATCTCGTTGAGAAGATTACCACTGCACCACTTCAGGTGTATCGCATCACATGACGGTTAACTTCGCTCTCCTGAGCCCTCCGCGGTTCCGCGTCTCACGTCACGACATACTGACGATGCATATGTAACACAGCAAAAGTAATAATTATCCAGGAGGAAATGTAGCGTTTAAGATACAGTACAGAGCAGAGCAAAAATTCATGTCTGAATAAATTGTCGTGGTAAGACAGTTCAACAGGTTCTCTGCCACCTAATAGCGAAAATTCCGTATAGCCTGAACGGAAAGTTTAGCGTGGGGCGTATGCGACCCACGCGGCACGGAACACGTTAGCCACTGCCAGGCCCATCTCCGCTGTATCGTCCGTCCACGAGAAGATGCCACGCGAAATGATCAAGGGGTAACGGGGGATCTCCGACACTTCGTTCTCAACCCTTTCGATACGGTGGTTTTGCTCGCTAACGGTTGATTTATGCTATCTACGTAGACACGGAACGGTTCTGTTTCAATATGAAGGCTGTCGCCCACGTAACGCTTCATCTACCGGAGGCCTGTTTCAGAATCGCGCGACAGCCTTTATATTAATAATACTTCTTCTGTTTAGTTTCCGATTTACACTCCCGCTCAAAAGTCTTAGGACATTGAATACAAACATGATCACTGTCCTAAGACTTATCAGCGGGTGTGTCCGTCTGTGCTGATACGATACGTAGAAATTTAATAATATTCAAATGCATTGAAGTATACTTGTCCGATCGGTGCTGAACGAATAGTTTTTGCGGATATTATAAATCGACCTTGATGCGTTACCACGGCACAACTTCAACGTGAACGTATCTAAATTGCACGGCAGTATAAAATAAAAGATATACAGGACACGAGATAATCGGTAGTCGTTGACATAATAGATATACAATGATGTTCGGATATATAACCACTAGTCCAGACCGGCGTTGGTCATATATATTCGGAGAGGTGATTTTCCTGGAATTTCGTACGGTATCGGTAAGAATGAGAATAATTGGTGGGGACGTATCCGGACATCACTGTACTTGTAACGCGAAGTAGGGATTTCTCTGTGCCTCCTTCTCATGGACGAACGATACCCGCGAAGAATAACACGGGTCGATTTGATTTGCTCATGACAAAATATCACATTGGCCCTGGTAGTTTTTGCCATCTACAGTGAATTCTCGATATACGTCAACAACACGGGTTTTGCCAGCGTCATGTATCGTCCAGGAGACATACCCGAGCCGTCTTTTGTTTACACTCCTCGGCGTCCGAGGTTCGTGACTCCTCGCGGGGTACACCCCGCGGTAGTACGGATAATTCCACGACGTATATCGAAATACGTCGACGTACGTATACGAAATCACTGTATTTGGGGCTGGCAGCAGGATGGTTGTCACGTTGACTGTCACGTTGGTCACCCGTGGCCGAAGGTTGTTTTCTCATTGGGACCATGGGGATCATCAGACACCGGTCCACCTTGGGGAAATCATTCGTGACAGTCGACGTGTTAACGTTTTTAGACGACAAGAGCACGTGTAAACAATTGAACTATTTCTCTGTCGATGGTTCGTCGTTTCCTGAGCTTTCGTTCAATCAATCCATGCCACGCGCTCAGTTGAGGAACCATCGAGAAGCCGCATTGTGCTCTTGGTTGAAAACGAAAGGAACTTTTGGGACAAGATGGTACACCGGGTATATAATCGTATAATTCGTAGATGTCTGTACTTACCCTCAACAGAGTCCGTAACCGGAAGAGCTACCAGTTCTTCCTCGTGGTCGCGCAGTTTGACTCCGATAACAGGGAACTGATGAGAGTTACCGGAAGAGAAATTCTGAAATTAGGAAAAGGCAATTGATAATTACGATGAGACAATTGGTTATAGGGTCTGCTGGTAGGAAGTATAGACGTCTCGTCGAAGTCGGTGGTCGCAGGTTGCTAATCGTTGTTGTTGATTATTCGTCCTTGAATCGTCGAATAGATACGGGTCTTTCGCACAGACCGTTAGCAGTCGTCTTCGCATTTGTACAGTATTGAACGAGCAGTTTTAACCCTCTCGTTACGGTCGCAGTTGGTTACCCAATCGCGAACAGAGAACCCAGGGGATGTTCGATTTTGAGTCGGTTTATTAACGGAACGGTTAAAAACGCATCGAATGGTATTGTCGACTTGCTCGTTGGTAATTCTATCGAGGAACCACATAGTGGTTTCCAGGTTCGTGTTCTTCTCATTCCGTGTTTAGGTCGTATACAAATCTTGGTTGCAGCCGAAGAGACATTTAACACGTTGACTGCCCCGTCGATCACGTACGGGTGGCATTATTTTTCTATCAGATTTAGAAATTAATGTGATATATTCCAGTGAATTAGATTTTAATACGAAGGATCCACGAGTATTCAAATAGCATTCGCTGTGATCAATTTTACCTTTCCAGTTTCGGTTTTATTAAAACTGAGTACGTTTTATTAAAACTGATTTTCGTGGAAGCTAAACGTATTTTACTTAACACTAGGTTTACGGCACTCGTTAAAACGACGGGTTCTACTATTTTTAATTTATAAATATATAATATAGTACATGTTATTTAAAAAATGGTTAAAAATTTGGATAGATATATTCTCGTTGATTTTATAAAGAAATGTAAAATAGTCCCTTCCAGTGAATCTAGTGTTAGTTTAGCGTAAATGAAGGATTAAAATTGTGACTTATAGAGAAGTGTTCATCCACAGTGAAAGCTAGGATGAGCCGTAAAAGAGGTCCGCGCCCGAAGGGTTAACTAAATTCGTTTTCCTTTTTAAGATTTATCGGGTGGATTGTGATTCGGCGGTCAGCGTGTTAGCAGAAGCTGCAGCGTGTAATTCCGTCCAAGACGCCGCCGCGTCTTTAAACAATGCTAGTTGGTCCTACGGGTTTGTCCGTCGAAGAACTCGAGCCCGCGAATTAGGATGCGTCGATATCGGGAACGCTCGTCTGTAAAAAAAAATCCGTGCCGTGTCGATTGAATAACGAGCCAACGGGACAGAGAGGAAGTTGCGGGCGACATCCGACTTTCTTTTCCGGACGTCGGATATATCGAAATTCTCGATGAGGCGCATCGCATCCGGTGCGGATAAAAATACGGTTATTTTATTTCCGTGCTCGCGCTCGCGCACGTTGATCGATGGCAATTTACAGAGCCGCGCGGGGCAACGTTAGCCGGCTCTCCGGATTAGTATGCCGGTCTGTCCGCGGCATTAACGTTTAATTCGACGCGTTCGTAAAACTAAATTGGGCGTTAACTTCCTCCACGAGTGTTCCCGTAATACGCGAACGTTTATTAAAATTCGTTCAACGTTCGGGCGACGCCTGTTTCGGAAAGGACCATCCGATTTGCTCTCGAACGGGAAGTAGACGGATTCCGCGCTCTTTCGAAACGTTAGCTAATTCGTCGAGGTATCCGGCGATCGTGGTCTTCTCGCGTTCACTCGAGAACTTAACGGTTCGTCGGGAACGAGATCGGGAGCAATTTGCTTAAAAGCACGTCGCAATTCCGGCGTTTCTCGTTCTCGGATCCCCGGTATCGGTTCGCTTTCAATTAATCCATTAAGCGGGCTCGCAATTATTTATGGCAAGTTGCGCGTAACACATCGGTGCCGGTTAAACGATATTTTCGTTGCGGCCGACTCTCGTCGAAAAGAGTCCGGGAGCAATTAACTTTTCTTTCGACGGTTGTTAGTGCGCGAAGGGTCCGGCCGCGCGGACACCTGTCATCATTAGGATGGCGTCGACAGTACTTAACATAGCAGGTTTCGGTACTTAATGCGCGGGGAAACTCATTCCCCGTGCATCCGCGGCGACGCGTATTCGGGAGAACAGGCCCGAGAAGGCGTCGACGATACGGTGCTTGATGATTCTTGGGGATCGATCGACGATCGCGAGCGACGCTCGATAGCCGACCGCGGAGCGGAGGTGTGTTTTCAATGATCGGAGGCGCGCAACGAAACGCACTGCGCTCTCCGTTTACAACGTATAAATCTAGTCCAATCGACGCGTACTTTAATGTATACGAGATTTACATCTACCGGTACCGACCTACCGGCAGAAGAAGATGATCGATGGATCCTTCTGGGCCTGGTCGCCGCGTCTAACGCAGCGTATCATACCATCAAAGATGAGACTTCTAGTAACTGTAGAAACAAAAAAAAAATATGGTTAATCATTTCACAAAACCACTTCTATCGCAAGTGCAAACATTGTAAATCATTTCTGCAGTGGAACGCTAATATGAATATATAAATCAAAAAATATTCGCTGTGCGTGTGTTGTTCTGATAAATTCCGAAAGGAACGCTCGAGAACGATCGATCGATCAATTCTGAGGGGAGTATAATGGTTGAAGTTCGAGGATTATGGCTGGATCTATACGTTCGTCGAAGTCCAAAGACTTTTTCTACGATATTGTAGGAGTGACGGGCGACAAATGCTCGTTCGAGTTCGCGGTTCATTACGAAATAAGATGTATCAGGAGACAGACGGGAATTCTGTTGATCAAACGAGACAGAGAAGGGGCGGTAATCGTAGCTTAGGGTAGTAGCTCATGTGATGAATTACTCGAGGAAGCCGCGTATCTTATAATCGTCCGTGTGTGTCCCTCCCAGTTTTCTTGTTTACTCGAATCGTATTTATGATAATTTACGGCGATGGAAATCTCTCTCTTATTTATTTAAAGACCCTTGTACATACATACGTTCGATAGGAATCGATCAACGCCGAGGAACGGCTGTTGAACAGAGGCGAACCGAATCAGAGGCGGTTTTATTAACGATTATCAGTATTTTAGAAATAATTTTAGAGATCAATGAAATTAAGAATGCCGAGCTGTAGAATGATCGTATTCGTTGTTCGGAATTGTTGTTTACCGCGTAAACAAATGATTCGACGATAAGATTTCTTCATGGAAAATAGCAATAAAGTGATTCGCAGATTTGTAGATAAGATAACTTGAAATAATTAGAGAATCATCGGATCAGCTTCGAGTGTTCAATGCTCCGCGCTCTCCGAGCGCAAATGTATAAACAGTCGAGGAGAGACTACTATGGCGAAGTAGCAGAGGATTAACGCGGAGTTGTGATTCTCTAATCGACGCATGGCGGAAAGGTCATTTTCTCGGGCAAGTCTGTGAGTCACCAGGAACGAACAACCAATACAAAGCTCGACGGTTCTCGCCGAAACGATACCGGTCCTCTGAGTGATTCAGAGACACGCACGGCCCCCTCCGTCCACGATACGCAATTTTCCAAATAATGGAGAACAAAAAGAAACGGTCCCGGCTGTTCGGTTCGCCTCGACTCCAAGGCCCGCTCGATTGTATTTTCATTACAAACGATCGTACCTGGCTCGTGGGATTCGCCGGCCCGGAATTCAACGGAAAATTCGAAGCATCGCCGAGCATTTCCCCTCCATTTTTTTTTATCTCCCTCCGTCAGTGATCCTCTTCCCGCGCACGAGGCACATCCTTCTTAATACTCATGCTGTTCAGGTTGAGGCCTCGTTCCGCCTTTCCCTGGGACAAAAAAAAAAGACAGAATGAAAAAAATGCATACGAGCCGACGAAGAAACGAGAAATCGTAGTACGTGGGTGCGAGTCCGAGCCAGTAAACCCGGCGGTGCACGCTTGGCATTGTTGCGCATTGAATATATATATATACACACATATATATATTGTTGTGCATCGTACATTGTTCCGTAATGTGTTTGTACTGAAAGTGGCATGTGTAGTATTTGTTTGTTTGTTTTTTTTTCTTTTCGTAGATTAAGTAGCTAGTATTTAAAATACCTTTTTTTAATTTAATTCCCGGAAACCTTTCTCCCACTTTCCTTTCCTTCCTCTCCCCCCTCCCCCTTTCCCTCGCCCGATTCCTTTCATTAGAAACAACTCGACCCCCTTCACATTATGCATGCTTAAGTGTGTGTGTGCGTGTGTATGTATATGTGTCGTGTGTTGTTCTTTTTTATACCGCATAATATTGCACAAAAAAAATTGAAGAGGTATATATACATATATACATAGCTAGATAAATAAATAGATGTTATTTGAAGAAAAAGAAGAAAAAGAAACGAGAGAGAGAGAGAGAGCGAGAGAGAGCGAGAGAATGTTACGCACGATTATGCGTACACGCAAGGGAGGATATCGAATCTCTGAAAACGGAAACACGCGACAAATGTAACAATGTTTCTTCTCCCATCGACGCACAAAGTACAAATAATATATATATACATAAATATAAATATTAACGAGAACAATCACAATCCTGAACGGTAATCACGAATGTACGGCTGGCGCGTCCAAGTATGTATCACATGTGTAAATAGTGTACTGTAAAATACTGTGATAATATTTATATTACACGTACGTATATATATTATCGTTCTTAAATGATACGGTTCCGACGATTGTGTGCTCCGTCGTCGCTTTTTAAGACGAGTTTAACATTTAGCCGATATAGATCGCACAAAACGCCGACACCGTTTGGTGCCCGTGGGTGCCAGTTGTTCGCGGACAGGTAGGTATGAAGCCCACCTGTTGTGCAGCGAAAGTATTTCACGTCGAGTTCACCCTATTCTCTTTCGCAAACGCGCGCCACCCCTTGCAGAAGCATTTAATCGAGTCCGAGCATCGATTATAAAGACCATTCGCAGCAGGAAATATTTCAATTAAATGCAAAGAGAACCGAACAAACGCTTCGGCACAATTTCACGCAAATGAAATGTCGCGGGCAACAAAGAAATGTAATGTCTTTATTTTCTTAAAAGGTGAAAACTGATCGTGCGTTTTGTCCGAATGATTATCTCCTTTATTTACACGCCAGTATCGTTTTTCACGCTAGTCTTTCGCCATTTTTACATTCCAGTGAAAATATTCCATTTTCTTTTTCTTTTAGGATAAGGATTACAATTACAAAAATAATTTGTGTAGCGGTCATGTTAAACTTTTCGATCGAAAGCCATCTGCCGAGGGTGGTGCGCTTCTCGCGTGCGTTACCTTTCGACAGAGACGCAGAAACGAGCAGGAATTCGAATGATTAGGCAACGGCTCTCGGCCGCGCAACGCTAACGCTTGGTTCGCGTTCAGAGGCGACCAGACGAAACCGGACTCGTTTAACGAAGGTATTAACAGTTCGTTAACTCGCTGGTTAACTGCAAGAAAGAATCGACCGGAAGTTCCCTTTGTTTGTTAACGAAGCGCTCGTTTTTCGTCCGCGTGTGAGCAGACTTTCTGCGAATCAGCCCAACGGTGCTGGAATCGAACGTGATCATTGTCTAGAAAAACTCGTTGTTGTTGTTGTTGTTGTGCGTACGAATAACTCGAGATTATGTGCCGCTTTCTCGAAGGAGTCCCCCCCCCCCCCCTCGCGGAGGTTGAGATCACGATTTTAGAGTTCTATGCTTGTAATTCGCTCGAAGGTTCGCAGAAAATATAACATTCTTTTTACGGTGCAACAGACAGATTCTTTGGTAGAGTAAGCAACGGAGGAAGTAGCGTAAGAGACCGAACTGGATTAAAGTTGCGATAGTTGGTTTTAAGAATATATATAGTTATAGTCCAGTCCGTATCCGTATAATCAGATACCAATCAACAATATTCCACTTCGCCGTTCATCCCTTCAGCGTGATATCCGCAAGGTAGGTTCAGCTTTCTCGATCAACGCACCTCGAAAATTCGATTCTTCTTCGTGCACAGCTAAACTCCGGATCTTCTTGACTCTTAACAATTTAACCTCCTCGAAGCTGTAACACTCTCGTCGGTATAAACTCTAAACGCAAGAATCAACATGTTCTCCGTTGCAACCCCTTCGGACAGAAGGATGCGCCCCAAGAATCTCGAAACGATGTTCGAAGAAAGCTTTTTTCCCTTTTTTTTTCACGTGCGCAGGATTCCCGAGGCATCCGATAACCGTCATTATGCATCGATAGCGCAAAAGAAATCAGGGTGCATGGAATGCACCACAGCATCCCCTAACGATCCAAATCGCATGATAAGTTTGCGCCCGCTGACACGCGAAAAAGACACCTCCGGAAGCACTCTCTTCGATACCTGTTTTGCAGGGGTGGGGGGAGGGAGTGGGGGAGAGAGGTTTCGAAGCCATGATTTACGATCCAACGAGCCAGCGATTAGGATGCGTTTCGCTAAGAGATCACCCCGGTGGAGATCGCGGCGGCACGAGGAAACGGCGACGACGAAGACGACGTCGGCAAGAAGCCGGCCGGGGCAAAAGAGAGAAGGGCAGAAACAGGTGGGGAGATATCCGCGCGATGGAAGGGAAAGAGAGAAAGATGGCGGGGGGTAGGAGAGAAAGGGAGAAGGACGGATAAACGGGGAAAGAAAGAGAGAGAACGCGGTGGAAGGTGGAAGCAGAATACCATATACGGTCACCTTTGTCAAAGCCTGGTTGTCGCCATATACAGGCAATGTTCGCGATGGCAGATACTTATATAGAGTCCAACTTAAGAATCAGGAATGTCGGTTTTTGTCGCGCCTTCTATACACACCCGTGGTAATGGGGGGTACAAATGCGACTCGGAAGTGATTGTCGACAACGCCTGGCCGCTGCCGGACAACGGCCGCTTTCGCAGCCCTCCATGCTTTCGGGAATGCTTTATGAACCCGCCGTCGGTCATCTTGGCTACCATCGAGCTTGCGGCGAGCTTCAAGGCTCTTTACCCTCTCCCGATCTTGCCCCCACCTCCCGTGACTGCGAATCGCCTCGTTCAGCCACGGCGAGCTTCACATTTTCGAGAGTCCGTCGGTAGGAGGGTATACTCTAGGCATAACATGGCGGAGACACGATCAACGATCGATCTCTTAGGTCCTTAACGAATGAGTCTTCAGCTTCGCGATTTGGAACGTCAAAGATGGAGTTAGCGTGAGATTGTTCCCCACGAGGATTCGACTTTTCTCGGCTAGCGAGGAACCTCGATGCTTCCCGCGTCTCCTAAAGGCAGTGCTAGTAACACAAGAGGTTGAAAAATCACTGACAATGTACAACTTTCTAATCCGAGCAGAGCATGGCCAGGGTCACAGTTCTTTTTTTTTTCTTCTACAGAGCATCGACGAATTTGGCAACGGCACCGATCGGCGCTGAAGGAATCGGGGATTTTTGAAGCTTCTTTTGCTTGTCTGAACGATCACTCCACTTCTCCGTAAGACTTTCTACAGGAATAACGATCCTGTTTCGTCGACGACCGATAGCTTAACAGTAGCTCGATCCGCCGGTTCGATCGGATCTCGGTAGACTACCCGAATCCGCTGCGATAAAACGAGCCGGTGATCCTCTCATGAGGTTTTATCGGTCGCTAACGATCGGAGCTGGCGGAGGAGACACACGGTGTCTCCCGGTAGTCCCGTAGATCCATCAACGGATGGACGAGTGGTTCCTAATCTCCCGGTTGCCGGGTTCCTCGACGACCACGACAACGACAACGACGCGATTTGCTTTCTCTCGATGCAAACGCGATCGGCTCTCGCGACATGTGTACGCGTCCTAACGAGGGAGTCGAAATGCATGTATAACGCATAGAGAGGCAGAGCGCTCGGCACGGCTCGCACGTGGAAAAAAAGGCTTCTCTTCCACGGCGATGGCGGCTCGGCCGGGGAAAGAAAGTCACCCGGGGAAACATAGAGTCCTGCGTAAATTTGTGAGAATCTCCCGTGGAAGCGCGGTACGAGTTCAGGCCGCGCGGATGACCATATAAGGTGCGCGAACAAGCTCGCGCATCTCTCCCTGCTAGGTAGGTAGGTAGGTAAGTTGGTTGGTTCGTTGGTTGTTTCGTTGCTTGCTTAGTTGGTTGCTAGACCCCGCTGATTGATTGGTTAGTTGGCTGTTTGATTGGCTCGCCGATATTATTACCGAGGCGTTATCTACGATTTACAGGCCACGCACCACGTGACGCGATCCTCTCTTTCTCTTTCTCTCTGACCCCCCCCTCCCCCCTCCCTCCCTCCCGCCCCTCTCTATCTTGTTTTCTGACCGCCACTCGTTAAGGGTCTGGAATTTACGGTCCCGTACAGGTGTACGTTATTGTGTATCACTTATGACTGTCGTTCCGCAGTTCGATGTCGCGATTTTTTCGACGACCGGCTGACTGTTGCCCCTCCTTCTCGTCGATATGCTGATTTTCTACGGGGACGAAAAGTCACTCGGAACGCCGTTGGCAGGGTCTCCTCCGAGTATTTCACGAAATGATGACTTGTCCGAAAGAATTCTTAAAAAGTGCCTCTTCTTTATGGCGTTTTTGCGCAGCAGTTGATCGCTCGGTGACAATGGGCCCATCATGAACATTGTGACGCCTGAATCCTAAATTCAATGTATGACTTTTACTGCTTTGGAGCTGTGCCCAGCTGCGTACAATCCGTGTAGGCCATTCATCATGTTATTAACAGTTACCTTTCCTGCGAATCTTGATTATTAATAAAAGATATAGGTACTTCGTGGGACAATAAACGATATTCTAAGCGACTCGACGCATTGATCGAACGATGCTTGTCATTCGCCCATATGTCAGCCACTTATGAGCTGCAAAACTTCCTGGAACACTATAATGTCGTTCTACGATATTTTTAGCCAAACGAGGCTCCGCGGGTCGAACTTTATAAATTTCAATCCTCGATCTGATTTATAATATTCTTGTTCGGGTAATATTCAATCGTTTATTATCTCGAGAAGCAGTTCAAGAGTTCAGTACGCATATAATCTGCTCGTGAACAAACTTGAATATTTGTTGATCTTATAACGAAAATATTAGACATTCAACCATATATTTCTCCGAAGGTGATAATTAGACGAATCAGCTAATTTACACAACTTTCGAGTTCGTCACAAGAAAGGAAATGTTCAGCTTTTTTGCGCGAAGCAAATTGGAATCTTTCAGCGGCGTTCATACAGGGAAAGAAAAACATTGCAATTACCATGATTGCATATTCGAAAAATTGTCGAGCCACAACGCTCATAAATGCAATAACGAGGTGGGAACCTTGTAACGATGATTCATAAATTTTGTATCGGCGTGACACGATCCGCCGGAACGCCTAATATATGCAAACGAAATTAAGATCTGATTCATACGCAGAATCTTATGAATTCGATTAGACGCTTGCATATCGAAACACGTTACGCGCGTCGAGCGCAGACGTATCGTCAACAATTTAGAAAGTTAATGGAGTAAAGATCTCTAGGAAACGTAAGAATTCATCATGGTTTTTGCTCGGCGATCCCTGCGCGTGTACACGCTTAGGTTTGTAATAATTACGGAGTTCGCGGAATAAACGCGTAAATGGAAGTCACTTTCAAATCACACGTATGGAAATCCTCTTGTACTTTGTGCGTCTATTGCCTAACGGAAGAAAAAATGTTTGAAAAACTGTATTTCGTATGCGGGAAGTATGTATTTGTTTGTTGCGACGGACGAAAGTATTCGAACTATTATCTTCTTAGTCTTATTGAGACGAAACAAATACTCCTTGAAAATAAAAATAATTTTTTCTTAGTGTAAGGGTGCACAATATAAAATTATTTCTGCATTGAAAATAACGGAAAAGGTTATTTAACAACTAGGAAGCTAGTAACAAAAATGTTAGTGACTTGACATTCCTGTTTCTTTTATTCCGAATGAAGCATGCTTGATATTGGGAATTGAAGAAAGTTAAAGAAGAAATAATCTAAAGTGATTAAGTATGCTGGTCAATGATTCTTGGGCATCCATATTTGGACGTTGTCTATCCATTTCAAGCCGAAGCTACGTTTGGCTTCGACTTTCCTATTAATTCAATAACAACATAAATACTCTCATTTTCAGATTGCTCGTGACACCTTCTAACAAATAATATTTTTCACACGATCGAAATACACAAAAAAGCTTTGAAAACTTGAAATTCTCGTGATACGAAGTAAAACTAATTGGATGGTTTTTTCTCTTTTTCTTATAATTGTTTTTTTAGGTTTTAATGTCGTAGTTCTTGCAATACGTCTTCATCGGTAAAAAAAAGTATTGAATACATCAATATTCAAAATTTTGTACACATTCGATGTTAGTTATTTCGGTTGACAATTTCATAATCACATTTTTGTTATTTTTAATAACAAATAGTGTTATCTTACTGTTCCAGGAAGATGGTACTTCACCGAGATCGGACGTCTGCGCCAATGAAAGCGACGGGGACACCAGCGATGGCGATTCTCCAGTTTCAAAGGATCTCCCAAAAAACCATTCGGGTAAGTGAATTTTTAAAAAATGGTTTCACAGAGACTCACGAGTAGACTGCAGATTTTTATGCAAAATAAAAATTGCCAGCATTGACTCTACTTTAAAACAATTTCAGCAAGCTTAGAATAACACAGTTACTTTAAAGTTCCTTAAATGTTTATACTATTTTACATTCGATCTATTTATTTTTGTTACAAATACGCGGAAATCCGCAGTCTACTCATATTTACAATTTGTTAATTGCGCTTTTAGTAGGACATTAAACATTTCAGATGTTAGAAAATAGCATTTATATATAGGTTAAAAGAATCTATATTAACGCGTTTTAAAGTAGCATAAAATCGGCACACCTGCTTCACACTTTCAAACAAAGAAAAAATATTCTACGAGTTCGTGAATTCGTCGTCCGTTTAATTGTATTGCATGTATCGTCTCCGTGTTTCTGCAATTCTTAAACAGTTTCTATTTGCGAGAGAAGGCCAGATGAGCTTGTTGATATGATTTCTTAACATTCAGCTAGCATTTGCTTCAAACCTGCTAAGCGTAGCGTCTATCGTGCGTCTACCAAAATGGCGGAATTTATGTAATGTATTCAGACGGCTCGTACGAACTCTCGTGTACCGTTTCTGATGATTTCACAAAATACATTCAAAAATCATATTCCTCCAACATATTATGTCACGAAAATCAACTCTGAGAACTGTATCAAGCACTGTTTCGGCTACGTACATTTCGTGTCTGTCCATTGCTGGTTACTTCTACTTAAGGTTCACAGACATCAGCGTCACTCGTTTGTTACTACAATTTGCTAGAAGTTAGTACAACGAAGATACAATCGATCGACGAAATGCGCTGTACTATAAGCTCATATTTATTTCAAGTAGAAACAGTTAGTAATAAGACAGACACGCCCAGAACCTCGCGGCTATATTTACTATATTTTCCATTTGGTTCGCCACGTGCAATCGTCTCCCATCTTGACTGTTGACATCATTATTAAATATACACAATTCCTACTAAATATATAAATATTTAGCAATCTTAAATATGCTCCCTAATATTTAACACCTAATTGAATTTGGAAGAACACGATTTAGGAAATAAAAAGTTAAATTCAGTTCTATCGAAGAACGTGTTTCCATTGAAATCATCGTTTCCTAGAACGGTACTAATCACCATATGTGTGGGTGGATTTGCGCCTTTTCGAATATCTGTTGCATACTAGTAACGCGCAGTTTTGTTTAAAGAAGATACGTGTGCATTTATAAGTATTTTAACCATTTGTACAACCATTCTTTACCAATTTTTACCTATTTACCACGTTAGTCTTTCGACAGCGGATTTTTTGCATTTATGGCAAAAACGTGTAGATGAAACACAAAATAGAAGAAACATTAGATGAATTTAATATTACCGGTACAGCAATACCAATTTTTATAGCAATTTTTTTAGCAATTTTTATTCAATTACCCCTTCTTGTAATTTGTACAGGCAATTTTTATTTCTCATAAAGATCCGCATTGCAATGAAACCTGCTTGTAATCTAAGTCAAATCAAGGTTGTCGATCTTACAGAGCAACACGTATCACTTTTGGTGCTCGGTAGGTCTAGCGTGAACGATATTTCCTAAAACCGATAGCACTCGTCACAAAACAATTGCCAACACTCTACCGATGGAGAATGCCTGAAAATCGGCACCGTCTCGCGGGACATCGAACAAAGCCGAAATCGCGATCGCGTTGACAATTTTTCCCCGGAGCGACAGTCGGTACGAGAACGTGACACCGTTTTCTTCCGTCGCGCCGGAACAGTTTCACCTCCGCGACCGATCTCATCGATCCTCATCTCCGAATCGTCTCCGTGCGTCGGGAAGAAGAAGAGGAAGAAGTAGAAGCTTGGCAAAACGAAAAACGCAAAACCACGGTGGCGGGTAAAGAAAAACCAGGCGATGGTCGCCGGAGAGTGCTTAGAAGGACGGGGCGACGATGAGGGAGGGGGCAATTAGCGAATTTCCTCGTGGGCGTGCCGCAGGAGTCGCGAAACCGAGGCAGCGAGCGGTAAAAGCCGGCGTGGAAAATCGTTAGAGCGTATGGCAGCCGGTGTGCAATCCAATCAGTCAGGTAGGTCGGTAGACAGAGAGGCGAGCGTAGAAAACGACGAGAGAATGGTATCAGAGAGTGTGCGGTTTAAACGTACGAAGAGACGGTAGCGAATCATGAGCCGTGAGCCCGCGAGCGTGAGCGAGAAACGCGCCGGCCGCAAGAGAGGGAGAAGATAAAGGAAAGAGGACACTTAAAATGCGAAAAGTGTGCGAGCGATGACGAGGTTATCCGTGTAGGGGAGTACATAAGGAGTTGTACGGGCCGCGATGACCAAACTAAGACAACGACGCGATGCCTAACTGGGAAGTAAGATCCGGTCGAAAGCCGCGCTCCGATGCAGGTGTACACATAAATATCGATGCTAATATATGGAGTGGATGCCATCCGACTTACCGATCGCCGGCATGACGTACGCCTCTTTTCTTTCTTTTTCTTTCCCTTTTTTTTTATTCTTTTTCGCCATCCCATTGTTCCCCGCTGGCGAACTGTCTCTGCCGGAATTTTGATAACTCGACACGCGCTCATATCGACCCGGCGATCTCTCGACCCGCCGCCGAACCTCGCCTCGTTTCGAACCCGCGAAATTTTTGCTACATTTTTTTCTCGCCCGGCGCATCTTTTCGGCGTTTCTTCGACGGCTCCCGCGGAAGCACCTTGGACCGCGACGGATTTTGAATCGGACATCGATTCACTGTTTCAGATAAATGTATTCCACTTCGGGGGTTGCTATACTACCCCTGATCAAAAAATTATTCTTATATAAGCTTATGATAGGTTTCAAGAACGACAACCGGTCGTCGTTTTCTTTCTGTACGCCATTGGCGTCTATTGATCATTTAGACTTGTTGATATTTTTCACAGCTATCCTCAAATTCTGTAAAGTAGAAAATTCTGTAAATTTCAAAATTTTCGTCGGAATCGGTGCAGAGAAATATTTTATAATTGATTATAACGGAACTGGAACAAAATGGTATTATTTGGCATAGTAACAAAATAAAAAGTCTTAGAACAAAAATTAGGTAAAAATGTGCAAATGAAGTTATCTTGAAGTATTGAAAGTATTCTGCTGTTCCCTTAAGCTGCATACATAATTTCAGTAATTTTAACATTTCAGCGAATAAAAAGAATTGATGCATACAAGATTTCGTGGGGATTATGAAAGCAACATTCCACTTTGAAAAGATTGCTCATCAACGAAACTGTGCAAGTGTATGCTATTTTTTCGTAATTTCTTTTTGTAGGTATAATGTACCATCAGATGCCACAAACAGTCATTTATTCGCCGAGTCCAGGAGTTCTGCTTGGTATCGGTCAAAACGGTCAACCGGTGCAGATTTCTCAGGAAGGAGGTGAGGAACCTAGAATTAAAAGAACCAAAATTTTGTTATCTAAAGTCGGAAAGAAAATCCAATACAATAATTAAATTTCAACCCTGCAATAGTATGTCGGGGCCTCTCATGGCTCCAACCAAATTTCTGTACACTGATCTTCACTACTATACTGCACAAAAATTTGCAAATATTCGGGGTTCTTAGTCTTAAATTACATACTGCAAGTTACCTTGGTAAATTTTTATAGAAGTATAGAAGAGCTCCAGTATGATAGGTCGTAGTCTGAGTAGACAAGGTACCATTCAGAAATCAATTATCATGATTGAAAATGCGGACGGTTGATTGGGGAGAATAGTCGAAAATGCTCAAAAACTAAGGAAAAATTTATCAATTCCTTATAAGCAAAGTTGAGAAACAACGCGCCTCGCGAATCCGAAAACAAAGAGCTGTTTATGAAACAATTGCATTCCAGCTCTGTGTTCGATTTCAACAGCGCGTACGTCTAGGGTATTCCCTCCCTATGTGCTCTCCCTATTCTCGCCGTGCGAGATTGGCAACACAATGCAGGACAGGGCTGACCACGATTCTGCAATCATATCATACGTACCGACACCAGACCCGTCTGCTGTCGTCTAGTCTCCGATTTCATGAAAATGGTGATAAGATTTTCAGAAGATAATCGAACGCGACCCTAATGCGGGAACGTTTCATACACGGAATGACTCTGTAACAACCGGTTAAAAATATTCGTAAAGCCTCTGAAAATAACGCTCGAAGTCCTGCTTGCAAATTGTACTGTAGAAAACATTAAACTAAATGTTACGCCGACAATTTATTATTTTACAACACGACAGAAATTCCGCGGAATGTTTAAGCTACAAGTCTGCACTCCGTTCACCAACAAATCACGGGTTCTTGGCCAAATTTCAATAGTCCGGGACGGTCCAAAACGCGAGAAGGTGTCGCACACGAATTGCCAAAACTAATAGACGCGACAACCATGTAACCAAAATTCCCCGAAATTCGCTACAATGTCTAAATCAAATTTCGTAGTTAGCCTCCCACGATTGTGTTTTTCTTTTTTTTTTTTTTACGAAATTACAACAGGTTAAATATCGTGATTTTTTGTGAGAAACCTTCTCGCAGATATCGAGGCATTACCGTGGTCGAAAGGTGGTTGGCCGACTTTATTCGACCTCTGTGGGTTTTGGGATTGTTCGCAGGCACGGTGGCCCCGGTGAACTCGACGCAGAACAATCAGCCGTTCATCACGATACCATTGAACGTAGCGATGAGCGCCGCGGGTCTCTCGATGCCGGTCTCATCCAGGATGAATCTGTCGCCGTCGCCGCGATCGCCGACGACGACGACGACGACGGTACCGTCCACCTGCGACCTGCCATCGGACCTGAGCAAAGACCGTGAGTGACACCGTGTCTCGACGATGATCGTCCTCGACGGAGACTGTCGCTCGCCGACGCAACGAGCAATGGACAATCGGACGATTTCTTTTCACGATGGTAATTTCGCTTCGCCGAACCAGCCACGATCATGCTCCCCATGGAACGTCCTTTCGGGCGAGCACCGTCCTCTCGCGATCATGGACGCGTACTCGTTGCTGGAAGCTCGTTGACGATCACACACCGTCGGAATCTAACGTTCGCCTCTCTATAAACACGGTCCCGCTTGTTTTCGCTGACCTCTTCTCGCATCGAACAGTCCCGGGATCGAGATGAACGGTTCTTGGTTGGGGCCAAACGTTGGAACTAACGAGTGCAAACGATAACGTCAATTTGGACCGTCGAAAAAAGTTTCGAGGCGCGGATTGTGCTCTTTCTCTATTTAAGCTCGGAGCTTAAACGAGCGCTTAGAGAGCGCAATCAATTTCGATGGTGTTTACCTCGAGGTTCCACGAGGGAAGGGAGTTCTGAGCAATATTTATGAGATTTCATGGAAAATTTTGTATTATATATTTTGAAGGGCAATATCAATGTGTGCGCTATACGTTTTAACGACGAGCATCGTTTATAGGGGACTTGGAGTGCTTTTTTTTTATATATAATAACTGATCTGTAAAATCAGGAGATAATAAAATGTTACTTTCCCTGTTGATGGTTCTAGATGAAGAGGAGCGCGGAGTTTGGTGTGTCAAACTCTATTTAAACTATTGTGTTTTGCTTACATATACGATCTACCATCTCGAAGAAATAAATGTTACGTTTGTCAGACGCGTTTTAGGTAAGTGCCAGAGACTGTAGAAGAATCTCGATCAAACGGAACACGTCTCGATCGCAGACTCGGCTTCTCAGCGTCGCGTCGCGACGGGCAACGGAGTCGCGGGCGTTTCGATACCGATTTCTCTCTTGTAACTGTCGTTTCACGTAACGGAACAGCGTGGATTTGCTTTCAACGATTCCTACAGACTCACCCTCCTTTTCTTTTCGCACGAAATCGTTTCGTTGTCTTATCGAGAACGATTTCGCTCGCCCAAATTAATTTCGTACTACTTAGAACAATTCGGGAACGCGATCAAGTCGAAAGTGTCGGGAGCGATTGACACGAACGTATTGTTGAAAACTTGCTTCGCTGCTTTGTTGATCGTTCGTCAGCCACCACCCCCGGATACAATGCTTGTATTAGGAAGTACGGTTTCTGTCACGCGGATTTGTTACGTGGTTGTTTGTTGTAACGCGGTTATCCTACACTTTCGTTGAAGCTGGCCCTCGTTGCTAGCACTTAGTCGATATCTGTGCAATACTAGTCGAACGTTCGTTCAGCGAAACGTTCTTCGGAACAGCTTTTTACACTGTCCTCGTGCCGCCCCCCCATCCCTCGAGGTTGTTCACTGCTCTGTTTCGTTGTTGACAGGGTTGCTCGCGGAAGGAGTCGATATATTTTTTAGCGGCCGAGCATCGCGATATTTTACGCGCGTTCGATGGAAACGAGCTGTTCTCAAAATCGAGACTTTCCTAGTCCCCGATCGGAAAGCTCGCATCGTTCTCGGTCCGCGTCGGGGTGTGACTATTCGATTGTAAAAATTCATTCGCAATTACCCAAGCATTTTTCTTCTATAATGTTTAAGATCGATCGGTTTTTTTTTTCTTTTACAGCGTCGTTGACCTCTTTATCGTACATGGTGCTTTTCGAGTAAACTATAATCGGTGTTATCCTCCTCTTGAAACCACGGCCGAAACATTCGCAACAAGTTCCTTTTTGTTCACGAACGCGATTCAGTCTCCTTTTGATCGACTTCGAATTGTACGTTCGGCTGTATCCTTTTTTGTATAGTGTCTCGTGTGATACAAGAACGATTCTTCTCGGAATAACGATTTCTTCGCAAGAACGCTTGCATTTAATGATGGCGGGTCGCGCGAACGCGATTCGATCTTGTGTGTATACATGGATATTATAATAATGTGTATATGATACAGATGATTTCGGGATCGATGATCGGCTAATTGATCGGACCGTCTAATCGATATCGGTGATAACGTTGCCAATGTTCTAATCAGTCGTTTGACGGGATAATGTTGAATCATTAACCGTAATTAGTGATAAGCACGCATTATTGTCAGCCACGTTGATTTAACAGTATTTTTTAATGACACAATCTCTATTTTACACGATATGGAAATAAATTATTAGCTTGTGATAGATAACACGCGAGGAACTTGTATTTTTTTACAATATACCTGCGACTTGTTTTTTTTTTCTCACGCACGAATTATGTACCATCGATCACGCGTTAGGTACCGATCAAATAGTACCGGAGATTTAAACGACATTATTGCAGCGAAAATGTTCTGTTTGTCGTTGTTGTAATTTAGAAGTGGAAATTTATGAGACAGGAGAGAAAAATTAACGTCAATGTTTTATTTTACTATACACCATAAGCAATCTTGTGCGACATATAAGGTGAGTCTACAAGACGTTTCAGCATTTAGGGCAAAGTTTGGGATTGACAGCAAATCGGAAATTTTACGATCCGTTTCTTTGAATAACGACTGTGATCGTTGAAAAATTTTACAGACTATTTTGTAAAAATTTGTAGATTCACCTTGTACTCTCAAAGTATAAGGTGATAGGCAGTTTGAACAGGAAAAATTGTTGATGCAAGAATGCGAGTGCCTTGTGTAAAAGAATATTGAGGAAAGTATGGTCTTGAATTGATAGCATAACTGAATAGAAGGGTTCGGAGGTAAGACGTGTTGTCTATAGATTAATTTGTTTATTTATTTGATGACCGTATTTTGGGAAAGTGCCTTGGTAATCGATTAAGAAATTTAGAGAGGAAAATTCAAGAAAGGTTCTCCATATTTTCATCAAAAATTATCTGTTATCGAGTAATATAACAAACATATCTTTTTTACTTGGTAATACCAATCGCAGGGTTGCATCTAGTCATAGAAATGTGCAACGAGAGAAACGATCGTGTATTAACTTTTAACAAATTCGAAGAATCATTTTTTACAAAATTTGTTCACTCTATAATACACTATTTTATGAACGTTTATATCGAACTGACAAACTCAGTAATTATTTTTATTATAACAATGGATTTTGATCAGTTTTGTTAGATTTAATTCGTTCATTTTACGTACATAAGATTGTACTCGAGTGAAATTTTATTATACTTAAAAATAAACGTTTTCTTTTTTTGCGCTGAAAAAGAACGGAAGTTATAAGTATTACATTAAAGGTAATTTTCAATGTAAATGGAGCTTTTTTTAAATTTATTCAAAACCATTACACATAGTTTTGTTTTACATAATTCCAGAGCAGGATCCAGGTCTGTTTCTTGTAAAGTGATTTTCACAAGATTTTACGCATTTATGACAAAAACGAGTAAACGATACGAAAGACAATAAAGAGATCAGAATAATTTAAGAATTCGGTATTTGCAAATGATTGAAATTATTCACAAAAGAATTAAACTTCTATACAGTTGCACAACCATTTTTGCATAAAGATCCACAGTCTATTGATAACAGTGTAATCCTACGTAGGATTCGAAATTATACTTGGATCTTGGCTCGGTTATAATGCTAAATCAATGTTTAAATTTAATTAGGCAAAGAATATTATTCAAGTGTTTTCGAAATGTATATATCCTATAATAAAATAAATATAACACAGTAAAAGATGAAATACGGAAACAATAAATACTGTTATTTTAGGAATAGTAATAGCTTCACAAACTTTACGAGGAGAGTCTTGCCAATTTGAGCGTTATGTTCAATACAAGGGCAAATGTGAAGTCATAAATAAATCGAAGGGTTCGGAATAACATGTTACACAACACGTCTTACCTCCGAACCCTTCTATTCAGTTATGCTATCAATTCAGTTATTCAGTTTCACGGTTTCATCCTTCGAACGAGTGGGAGTAAATTGAGGTAGGTTCCCCGAGATGTTAGTTTTATTCTGTACGGACTCGTTCCAGCATAATCGTGGTTAATTATTGTGGTGCCCATAGCAACTCCGTCGGGGAAATTACAACTATGACACGCGCTTTACGGTTCACATTTTAAAGAAACGCAGTTAACATTTCGGAATTATCAGAAGTTAAAAAATTAAAAAATTATTAAAAAATAAATTTTAAAATTCCAAAAATTCTTTATTAGTTTGAAAGTGCGATTTTACATTCTAAGGCACGCGAAAAACCGTTTCCACCGTCCCTAAGGGTAGATGCAAACCTCACAGGCCGGCAAGCCTAGCGGTTTTCCCCCGTTTTGGAAAAAACGCATATATTTTGTAGTTCCCAGAATTATGCTAGAGCCTAACAGGCTACTAGCGTGACAGCACGAAGACAGAATGAACATGCCGTATGTATTTAAAAAGCTATTAACTAGAACTTTTCAGAGTTCGTCGTGGTAATATGTTGTTAAGGAATTTAAACGTTATAACAAACAAAATAACCATTTATTGTTACGGTAACAACAACAAAAAAAAAAGAATATCATCTGACAATCTGTACGGTGAAACAATTCGTCAAACAACTCAAGTAAACACGACGTTCCTTGGAACGGCGAAAAACTATAGTAATGACCTCTCCATACAGGACAGCCCCGTGAACAGTACATAAATGGGGTCTGCCTATCCCCACCTCGGCCGCGCCCGTAGGCCCAAAGTTTTGACTTCGAATGTCACACGGTGTGACCGCTGCAGAGCCAATATTTTGAATACAGTCGAAAATGTGTGTGAAACGAGGCCTGCCTCTTCCACTCTGATCCAATCAGCCGCGCATCAATACAATGCTCACAACTTCGACCCCACACGAAATAGCGTCTTGTCACCCCCTACAATCGTGTAGTAGTGGACGGTAAGGGTCCCTTACCCTATTAGGTTTTGCGGGAACCCTTAGAAGCAAATGAACGAATGCACTTATTTTGTATTATGCATTTATCACAAATAGGTTGGAAGTAGCAGATTTTCAGAATTTCGGTGACGAGCTAATTAAACGACAAATCACTTTTTATGTAAACAACAGAAGCGTTTTACAATAAGGAAATTGAGTAACATGAGTTCGAACAATGTCTATTTGTAATCGTACTTTATCTTTTTTTTTTATTTGCATTATTTACAATACAATTATACTTATTTTTAGAAATTATTATACAATTTTAAAGTTTAAGCATGATGTAATAAACGATTTGTACAATCACTACGTAAAAGTACAAATTCCTTCAGCAGCTGAAGTTAATTTTCTATTAGAAGCAAAAGCAGTAAAATCATGTCGTACCGCGCAATAATGACGTTGATTATAGAACTCTGTAATTACGATGGAATGTTAATGAGACAAAGTACTTTGCGAATCGCGATTTTGTTATTAAAGGGTTTACCATGAAAGTGCTTGTGTGTAATTCTGTCATTATGAAAATGCCAAAGAAAACCAAATGGTACAAAATGTAAAAGGATGAACGAACTTAAATAGTATAATATATTTACCATGCAGCGGCTATTTCGTTCTCTATATAATCTTGTTACACTCGTAACAAATTAAAAATGATGACGATACTTGTGTCGTTAGTGTATATGTTACATATGACGTGCATACGATTACCAACGACCCTATAAAGTATGGTAGTTCGAAAATTTCGATTTTCTAATGATTTTACCAGAATTAGAAGGTTAACAACAAAAAATCAAAATTGACGGCTACCTGGAACTATTACCAGGGTTAAATTGCGCTACATAAAATATATATAATTGTATAGTATGTGCTGCGAGGGTTGTTTGAATTCCTTTTGGATTTTATAATTTTAATATAAATAAAATTACTTGAAATGTGTCAAATATTACTTTATTTTTAAATAATAACAAAATAATCAAAAATAAATTATAACCGGTACACTCAATGATATAAAATATATAAGTTATCTTTCTCAGTGTTATACGTACCTGACTCAGCATAATGCAACGTATCACATGATTAAAGATAAAATGTTGATTTGCTATCATATAAAAATTTGTAGTGTAATTTATATCACTTCGAAATACGATTGGATAAAATAAGTTTTCAATTCATAAGTAAGTAGGTAAGTTCGATCATTTATTTGAAATAATATTCAAAATGGCGGACGTCAAAATAAGTGTAAAATCAGTAACATTAAAAATACGTAAAAAAACTGCGTTAAAAAAATAAGATAGATATATGTTTAAATAAAGTGAACGAAAGCTACTGTATTCTGAATACATTCGGTAGCATAATTTATTTCATATTCTACAACTATTTAAAATTTATGAAAGCTGAAAATCTTTAATATATTTTCTTTTTCAGCATTTAAAACGAAACCATCATGTCGTCTATTTTAATAGATTAAAAATACCGAAGAATATGTTCTGTATTACTGCTTTCTACGTTAACAGATGATAATATGGCAAGAATACATATTTCCATTTTAAATTTTGATGCACTACTGTAGAGCGTTCGTTGCAGCGATGTTGGTAGCATCTATCGAATGTAATGTACCGTCATGGCGACGTTACCGCCACGGAAAAATCCAACTCCAACGAAAATTTCAAAACAACACCTGACCCCATTGCAAACGCTGTTGCAGATGGGCTTTCCTAAACACCGAGCGTGAGTACCATATATTACATTCGTAAAACAGTGTTGCTCTTTCGTTGTGTTTGTCTGAACCTTGATGAACGTTCACCACTGTGCATTGTAAACAAGCAGCTGTCAAATTTTACGTATCACTACTATCTTACTTTTTCTACTACACTGATTTACGTTCAGCCATTCATATTCAACTTTGATGTCTGAAGCCATCAGTAGCAGTAATCTTCAAGTCATTCACTTTTTTTACTTCTATAAAACAATGCATTGCATACATTACACAATATTGACTCATATTGTGTTTACATCTTTTACAATAGCTACAATAGTTACTTTTACAATAGCTTAAACAATAGCTACAATAAATATTGTTTCATTACAGGGAGAAGGCATTGGCTGCTACAGGACATCGAGGTGTTCAATTGGCATCTGATTGGATAGTGGCTCATGTTGCAGACCCAACTTTGAATTGTGATACCCAAAGGGAATATGTTCTATATGTATGTCCAACAGGTGCATTGGCTGAGCAACTCAAGAGATTTTGGTCCGAGAGCAGAGAGTTAATGTGGAATAGAGCACATAACTACATGCCACATATTACGCTTGTGTCATTCTTCAAGGTACAATATATTATTATCAACGTAACTTAATCACAAACAAGAAAAAACATAACAGTTTTGTTTACAGGCCCCAGATGAATCGACCGAAGAGTTGGTGAATGCCCTTGAAAACATAGTTAATCAAGATGAATTATCCAACCACATTGAACTAGAGACTTACATCTCTCCCAACTTTATGGGTCTCTTTGTCAAAGATTTCAATGCAGCATGGCTGGAGAACATTGCTCTTCGATATGTAAATAAGCTCACAAGCATGGGCATCTCTGCAAAACCGCGAGTAAAGTCATTCCATCTGACTTTGATCTATCAGTTTCCCAGCAACCTGTACCAACAGCTTCGTTCAATGGTAGAAAAGCTAACGCTAACTTCATCGGCTAATTGGGAACTTAGATTGTATTCTAGAGACTCGAGACTGCAAAATGCACATGTACATCAAGTGACACATGCGTATGTGCCCAGAGAATACGATGAATTAGAATTGAGGGTCGGAGACTACATATACATCCCAGAAGGAGCGTGTAGTTTGTCCACAGATGGTCGAGTAGAAGGTATATCCTGGTTAACTGGTACATCGGGTCATCTGCCTTTGAACCATACAAAACGAACGGCTCAATCTGATTCGTGGACCTTGCACACTACCATACAACTCACCGATAATAAAAGTGAAACATTAGAAAAAGATGAAATACCTTTAACGCGAAAACCACCAGTATTGTTAACAAATGATTCTACAGATTGTCCTGATGGATTACCGACAACTACTGAACCAGTAAATCACATTACTTTTCATTCTACTAGGTATTAAAGATGTGCGAAAACCCAAAAATTCTTGAATATATCCAAATTGCTGAGAATTTTTGGGTTATTCTAGGGAATCTCGATTCTCGCACACCTACATTAGGGGTATACTATACAAGATTTCACTCCTAACATTTTCCCTTTTATACAGCTTGAGGCCTCTGAAGCAGTTTCACCTTCTGCAAGGCAAATTTTTATATGTCGCCATGGAGAAAGGGTAGATTTTACATTTGGAGCATGGATTCCCTATTGTTTCGAATCAAATGGCTCTTACGTTCGAAGAGACTTGAACATGCCAAAGGAAATTCCATCAAGAAATATACAGGACTTCCAAAACGATAGTCCTTTGACAACTGTAGGTGAAATGCAAGCAAGCTTGGTAGGAGAAGCAATGAAATCTTCTAGTATTAAAATAGATGTAGCTTTTACTTCGCCATCGTTGAGGTGTATACAAACATTGGCCCATATTTTGAAGGGGTTTAATTCAAATGTGCCAATGAAAATAGAGCCGGGTCTGATAGAATGGTTGGCATGGTACCCAAACGGTATACCGATTTGGATGACATCTGAAGAATTGATAAAGGCAGGGTTTAACATAGATAAAAGTTACGACCCAGTGATTAAAGCAAAAGAGCTTCCGTTAAAAGAGAATGCAGCACAGTATTACGAACGAAGTTACGAGTTAATTAAACGAATTATTGAAAGTACTGTAGGAAATATATTAATAGTAGCTCATGCAGCTTCATTAGCAGCTTGTACTAGACAATTAACAGGTGGTAGGGTACCACCAGCTGCTGAAGTAACTAGATTAGTACAAAGAGTACCATATTTAGCGTGTCTAACAGCTCGTGAAGGGTTAGATGGTTGGCAAATTCACCCGCCACCGTTTCCACCTATAACGCATACTAGTAATACTAGATTTGACTGGAAAGTACTATTGTGAAAAGATGAATATTATTTTAAGTTTTGTGACCTAATAAGTTTCTTTGTAACTTTTTAATTTATACAAAATACTTTCAAAGAGATGATGAATATTTATGATATAACTTTTTGGGTTGGGTTATTTATAATCAATGATACATTGAAAACGATAAGTTGTTATTGTTCAAAGTTTCATACGGAAATGATACGGGTATTGGCATTTGATTCTTCCTTTTCTCTTGAAAAGGATGTAGAATAACTTGTACTTCAATCTTGATAAAGATTGTATGAATTCCATATTTCAATATAATAGCAAATAGAGAAATATTTTGTCATAGGTTTCGTATTTAATGTTTAAAAAGTATTTCCTAAAACAGTATACACGCGGTATATCCAACTTGTGATGAGAGAATTTTACTAATTTCATTTTTGCTAGACTGTGCTTTCAAATCAAATTAGACGGTACTAATTAAGAATAGTTAAAGTAACTTGTCAATTGACTGTGCATTAAAATTTGTGGATCTATATGTATTTTGAAAATACATATAGACATATAATGTTACGTATATTTTGCAACCATAAAAACTTAATAAGATCTAAAATTTATTACTAGCATGGTTGCTAAAGGAGTACTTCGCCGTTATAAAAAATTTATGTGCATAGAAATTCTTAAAAACTAATGATATTGAAAAGCATCTCTTCACACATATTCTGAGCACTAGCAGAAGTAGATAGTGTGTGAATACTGTGTGAAAATATAGAAGTACAAAAACAATGTAGAAAAGACAGTGTTGTTATTTACCAAAGAAACATATGAATATATAAAATGTTACAATATTTTATTATGAATATAGTTATATCATAAGGGGACCTACTGCTTTACTTTATGCGATAAAAATTTATTCAAATATAAGATACAACATCTCACGATGTATAAAAAACTGTTCTATATACAGTAACATTTAATAAAAATGTAATGAGTACAAAGACAATGAGATAAATCTATCAATACATTTAACTATAGTACATTATTAGACATGTCCACTTTCCTTTAGTTTTGCGATTAAATTATCAACATCTGGCACAATAGTACCAGCTTGCCTAACTGGTGGTTCTTCAACTGATAATATATCAATTTTGGCAGTAGTGTCAACACCCAAATCTTTTGGGGTCATCTTTTTTACTGGTTTCTTCTTAGCTTTCATAATGTTTGGCAAGGTAGCATAGCGTGGTTCATTAAGACGGAGATCAGCGCTCAAAACTGCCGGTGTTTTCATTTTAATGGTCTCCAAGCCTCCGTCAATTTCACGTGTCACTGTTAGCTCACCATTATTATTCTCAACCTAATGTAAAAAAGACTGTATTACTATTTCAAAATTAGTTTTACATATGATTTTAAACTTTAGTACTTTCAACATACTTTACAGCAGAATGTTCCAGTCGGCCAGTCCAAAATGCCTCCAATCATTTGTGCAGTTTGATTGGAATCGTCATCTATGGCTTGTTTACCAACAATAACTAGATCTGCTTTTTCATCTTGAGCTAATTTTGCTAAAATTTTCGAAACATGAAAGGGTTGTAAAGTTTCATACTCCGGTCCAGATACTTCAACGTGAATTCCTCTATCAGCACCCATTGCAAGGGCAGTTCTTAATGTATCTTGAGACTGTGATGGTCCACATGAAACTGCAATTATTTCTTGAACTAATTTCTTCTCTTTCATTCGTACAGCTTCTTCAATTGCAATTTCATCGAACGGATTCATCGAATGTTTCACTCCATCTGTTACAACACCTGTTTTATCTGATTTCACACGTATCTGAAATTGAAAAAAAAATTAAAGAGAAAACAATAAAAAAAGGTACACTTATATTTAATATAGCATTTTATGGATAACAATCTATGACATTTGTTATGGTATCAATTATTTAATAAATTCACGAATTTGTTGAAATATAAATTTCAATGACAACATTAAGTAATCAACCTATATCAATAGTATTCACATATAACTTTCTATAGATATGAACATATTATTAAAATGTACCTTAACTGCATAATCGATAACTCTCTTCACTCCTACAAGCACTCGCGCCATCGTTAACTAATAAACAGATCGATATATCGTACAATCACAAATTATAATGAATTCTTTTTCGGAACATTTATTCTGAAGCATGCATAGACCTGCTCAACCTCTCTTATACGTGGCGGGTTTCATTCGATGATAATGGTCTAAAGTTCAATTCTTCAGTGATACGAAATAAGTAAGTATATATGTTCGTTTCATGGACATATCTTCATCTAGTTCGCGCTGGTGTACGTAAACATTACAACATGGCTGTTTTGTAAGTTACAGTACAACATTTTGGAAAACAATTAAATATCACTCAAGTACAAAAATGATACAGTAAACATGCTGTTTCAAATTTTTTGGCCAGTGTGACGTCAATCTTAGATTTCATCTGATTGGCTTATCTATATAAATATATATGGCTATGACATCGTAGTAAGAATGTTGCTTGTGTACGATAACTCCTTCCATGGATCCTGATCTATTTGTACGAGATAAAAATTGCAGTTACAATCGTGTAAACATATATGTATATATACGTAGAAGTAGAGACGCGTTACATAATTGTAGTGATATTTAAGAAAAATTTACAATGCTTTTTTTTATCGCGTCTGTTAACGTTAGCAAACACATCTTAAGGCCATTTTCAATTTCGTAGCTTAAAATGGCGCGTAAGTAATAAACACGCACCGAAGAAAAGAACGAAGACACGAATCAAACATTTTATTGCTATTAATTTTCTTCCTTTGCGTGACGGGTATAATAAAGAGACAAATTTCATATAAACTTTCGGAAAAGTACAACAATTAGGTTTATAATTACGTATTATAATTACTGATAGATAGTGAATATTATCTATAAATAGTGGATAATAGTTGTTGAATAAAACAATCTTAAATTATTTGTCATAGACATGCTTCTATAAAAATGTTAACAAATAAAAAATAAATATCAAGCGCTAATATAAAAATTAAGTATTAGCATCTATTGGAAGCATAAAGATATTTAACCTAGATTTTACTGAATTAGATATAACTGAAAAATAATGCAAAATAATTACACATCACCCAAATTGGATAGAAAAACTACGATAATTATATTACTTATTTAAATTATAATTCTTCATTTACAAATACCGAAAGAAATATTTATTAGCATGAGATTACATTTGAAAAAAAAATCTTATTCTCGTTACAATAATTGAATATAAAAAGACAATGTGTATTTCGTAATTTTTAATGTCTCTGTCGAGGAATTTCGATAAATTCGACAAATTTTCATGGAAAAAATTTACGTGTCAATGTTGACCTAAAAAAAGAAAAAACGACCGAATATACAAATATTCTCTCATGTGATTTTTATATTTTAATAGAACTTATCACAAAAGAGATTTCGAGCGATTGCTTTGGAGCCAATCAGAATGCATATAAAATCAAGTTTGCGCCACACATGGCGTCCAAGAACCGACGCCATCTAACGTCTGGCATTCCTGTTTTTTTCGTGCGGGTAAAATCACGGCTTTCTATAGCGCGCAAGCCTTTATCGTTTTGTTTTGTAGAATTCGGTAAGTTAAGTGAATATCTTTGGTAAATTGACTATGCTGTGTGTATGCCGGATGAAATGTTAGCTGAGAAAAAGCGTTCACGCGTCAAGGAAGTGTGTGGGAAAATGAGTTAACCGTGTGTTAACGCGCAGTGGTCAACAATCCGTGGAAGTTTAGTAAGGGAATATATATCCATATTCAGGACTTGATAACGTCGAGGTAATTATACGTTGCTGTTTACCGTCGAGTATATTCTGTGAGTTCTTTGCATATTCCCAAAATTTTAAATCACTGAGAGTTTCCTTCGTGTTTATGTTTACTCCTCTAATTACCCCCTCCCTCCGCAGCCACCCTCTGTGCCCCAACTTTTCCTTGCACTCTCCCTCGTTTTTTCGTAGTAATACAATATTTTCTTCTCGTCTTTTTTAGTTTCTTGTATCTCTTTCAACCTCGTTCTTTCGTTTATTTCATTTTAATTGTTTGTTGTTTCACCGATTCAAATGACCAAACCATAGATTGTGTTTGTCCTATCACCAAGAGAGGTTCTACAATTTCTTCATTTCTTTGTAACCTTTTTTGTATGAACAATTGTTGATACTGTAGCATTGTTTATATATGATGTGATGTTTATTTCAACTGTCACACAAGTTTCTTATGTATCGTGTTTGTGCGTAATGAGGGTCCGTTTAATGGTTAATGATTTTTTATAAGCATTTAGAGAGACGTATTTAATCAGTGCAAAATGAGTGCATCGGCCTTAAAATCAACGATACCTGGAGTAGGTACCTCGCCAACTTCTACCAGTCACTCCATTCTTCCGATGAATGCGATGGCGCAAAAGGTTGTATCAGGTTCAGAGCCAGGAGCCATGAAACCTTTACCTGGAACTGGGTTAAGCTATGTCACATTGCAACCACCCAGTCAACCTTTGAGTCTAGTGCAAGATCACAGACCCTCTGTATATCAGACACCGCCGTATGTCAGCGGTAATTCTGAAAAAGAATCGGACTTGGACAAATTGATTCCTAATGGAGTAGAAATTATTAAAACCGATACAGAGCAGACTGTGTCTGCTGCTATCAAGCAAAGCGAATCTAATAGAAACAACAATCTAAGTCCAGATAATCCTGCGCAGGGCCCGCAGAGAGAGATTCAAACAGAGCAAGAGATGACCTCTATGGGTATAGACTTTCCTGGTTAGTAAAGCTTGGTGATTGGTTCATGTGTTTCATTAATTTTGTGTGTAGATTTTTCCATGTTTTATTTGTGTTCGGTAGTTCGCATTTATTAATGTTATAAATAAGTATAAGTCAAAAATTATAGAGGAAATCATTGAAAAATTTTAACAATTCGATGCATAAGAGAGATATATACATATATCTGAATGTATACATATGTTGCTTTAGCCTTATGTCCACCACTACCAAACAAAGTTGAAGAAAAGAAAGCTCCTGTAAATAACGGTTCGAAAGAATCTGACGGACTGCCAGTCAGTGCACCTGTGAAAAAGGAAATATCTGTTCATAAACCAGACGATACACCAACAAAACCTGATAATCAGAAGACAAAGGCCATGGCTCAAAATCTGAAGGTCACAGCAGATAATTCTGCAATAGTGCAATCAAATACCCCACCAAAGGTTGAGACAAAAGTTACTGGTTCACCAAAAGCCAATAAAAGGAGGTCTAGAGAATTGAAGGATTTGAAAGGGTCACCGGTATCTTCAGACGGAGCAAGTAAGCCGAAACGAAATCGAACTCAGACACAGCCTTATCAGAGTCCCTTACCGGAAATTGCATTAATTGTCAAGAATTTAAACAAGCTACCGCCATCAAAGGCTCCTGATGACAAACTTATAGTATTCTACAAGTGAGTGAAACCTCTGTATTTTAAAAGAACGTGTAATTAATCTTTTTATAGAAGTACATACGAAATACACTGTAATGAAAAATGTGTATAGAAATTTCGAATTCTATTAATTTTCATGTGAATATAAGAAAATTATTACCAATGTTTTTTTTTAAGTATTCTATATTCATTAATTTTTACTAATATGTGTTATCAGAAATGAATTTTTGGCTGTGAGAAATGCAGAAGGGAGCTTTTATGTATGTCAAGCAATGCAAAATATATATAAGTCAAGCAGACGAATTCGTATACGTTGGCTTTCTCAAGACAAAAATAATGGAGAAATATATTCACCTGACTTTTATGATTTTATAGGTAATTTTGTAAAAAATTTGTATCTTGTTTCCTTATCATAGTACTGATAATTCTTATTTTACAATGGACAACGTAAAACATGCACATGTATTGAATCCTCTTCTTTTTACAATTCCAGACTTTGATTGTATATTAACAAATTTAAATTTGAATAAAGTTGATAAAAATAAATATCAATTAACCAAGATAGAATTATTGCGTACAGAGAATATTTTAAAACGAGCAATTGACGTAGAGGCCGGCGTATCCGAAAAACCTCGGGTAACAGAAGAACACCCGGATGGACGTTAGTATATATTTTTTCTTACCAAGCAAAAAGTTTGTTATCAGTTCTCAATGTACTTTATTATTGCGAACGCGAAATAAAGTAGTAGTAACTCAATTGTTGTTTATCGCGAAATTGAAACTCTATAATCTTATCCGCAGTTGACCTTTCACTCTACAAGGATGAGTCACAATTGAAGAGAAGAAAAAGTCACAACTCACACAAACAGAAGCAAAGTTTGCGTAAAAAATCGAAACGAACCGAGAGCTCTTCCGAGAATGAAGCACCTGAAGAGGAATCGGAGAAGAAATCTCCGAAATCGAGTCGCTCCAAGAAGCGGACCGTCAAAGCCTTGGCCATTGCTAAGTCCGTAGCAAAGGGTTCGAGTAGAGCAGAAAGGGCGCTAAACAGAAACACGAAGTCTGAAAATGAGGCTGCTGCAACATCTGCTACTGCTCCCGCCAATGCTAGCGTAACCGTCAGTACTAACGCGGTACCGTCTGCGGACGGAGCAAAAAATAATGCCGATGCGAAGAAGAGTGAAAATAAGAAGAGCACAAAACAACCGAGTAACAACAACACGAGTGCGGTGTCCAGGACAAAACAACGTGGTAATGATCCGTCTTGTTTATTGTCTTCAATGTATTTAGGCTTTCTTTTATCATTTATTTTCTAATCATTGCGTACCGTTACATGGTTTCCAGCGACTGCACAAAACACGCAACAGAGTAATAAGACAGCGGGACGCCCGAAACGCATGGCTGCCACGACAGGTATTCAATCAAGCGAAGAGACAGCTTCTCGAAAAAAGCCACGCGGTCGAACATAAGATTAACGTAATTCACGCGTTTTTCCTGTGTTACACCTAGAACAGAGTCTGTACCGTAGGCAATATGTACACGTAGTACACTCTTTAAAAATTGCGATCAATTTGTAATGTAATATAATATGATCTCAAGATTCTTATATCTATCAGGTGCTGCATTATATTATAGTCCAACAATGTGGGATCAACAATTTATATAACTGTGCGGCAAGTCGCATTTAATTGATGAAAGAAAGAAAAGAAATCTAAGACTCAGAGACTTATAAGAGTGATATTGTGATATCATACAAAATTTGTACATATCGTCTACGTTTCAGATTCCCCTACAGGAGAAGAAAGTCACGGAATGTATGATGAGAACGGTACCTTGGTTGAGTAATAACTATCTACAGGGTGTCACATGCTAATGCACTCTTGCAATAGTCTATTTTTGATGTTGTGAATGAACTGTACGTGATTCAGTTGAGTTTAAATGTACACTTTCCATTGGATATGATAGCTATGTACAAATATATATGTCTGGGGCTTGCGCGTACTCTACGAAAAGATAAAAACAGAAAAGTGGCTAGAGTACCAGAGGATGAGAACAATCCGTGAATTATCGATCTCCAAGTTATGGATCGATAGATTTAGAAAAGTACAATATCTGTACATTACGCTGAATCCTTGCTGTTTAAAAAATAGCACACAGAATGGTCCAGCGCCTATTATTAAAGACAGGCAGAGAAAAAAAGTGCCCTCAACTGTAAATCCTTGTCCTGTTATTGAATCCACGGATTCATAAAATGAAAAATCTTATGGCTAAAAAAAGATAAAGATATAAAGTTAAATTGTAGTTTATTTTCGAATCATTTGTAACCAATGAATCGTTAGCGTGATTCGTTGTTATAGGGAAAAAAAGAATCAAGAGAATCATGTTGATTAATTGCGGTGGTGTCAGACTATAATTTAGCCACTTAAACATATTATTATATTCCTTTCTTTACAAGTAAAAGATAAATAACAGCACTTATTTACTCTGATAAGTCTGGATGAAAAATGTATAAACATGCTTTATCTATGTATTATTTTATTTTTCAAAGATTATGGACAAAGTGTATATTTACCGAGAGATAGATGATTATGATTTACATTTCACCAAATCTAAATTCTTATAGTTTAACGTAGTTTATAGTTTCTATTGTGTCGAAATGTATTATTGGGTATACAAATTTGTGTCAGTAATTAAGAAAAGGGGATTTATTGTAATGTCATTTTATTGCATATTGTACATTGAACGAAGGTATCGAGACATGTATTTCTTTTTTTTTTTCTTTTTTCTTCGTTACAGCGATACAGTAAAATACCTTAACGAGTTATATTACGTAAACGATAAGATAAAAGTATAAAATGTCTTTGGTTTTTCATGAAACCAAATACAATTCGTATCGGTTTAAGTTACAATGCTTTTTATAATCGGAAGAACTCTGTCTCCGGAGATGTGTGCACTTACCTTTATGCATTGGCCGTTGAACATGCACAAACATAAAACGAGAAAGTAGTTTTCTCACTTACATGATTTTATCTACGTATGTACATAATAAAGATTAGGTAATCGAAATTGTGAAAATGAATACAAAAATTTACGAGCGTTTGGAATCTTGAAGGCTAATGTATCTTATTCATTTGGTAGAGTGTCTCACTTACTTATTGCGTGTTGCAATGAACGATTGCAATACGTCGTCTTTTGTTTTCAACAGTCACCGAACCCATGTACCGATGTACATATATTTCATAAGCTTACACAACATGATAACAACAGAAGGATGCCGTTTAAGCGATTAGGCATATCGACTTCTATTGGAAATAGGATAATTATTATATTAAATGATTAACAAATGGATTTAATTCACGAGATGGGAGATGAATAAGATACCAATCCTGTCATTGGTCCATTGCATATTGTATTTAAATATACACATACATAATGTATAAATTTAAAATATAACACAAACGTAATGTATAAATTTAGTAAAAGGAAAAATTCTAACGACGAAGACCGAGAAATTTGCTTATATTGTTATATTGAATCATTTTTGCTTCTGAAGCAACAATCAATTTTCTTTCCGGGAATTAGTTGTATGATATCAAAGTAATTCGGAGGACGGTGCAAAGTAACGATGAACGTCATCATCCAGCGTCTGTGGGAGACATGTAACATATATAAATGAATTTCAAAGTCAATCTGCACTTTATTGTTTCGAGAGGCGATCAATTTCACGACGCGTATAAATACAGCTCTCGATATTCTTCTCGCGAGCCACTTGTAATGTCTAAGACGAAATAAGTATGAAGGAAACTGAATCGAAAAGCAACGATGCATTTGCGTGCGGGCTGATGTTTGTTGAGAATCCTTGAATCTATATATGTCCAATTCCATGGATTGAAAATTTGAATGTACATACTGTGTAGATCATTCACCACGAAAATCATCTGTCGCTTGTACACGAATCAAATTGGAGAACCGTGTTGACATTTTTCTTTCTTTTGTACGCGACAAATGTATCATTTAAGCCAGTTAAATCCCAAATTTTTTTGTATCGTCGTTTTGTCGTTGTTCGTGTACAAAATGTTATTTTTTCATGTCGGATTTTTCGAGAACGATCATATTGAGAAAGCCAAAGATGTGTTTGCTGTATGCGAGTGTATTTGAAATTCAAAGTACAAATAGTTTCTCATGAAAGTATGAAAACTTTATGCCCGAATTTGGGACACACTGGTTTAAAGTATTGCGTTCAATGAGATCTCAACTACCTCGTGATACGATTTATTTCTACGATATTGTAAAAATTCGAATTTTTAATCGCAATATGAATTTATGCTTATATTTTAAGTGGACACATAAGACACTTCGCGTGACTATTCGAAATATCTTTCTCGCGTATTCTATAAAAAATCGATTCAACGACGAATCTGCAAAAACACCAAAACCGATTTTGACATAGCTACCATTTATTGTGGCCAAAATTTTGGGGGTATCCGCAAAGTACTTAATTTTGCAACAGCGCTACTGGTTTTCACCGAGAAGGATGTTTCGTGTAGTGATATCGAGTGTCTTCCGTTTTGTACCAATTCGAGGAAATCGGAAAAATGATTGTCAGTTTACTGTGCCAATTGTTTGACAACTTTTTAAGCAGTATTCCTCTGACAAGATCTGTCTTAAGACGCATAAAATCGATTATTGGCTCTCGCTTGACTTCCAGCACTGCTTCAATGAATTTACAGCGTATGTCCCTAATTAATCTGAATGTCACGATTGCATTCTAATTATGTAATAAGCACACAAACCGTATTACGCGTGTCGCATTTGAATAGACGTTTAAATACTGATTAAATAAAAAATAAAAAATGGTCGAGCGATTATCTCTAAGTATGATTCTTATAAGGATGAATATTTACATAGATGAAATGTACAGCCCACATGCGAAAATATCGGGCTATACTTGAAATACGTTGCTAGAATGCAACCATTTTCCTTCGAGATCGCGAAAATTGCTACGTGTATTCATCAACGTTTAACACTGTTTGCGAAATGAGAAGAATCAGCCACATTTAAACTATTTATTCAGTTTAAATTATCGTTTTCAATATGACCATTGAATCGATTTTCAGAAAACTCTTCGTTTCTATCTTTTTAATGGAGTTTTTATGTGTCGTGAAGGATCAATGTTTATAAAAGGCAATTTTTGATTATTTTATTTACTGTTATTGTCAGATTTGTAGTTTTTATTAATTTTTTTTTTTCGTTTATAAGATACTTGTATAAAGCGTTTAGAATTTGGTGATGTTTCCATGATTTTAGTGTGTCCCAGCTACGTGTTTGGAAGCTGATTATTTGATAATTATTAAAGATAGAGAAAAGATTTCGAGTGGTGCAAGGAGGCAAACTTTTTCAGCGAAACGAATTTCCTTTCGTATTATCAATTTAAAATAGAAAAAATATTCAGAAAATATTCCGGTCTCAATTCATTCTATTTTCTTTGTAAATTTCAACATGTACTTTTGAGTTGTCAAATTTCACGCGTACCATCGAATAATTTAAATATAAAATATGATTATATATTTCAAAAACGAAGCATGACCTTAGTATCCTTTGAATGGGTAATATCAAAGAAAATTTGCTCCTGATACCATTCAATTACAATTTAATAATTTTTAATCGGTTTGTATACACTTGGCTGGGGACTTCGAGGAAATTCGATTCAAGTTTCGTATTGATCAACGACCAAGATCGAATCGGAAGTAAATTAAAATCGAGCGCGGCCTACTTCGTACTAAAAATTTAAGTGACCGGATTGCAATGAAACGAAAATCACACGCATACACAAACACCGGAATTGTTTGTATCGAAAACGTGTTTCAAGTAGGCAAACCCCGATTCCTTTTGAGATTCATTTTTCTAGAAGTTATTCTATACAATTTATACGCAATTCTACCATTAGGAGCGTTTTAATTGCAAACAGTCTCGGATAACTAATTATACAGCTAATACGAACTTACGAAGAACCTTTTATCTGTCGTACTGTGTACTGTTTCCTTTATGTATACGTTATTCCATAATTTTCTTCAATTAACCACACGAGTTGATGATGGTTGGTGCAATCTGTATGTCCCCTGTGATTTAAGTTCATGATGAATTGAGAATCAACGTTTTACAAATAATAAAAGATATTGTGAGTTTGGTGATACCAGTCGATTTTTATTCGCGCGAACCTGCTGCAGCCCGACACCACCCAACGTCAGGTCAATTATTTTCCCTGTTCGGCGTACAGCATAAGGTAACAGTTCAGAAATACATTGCAGAATATGAGTAGGCGATTCAGAATTTTCTTTATTGGCGTACGAATGAACGGTATCCGATCGACATTATGAAACGTGCGTGTAGAGCCTCGTTACAGTTGGTGATCGGTTCAACGTCTTCTCGCACCTACCGGCCTACAAAGTTAATTATCGATAGAAAACTGGAAACCATAACGTTGTTGCAACGCGCGCGGAGATGCCTGCGACCGGCGCGGCGGTTTCCGTGAACCGCGTCCGTCGGCGAGCGGCACGTCGCTCGAAATGCTCTGAATTAGAAGCCCCTGAAACGTCTCTATGAGTTCGAGGGACGGTTCATCACGTTCCCCGGAACAGCGTGCGGGCTGGGGACCAACAAACCCGGAGGCGCATTCATTCAGCGTCGCCGAAAGATGGTCGCGATCCTTCCGCGATACGGAAGAGACGGAGCCCCCGGTATCCGCGAGTATCCAGATTTCGGAATCAAGAATAAACCCGGGAGAGCAGAACGAGTCGCTTTAGTTGTAATGCGGATCACGGAGCATTATTTATTAATAGCAAAGCTGGTGTGGCCGGCAGGGAGTGGCTGTGCCATGCTAAAGCGAGCGCGACAGAACACCGGATCGTGGAACGGATCTTCGGATCTTTTTCTCCCCTTCCCCCTTTTCCCCTATCCTTCCAACCCCCTGCCCTCTTCCTATGCCTCTTTCTCGTTCCCTCTCTCTATTCATCTCGGTTTTGTTTCGTCGCGCTGTCTCGGTCCCGCCAACTCTTTCTGCCCGTTCCTCTTTCACCGTTCGTCCGTGTCGGTGATGTTCGCGGTCCCTCTTCAGCTACAAGCTCGGTCCTCGTCGGTTTCACGGGGGCTCTCTACACGGCGCGGCACGGGTTCCGTTCTTTCTCTCTCTCTCTCTCTCTCTCTCTCTCTCTCTCTCTCTCTCTCTTGTTTCGTTCTCTCCATCGTCGCGTCGTCCCATGCGTTCCTCGGTCTCTCTGTTTTTCTCCCTTTCCCCCAATCGGCTGCGGCTCGGCGCAGCGCGCACCATTCCGTCCGTCCGACGTTGTTGCTCAAGCTCTTTCCGCTTCTCTTCCTTCTTACTCCGTATCACGCTACCTTAGCCCGGCTGGCTCGCTTTATCCATTGTCTCTCTCGCGTGCTTTGGTTAGTCGCATTGTCGCGCTCCCGCACGCCAGACAGCACGCCGTTGTAGGAGAGTGGATGAACGCTTTGTCGGCGCCCGCGGCCGAGATCAAACGCGCCGACCGCTTCCTCTTCCCCTCCGCCCTCCCCACCACACCCGCGCCACGACCCAGCCGGCCCCGTAATCCAGTCGAGGCTCTCTCTTACACCCTCCCCTGTCCCGCTTCTCTTCGGTTCGCTCAGCTTCGGCTCCGCTCAGCTCGGCTCCGCTCTGCTCCATGCCGCGCCGTGCCAAGCGTCGCGCAGGGCTTCTCCTTCCGACGAATCCGTCCGGTAAAGGTACCCATAAACGCTCGGAGACCCCCGGCCCGACGAGAGAAAAATCTCCGACGGCTGGCAACCGCACACGCTCCCCTCCCCCCAGTCTATCACCCTCGCGGAAAAATGGAACGGAAAACGCCGATAACGATCATCCCGCCTGGACAGGCGAACCATTGCACGCCCCGGGGCCTCACCCACCACGGGATCCGTGCCGACAAGTCCGGATAAGCTAATTTCATGGGGACAGACCGCTCCGACGCCGCCGTCCACCGTTTAGCCCCCGAAAACCAGCCGAACCCGACTACAAAAATTTTGTCCGTACCCTATCTTTACGCTGAAGTCGTCTACGCGCGACTGAAGTCCGTCGTCGAGTCCTCGAGTTCGTGTTCCAAATTTGTTCCTTCTCCCGTTGTCAACGGGAGTATCCCAACTTCTTCGGCTGCCGCCGTTCGGAGCGTGAAAAATCACAGCAAAATAGAGAACATGCTAGGAACTCGGATAACAACTCCGTCGTCCGATTCGAGTTCAGCCGCGTGGAAACGAACAGAGAAACGGTAGCCAGCTTCGGGGAGCAAATCGCCCCTGCGTCATAATCTTGGCTATTATGAATCGTACGCGACAGATGTTTGAGCATGGGATGAGAGATCGTCGGAGACACGGGAGAACAGAGATTGCTAGATAGTAGCGAAATCGGCGGGGCCGATTATCGGAGCCGATACGGGTCCCGATGCCTCGGATAAGCGGTTATCGACGAGAGTACTCGTCACTCGGGTAGTCAGGGTCGTGCGCGTACTGCCCGGTGTCCTTGATTTTGATTGCAATTAGACGTACGATCGTGACGAAAGCACAGTGAAATCGACGACGATATCGCCTTATTCCCGCCATCGACGTTGCTTTCGCCTCTTGCTCGACGCGCTGTGCGCTCTCCGCCTCTCTGGCTGCTAGCGGCGAAACTGTATTATAGCCTTTCTTGTCGTATCCTGTCGCGCGACGTCCTCCTTTGCCGACCTTCGTACCTTCGACGGTACCTCGCGATAAATACTCGCGCCGCTCTTTTTACGCGTTACTGCCTAATTAGCGTAATTATAAGATCCGGTCGTGGACCCTCTTACCCTCTCTCGTTTCCTCCTCCCCTCTACGGCTTCCACTCCACCTTCCTTCCTGTTTTCCTTCGGATGGCCCGGAGGGAGCCGTACAAAAGACCGTTTCCGAGATCTTCAACGATAAAGATGACATTTTAGGGGGACGCGTTTAGACTTAAATGTCAATTTGAATCTCTGCGCCGCCGACGCCGACGCCGCCGCCTCTTTGGCGCTAAGACCGGGGAACGATCCATACACCGGTTGGTAGAAAGTGCACGGAAATCTGTAGAAATTCTTATTCTTCAAATTAGAATGTATACTGGATAATTGAGTACGTGCCGCTTTCGGTGAAGTAAATATTTGATGAAAGTTGCAATGACAAGGCACGTGCATTGCTTCGAAACGAATCTATATAGACGAATTCAATTATCATCAATCTTCCGTGTCGCGCGAGAGATCTTAGAAACGATCCTAGCATTAAGTCTATTCAAGTTAAAATGGTGTCCTGTCCCAGGAAGTTTGTATAAAAACGTCTCTAGACAACTCGATCAGAAACGCCTACAGGAAATATGAGTTGGCAGTTTTTCTGACGAACTTATCGAAGCGTAAATTCTGTGAAGAGTAAAATGTCGTTTTTCCTAATTAAAGATTCATTCGAGGAAACCGCTTTCAATACGCTGCAATTTAATTGGCAGTGATTTTGCTTGAGAATATAGAAATCCGATTTAGTATTTAAAATATTCTTTGGCATGTTACCGTTCGGTGATCTAGCTAACTGTTTTTATTAACTTCCTGTTGCACTATGGCGATAGTAGTACGGTTATCAAATATCTGCGGTGGAATGCATCGCAAACATCACGAACGTTTGATCGAATTAAGATCGCTATCGCTGTTAGTTTGATGTTTGGGCGACGAAAGGAGGGTCGTTCGATAGCGAGAAATTGAGACATCGTGAGATAATGGCAGCGTTGAGGGTATTGTGAAAAAATAATCGGTATTAAATAACATGGTTGAAGTGACGGAATATTTAAGTTAACTCGAACGAAATTTTCGTCTCTTGTAATAAAGCCACGAATTTCTTAAGAGTAAACAAGGTTCCCATCAATAGCGACAGATAACCGTGTGTTTGTCCTGACTCAACTTCTTCGTCCCACTGTTCCTAATCATTTATCTCTTAACGTTAGTCATTAGGGTAACCAATGGTCACCCCGAAACGTCTCTTCTTGCGTCACCAACCCCTTAGTCATTAATCAACGCGCCTGAGACATGCGCACAAGATTATTTGAGCTAGACTTGCCCGAGCTTTCCGCTTCTATCCGTGTTGCAACTTCTACTTCCACTATTCGTGCCAGCTACCACAATAAGGAGATAGTGTCCTATCTTCAACAATGAGTCCTTAAACATTGTGATTTCGAGGATCGACAATACAAATGGCTCTACATACTTTTCAGAATCTGAAAGTATTTATATTCTTCAAGCAATCAAATTACGAAATGATAAAGAAAATACTGACTCTCTCCTCAGAGACGCTTTTGATGATTTTGTATGAGTCAATTTTCTTTTGTAGATTCCTACACCTCCTTCTATGACCCGATTAAGGATTCTCTGAACGAGCCGAAGAGATTTAATATGGAGCGCTTGTAACCCTGGGTCAAACGGGACCCAAGTCCCGCCATCCGAGGTTGAAATGACGCACGCTTTTCATTTTGGAGGCGCAGCAAGGAGATTTTTTTTTTGTTGTTGTTGTAGAGTCGAGCAGCATTCTTAGCGGTGCTGGATACACGCGCTATTCATACGTAATATTACATAACAACGCAAACCGAACGCGCCGAGCGGAAGGCGTTGGACGGTTTCGCATGGGCTCGGTGCAAAAGGCCCCGGTGTGCGATCGGCCACTCGAGGACGATCGTAGAAGAAGAGTTAACTGAAAACAGTTTATTATTAATAGACGTGCCTCGGTTTCCCGAGCGCGTTGTCGGCTTTATTTCGAGGTTAGTCTGTACTGAGTTTTTGAACGGTACGTTTTATTCTCTTTGCTGCGTGGCCCTGCCCCCCGTTCCCTCGGGTCCCCGGACCCGACCATTCCTTCCTCAGCCCCTGCTGAGCGGTTGTCGTTTTCCTTTTGCCTCCTCCCCTCTACTCTTCTCTTAAAAACGAGACTCGCCACCGACTTTCCGACAAAGGAATAAAGAAAAGAAACAACTAGCCACGCTACGCGGTTGAGGATGGCACGGCAAACCGTAGCACAGCGCAGCACAGCTCGGCATAGCGTGGCATGGTGGGCAGAGACTTTCCGTACAGGGAGAGCAAGGGGGTACTTGCCGAGCCAGTGGCGTAGATACCCGGGGGACACCGATCACCGTCACATTTCCTCGTCTTTGCGTTTACTGTACTTCCACGCTCGCACACCTCCAGGAAATTACCGCTACAATCGTCATCATCCGTTTCTACTTTTCTTCATCGACGCTTCTCCTGTAATTAACAAAAACCCATTTTTCGCTTCTGCTCAGAAAAATGTAATACAATTATCCCGGATTCGTTTATTTTTATTCGAACGAGCGTTCATTACGACTACCAGGTTGTATAGTGGTTTGCAGAAAATTGAGAAAAGTTATTTTTCTTTCTCTTTTCCTGGGGAAACTTTAACTGTGAATTTGGTGGGGGGAGAGTTTTCCTTCCGTGCTCCGCCAGATGTAAAACGATCATCACGGTAGCTGATGTATACGTGACAAAGTGCTTTCCGTTAAAGTTCATTCATCGCGTTGCCGACGGCGACGCCTATGTTTCTTCTGAAACACCGCTAGGAGATAATAGCGTGCGGGTACAGTCTCCAAAAAGAGTATTTCTCATTTATTCCATCGCGCCAGCACACTTGCGTACTTTAACCTTGAACAAACGAGAAAAAGAAAATAAATAATCGAGCGTTTAGGAAGTGCCGGAACACCCCTTCCTTAAAATTCTGATAAACTCCGGAAACGCGTTAAGTGGATGCAGAACGGCAACAACGTGCGGGCGCAATAACAGTACCGAACGTCAACGCGGTGGCGGTTGCAGTCGCAATATTGTTGGGAAACATTCTCGTTTAAATAAATCACAGATCAATTTGTCGAAGCTGCTCCGTTACCCGTTACCATTGGAATTTCAAATGTTTTCCAAATTCTGTACCGGAGTACAAAATTAATCACAGAAGATCGTGCGATCAATTTTCGATGGCAAGCGAAGATGCAAAGATTCTCCGATGATTTTAAGTTTGCAGAAACGGGCGGGGGGCACGGATCATTCCGTGGATCATTCCGGCGATTTACGGGAGTCCGGCGACGATTCCGCCGAAGCCGACAGGATTCGCCGGCCAGGATCAGGGTCCTCGGCGGGTTCGGGTCCTCTCAAAAGAAACCCCGTTTTTCCGAATCCTCGAAAACCGACTTTCTCTGGAAGAAACGGATCCGGGGCAACGTCCGCGATGCGCGCTCGCGCGCGCGCGCGCGCGAGCAAGCAAGGCGGCCCGAACGTCGCAAAAATCCCCTCGGACTGTTTGTTTGGCGGGCCCGGCCGATCATCGAAAACCTTTGGAGGTCGATTCGTTCTTTACGCATGCCGTTGCGGCGTCGCAGCGCCGACATTTAGTGTCGTCGTAGACCACGTTGAACCATCATCGGCTTCCTTCAAAACCCCACCAGCCGTGCGAAGCTGTCCTTCTTCGGAGTTCTCATAGACCTTCGCCGTACAAAAAGGAAAGAGAAAAAGGAGTAGGAGAAAAGGAAAGTATACGCGTGGTTGTTGCGCGCGCGAAGGCAAAAGGGAGAAGGACGGGTGGAAAGAAGGGACAGAGCGAAGCACACGAGGGAAGAGAGAACGCGTAGAAAAAGAGGAGATCGAGAGACCCGCGAACGAGAAGAGAAGAAGAACGGAGGAGAGATGAAAACGGGGAGGATATAGGATAGAATCAGAAGGATGGAACGAGGCGAAACATGAGAGGTGGAATTATAGGGAGCAGAGGGAGAGATAGGGTATAAAAAAGAGGGAAAAAGGAGAAAGGAAGAGAAGCACCGGAGAGGGACGTGCCGACGGATTCTGATGGTGGAACGGAGACGGTCCGACGAAAAAGCGGTAATGGGGTGGGGGGTGAAAGAGAGACGCAGAGAAAGAGCGTGAATCGGAGGTTTCGAGCCGCGCCTCCTACCTTCAGGGCCCGTGTATCCACGGACTCGGCACTGTGACGACGCAGCGCCCTATGGAGGGGGAAAGGGAATTACGGGGAACGTGGTTTAGGCAAGAACGATCGTCCGTAGTCGTAGACGGGCCACGAGTCTCGAGCGATGCCGTGTGGCCGACCCTTCACGACGGCTGCCGCGTTCCTTTTTCTCGGGCTTTTACCTGGATTAAACTCGAGCGAGTGTTCTGTACGCGGCCGCAGCTGTGCGTGTTACTAAATTCGGTGTCAGGGGGCGAGCATGCGAGAGCCCGCACGTTTCGTCCCTTGCGCGAAAACACGACGATAAACGGAAGATAGAAAGTAAGGCGAAACGCGACCGACTGGGACGCGGACTGCTCGCTGCTGCCAGGCCTAACGCTCTGGCTGCTGAAACACGTGTTATTTGTAACGTGTCCTCTCTGTCTTTCTCTTTCTCTTGACTCTCTCCTCTTCCGTTGCTCTTTCCCACTGTTCTTTCTCTCGCTCGCTCCCACCCTACGGCACGAGTTACCGTGTCACTCGGATGTCCAACGAGGAGAGCATGAAGTTCTCGGGAGTGCGTTTGTTTTCGGTTTCGTAGCGGCGGTAGTGTGATCATGTACGGTGAATATAACCGCGGAGGTATACATCGCCGAATCGTATTGTTTCGAACCGGCCGCGACGACGTATGATCATTCAGCCAAGTGAACCAAGGATTTTCCACGGAGCCGAAGCGGAATCCTGTTAGTGTTTCCCGTCCCGCTCCGCCGTCGGCCGCCTGCCGCTGTCGCGCGTAAAGGATCAACAAGAATTTCTACGTCGGCGGCAAGCCTCGAAACAACAGAAAAAGAAAAGTGGCCGAACAAGAAGCCTGGAAGGAAAGTGTGCGCAGCGTTTGTGGATGCATGAGGGTCTCATGGCTACCGGATTGGTAAAGTGGTGGCGGGCAAGGTTCCTCGCTGGCTACAGACCCTTTTCTGGTAAGCTTCTATTATGTCTCTCTCTCTCTCTCTCTCTCTCTCTCTCTCTCTCTCTCGATTTCTCTTTCCCTTTCTCCGTCTCTCTTTCTCTCCCTCTCGCGCCTCGACTCGTCTCTCTTGCTCTCTCTTTCTCTCTCTCTCTGTCCCCCTTCCATCCCCTCTACCCCCCTCCTCTTCCTCTTCTCAATGTTTTTTTCCTTCCGTTGTGTTTTTTTGTCGTATACACACACGGTATCGATGGTCGCGTCGAAATCACGATGTACGATAGATCCTGCGTTATTCCGTATACGGATTGTCCGGCCAATCCGGTTATAGGCGTGATATTTTGCCCAAGCCGCGAGCCGCGCCGTGCGTGTCCTCTTCGATGATGCTTGTGCTGCTGCTGCAGCATGACAGAAGCGGATCCCACGTGGTGTTACGTCACACTTGCATTTTTCTTGCTGGTTTAATCCGTCGGCACCCGGCTGTCATTGTTTCAGCGCCGACGATTTTTGCGTAGCTCTTGCTTCGCCGTTCCGATGCAATGTTTTTTTTTCTATTGATCTCAATATTTTCGCGTTCTCGAACGACCTCGTTACCGCCCCTAATTGAACGTACGTGGGTGAACATCGTTTCTATCGAACGTACACTTCTTCGTAAAGAATTGTTGCTGTTTTGGTTCTTCTTCCGTCCGGTAAACATGTGGAGAAGTTTCGCGGAAATGGTTTTTAAATTTGAATTCGTACATTTAAATTTATGACGCGAAATTTGAAATTCGATTAAATGGTAATCGTTCTTTTTCCTTTCATTTAAATTCAGTACCGTTACTGGGATTTATTTCTTTGAATTTGTTTTACTTAAAAGTATAATAGGTGACAATTTGTTTTTCACAATGTTAATTTAGTATTGAGTAATTTATAAAAATTGTCGAAATTATTGTTTAAGCTCTTTAAATCCTTTTACCGTTTTGCATTTCATCTACGCGTTTTCTTCTATAAATGCGTTAAATCCGCGATCCAGTAATTAATAATGAAAGACTTTTTCTAGCATTTAATCTTTAAAGTTGTTAAGACTATTTTGAAAGGGGAAATAGCTGAGCGTATTGCGTCAAAGGCTAAGTGGAGGAGTAAAAATAAAGCGCACTCCTAAGTCAGCTGCGGTCCAGAATCCCAAAAATTTTAATTCATTTCATTTTTAGATCCTAGTCGAGCATTTTCCGTTCCGCAACGGGGGCGCAGAAATTTCGAAATACGAGACCACGTTTGAAAACGCGACCTCTCCGACATCAGTGGAATCGTTTACCGTGAAATATACTTTTCCATTTTCACGTTTCAATGAATTTTGACAACAACAAAGCTTAGTACATTCGGCGAACAGAAATTTAAATTTCGCACACGACCACGGTCACCACCGCGTTGCTACAATGTTGCGAAAGCCGACGGCTCGCCGTGTCCAATGACTTTTATTCCTTTATTTCCCCCCATCAAACAACTTTATTACGCATTCATAAAATTTACATTTTACTGCATTTCACGCGCAAGTGCGCGCAAGGAAACGCAAGCGAGCGCGCGTCCACCGACAATAAAGGCCCTCTTAAAAAGTTTCTCGTTCCCGGGTTGGCGGGTGTGTGGCAAAAACAAAAGAAAAAGAAGGAAAAATTTGACGGAAAACAAGCCCCCGGGACAAAGAAGACGAGAGACGCGTACCCCCTAAACATAGAACGCCGAAAATAAATATAAGCGTGTCGGTGAGGAAGAAAAGGAAAGGAAAGCCGCGGGGGTGCCGGTTGTTTCGGTGAAAACATTCCGAGCGGCGAAACAACGCGTTACCCGTCGAATTATTCACCGATCCTCTCTCGTGCTGTCTAGCTGTTCGGAGATCCCGCTTAAATCCCGGCCGATCTCTCTCTCTCTCTCTCTCTCTCTCTCTCTCTCAATCTCGCGCGCGCCGGTCTTGCGCTCTTTACGGGTGCTTTCTCATGCATCAGCGGCCAGGACGAATTTTCATACCAGGGGAAAGCTGTTGCGCGCCGGCAAATGATAAAAGTTACGAGCGAGCAAACAGAAAGGGGTGATTTACAAAGAAGAAACCGTTTGTCCCGCTCCCCCTTCGCTTTTTCATTCAAGAGGGCGCAAAAGCGGCGCGGTGTATACCCTAGAACACACACATGAACACAGAGAAAGAGAGAAGAGGGAAACTATATAGTCATCTCGCTCGGTTGTCGGCGTTGAAGTAACCGAGAGAGAAAGAAAGAGACAGACGGAGAGAGAAAGAGAGCCCGTGCACTCTGCGGTGTGGAGTGCACTCGTGCGATCGAGGGGTGGAGTTTAATTATCGAGACCTTGCGAGTTCGTTACATGCATTAGTCCGGTGGTTAGATAAAAGGCGTCCGCTGGCATTCTCTCTATTCCTTCGGTATCAAGCAAAGAACACAACTCTCGGTGATCCTCGGCGAGAGATCCCCCTTCGCGGCCCGCTTCCTCCTTCTCCTCCTCCTCCTCCTCGTCTCTCTTTGTTCTTTCTTTTTACTCCTTGGCCCACAGAGGCACGCACGCGTGCACACGTATATACGCATTGTCGACTCTAATTTCTCCCATACTGCCGCCGCCGCCGCTGCCGCGTGCTTGTGCATGCACAACAACCACGGGCGGACTCGGTTTTTAACGCTTGCCCCCACGAAAGAATTACGGGCGTAATTACCACACGGCAGGTATCATTATACGCGGATGTGCGTCCGTTTCTTTATGCAGATACGATTATTCGGCTTTTTCTCCTCTTTTCTTCCTTCTCCTCGTCCTCGTCCTCGTCCTCCTCCTCCGACGCCGCCGCAGCAACTGCCGCCTCCAGCTCGTTTTACTCTTTCCTCTTTTTTTTTTACCCTTCTGCCTCGAATAATTGAAATTAGCGGCCGGCTTCGTTTATTACGCGTTCCGTATCGCTAATTATCGTTACCCCGCGGCCCCTTTGATGCCGGCGGTTTTTTGTTTTTTCTTGTACGGCGTATATTTTACCGGAATCGCCCCACACACACCGGCCTTAATGATGTATCGCGCGAATTAAGATAAACCGGGAGAAACGTTCCGATTCGAAGACCGCGGGCGAGAGGAGAGAAGGCTCCGAGGAAACAGGAGTGCGGAAGGTCGCCACGGGCGGTCGAAACGTTTGAACGCTGGAAACATGGGCCGCCGCCTCTCGTGGAACTCGTTTTATCGAATCGGCCCCGGAGTATTCCGCTCGATCGAGATTGTACGCCGGATTACTCGATTATGCCGGGGAAATTTCGAACCTTGAGATCGTTCCGTTCGGCTCCGCGAGGACTAAAAACTTGGCCATTTCGCCCGGCCTCTTTCGCCAATAAAATTTTAATTCCCCTTCCCCCCTCCGGTTAAAAATACTTGTAATCCTTCGATTTTTCACGCATTCCGCCCGGAATCCGTCCGATCGTTGCGCGGACAACCGGCGCGGTACACGTCGTGTTCGAAACTTTCCCTTGGCTGGCAGTGGCCGGGTCCATTTCGACCCGGTGCGTCGAAGTCCGTCATTTGACCATCCGGCTTCAGGCGATTACCTCGAACTGGCTTCGTTGAGAGCAATCGTGGAAAGTACTTAAAAAGAAATTGACGAATAAAGTTAAAATCATCCATTTGTCGAAAAAGTACACTTTCTGAGAGTTAATTTGGAACTAGAAGACTAGACAGAGTAAATGCGAATTTGAATTTCGTACGTAACTATTAGACTGTGGATTTTTATGCAAAATAAAAATTGTGTGATTGGAGGGAACAGGAGCTGTATGGACATTGATTTTTTCTTTTAATTATTTGGATAAGTTACACGTTACAATTTTCACATTTTTACTCGTTTTTGTGTTACGTCTATTCATTTTTATTATAAATATATGAAATTCGTAGACTGAATGAAATACGTGTTAGCAAATTGCAGTCAACAAACACGTTAAAACAGCGTCTGAATCGGCTCAACTTCTACCGCAAACATGTCGCCCAATTTTCGGCAAGACCCGATCAATGATAACTACCCCTGGGGCGTGAGCGCGAGGGTAGAAATCGGTATGACACACTGCTTCGAACGATAAGTCATCCGTTCCCCCTTCCCTTTCCATAAATTGAGCAAATATACGCGACCACACGAGTACAGACGTGCACACGCCAATCTTACATACATTTACAAATGAATATGGAAATGTGTTACGGGCTGTATCGAGTTAGGGGCTTTTATGTAGCAGTATTGCACGATATTTTTTGGAATTATTTTTGAATCGTGTTGAACTAAAGCTGCGGAAGATGTAAATGCCAGAAAATTCCATTCGTCAATCCATGAACACATTATTGTGCATTGTAAAATATTGATCGCTAGCGACAGTTCGTTGGTCGATACAGGGAATGGGCGTTGGTCCTTAGGGGTTAATGTATGAACATTGATGGAAACCTGAAGAAGAGCCGACTGGGGGGAGGGGAGGGGTATGCTTCAATTTCATTAGGATTTGGTGGATCGATAGGCATTCACGGAAATTGCAGCAGCAATTTAATCAGAATTTAATCACTGATAATTAACTGCTCGTTTCTATAAGAAGCCGTTCACATTTTTACGGTGGCTACTAGCACAGTTGCAGCTAGATTTCATAACAAATCAAGAACTATGAAATTTTCATTTATTTCTTATTTATCTTTCCTATCCGGAGAACCCATTAAAATCACAAGTTCCTGTTTGCTACGTTTGGAATCTCGCGCATAAAACTGCGGATTCGTACGGACATTTTCAGCTCATTATCGATTGCACAATCGTGCCGCGGTCGTACGGAATTTTTTTGCTGGTACCCGAGCCTCGCCCAACAATTCTTTTCCACCAGATGGAGAATCACGACGAACGCATTCTTCTTCCCCCGTTTTAAGCATGAAACGCTCGAGGTCCGTCCGATTTCATATAACAGGGCAAGGTACCTATTTCAGTTCCAGGAATTGACCCCACATCAATTATCAGATCGAGTTCAGCCGTGCGTGAACGTAGAAAAGGATAGCGAGTCGGTAGACCGGGAATGAGCTAGACAGAATGGCGGTACACGGGATTCGTCGGATGGCTCCCCGATACTTCAAAGCGTGCTGCGCAGCCTGCGCCGCCGTGTATATCACTAATCCGACAGAAAAATTTACTTATTTTTCACCGTTTCCATCAAATATTTGCCGCCGGTCTGGCCGAGGCTCTGGTGAAAATAAATCCAGATGGAACAACCCGTTTTATGTTAATGCTAATCGCACGGATATTAACCCTTGCTCGGCGCGAAAATAATTTCAAGGACGACACACTCGGGTTTCAAAAGTCTGCAAACGCTGTCCTTGCCTGTTGTAAGGAACGAGATAATGTTTATTTATTGTTTGCTATTTTTATAAAATATTTTACCATTAGTCTGGCGAGGTTCTGATGAAAATTCAAATAGACAGAACCGTCTATAGACAGAATCCTATTTTATGACTTGTTAGGAACGTAATTGTTACCCCGGAATTGCTGTGATTAAAAATATCCGAGTACCCATTTTTAAAGATGCTGTACACAGCGTTCTTAAAATATGCAACACTGTCTAGCCAGGAATGTGCAAATGAAACGAGACTTCCGGAAGCGTGTTTTTTTTAATTAATACATGATATTATGCGGAATGATAATGCAGCATTATATACATAAAATATGCACCGCCTATCAGTGATTCGATGAAATAAATTCACTGGGGCCTTTACTCGCGCCGCGCATGAATTATGCATGTTGTGCAGTTTTTGAGAGTCTACGCAGATAGACGATTAAAATATTTAATTTATCAACGTTGTAATGCTTGTTAGCGTCTTATTCCGTATTAACACGATGATCATTAGGCTTGAATTAAATAGATTCTGTGTAGTAGTATCAGTATACCTTTTGTTTTCTATAGTCTTTAAAAATAACTGGCGACTTTTGTAGATCATTTTTTAGCTGTTAAAAATGTATGTAAATTATTCCGATTTAAGAGATGCGAAATTTGGAGCAGCGGCATAGGCGTAAATTAATAGCCAATCGGATATGTTACAAGCTAGTCCAGAAGCGTCCCCTTTACCTCACGGTACTTCTTGGATGTCATGTAATTGTATATGGCAGACGCCGGAGTGCACGTGATGTTTAAAAAAAAAAATGAAAAAATGCCGTTCCCCTCGGGCACTGTCACCGAAGTGACTCTGGTCAGTCAAGAACTCGAGCATAGCGCACGGTTATAAAATCTTTTCACCTTTTCATCAGAAAAATCTCGTTAATTCACTGATCTAAGTTTTAAAAATAAATTGTTATATAACAAATACAGCTTCATCGCTTTACCTTGTCCATTAAATCAAAAAGTTTTCTCAATCTAGTTCAAAGTACTGTTTCAATAAAAATGGAACTTGGAAGTATCTTCGAAATACTTCGTTTAAGCAACATATTACGCTAAATGCAAACATTTTTTTATAATCACGATATTAAAATACATAGAAATTCTTTGAATCGGTCGAAATAGAGGAAGATACATCTTAGTGTACCTCGAAGCAGCATTTTAGTAAAAAATGGTACTTCGAAGTGTCTCGGAAGATATTTTTATCCCATTGAACAACGCATGCCAAATCGACCGATATTTTAATAAAAGTCATGCTTTGAAGCGTCTCTCGAGGCCATAAACGGCAACCCAGACCGTTCTGGTGTATCAGTGGCGTTTTCGTGAAATAGTGTTAGGCGATCGAGGTTGATGGATGGAAATGGGACAGCTTTGTGTTTGTCCAGCGAAGGGTGAACGTTACGAACATTTCGAGACATTTCGTTTTATCGCGGTGTGTCGTGGGCGTTCTTTTGTGCGAGGACCGCGTTGCGTAAAGGCTCCGTTTTCAACGTTTCATTTCGTAGGAACGCTTTTACACGCGCCGTCTCTAGGTAACGGTAAACCCGGCGTAATGCAGACACATTAAAGAATACATTACACCTCCGCCGCGCGAGCGTGTAATGCCTGCGAAGTAAACGCTGCAAATGGATGCGCCGCCGTCACCGTCGCCGCCGGCGGGTTCCTTTTCGGTGTACACTTTCGTTTAACTCATTAAGTCGCGCGACGCGAATAATTTTCGGCCGGAGTCGTAGACGAAATGCATTAACGATAATTGTGCTTTTACGCGTGGAATTCGGCCGGGGGCCCGATCACGGAATGGGATGCGTTTTTATCTGTAATTTATGAATTTAATCGCGGACTACGCCCCGCGCTGCATCGATTTCCGAGATCGCCGAACGTTCGAAAACATTTCACGGGCCACCTTTTACCGGCTTTTTTCTTCTTCTTCCTTTTTCTTTTCGTACGACCAATGTAATTTATACACCGCGTTCTGCAACTAGCGATGCGTGTAATCCGTTAGATTGTAATTGGAGTGCGGGACGACGCTATGCATTCATAATATTTATGAATATTTATGAATATTTATGAATACGTTGGGCATACGAGCCATAGAATGTTATTAATATCTAATGAAAGTGGTAATATCGGTACCCAGGCGCCCATTTAAATTGTACTTTTTCACAAATTATCTTGCCTTCTTATAAAACTTCAAGCCTGTAATATTATTATCTATGATATTCAATTTTCTCGACCATTCGCGCAAGGAGCAATCAATCCCTCTAATCACTCGACTCTTTTTATTTTTGTTTATTTATTCGAAGAGGAAAATCACAAAGTATCAGATATGATCGAAGAAAAGCGAAGACGGCGAAGAAACAATTTTATCAATTATGAAACTTATAATAAAATTTATAAGCGCGACAAATGCTGTAAATGTCACGGTTTTTCGACAAAAAGTTTTTCCGAAGGAGGGACCTTTGTTTGTGACCTTTTTTTTTATTGTTCTATGGAAATTGCGATTGGTATTGTCGATCGCGTTTATTTCAGGTCGTAGGAGGTAACAACCCCTTTAAAATAGTCCTAAAATACTTTCCGCGCTCCATGACTTAAGTACCGAGCAGCACTCAGAAACTAACTATAAATACAGTCTTTACCGAGCCCGGATGTTACTTTGATACCTTTGAAATGCTGACTTTTGTTTACGAGGGTTGGCGACGCTCAACCATGGGCAACGGGGTTTAATTCCCTTTGATGAGAAATTCAGGCTAGACACGTTCCTATTGAGAGACATTCCGGCTCTCGAAACAACCACTAAAACTGTAACCTCTATTTTTACTGTTTTCCCCCCGTTGCGAAGTCTCGGGCTTCTATTTTTTCGCTTCATACCGTTACAAGCAGCGCAAAAAGAGAGAAAAAAGAACGTCCCGGACTTCTGGTTTTCTTCCTTCATTTACATAGCAATAGAATTTCATTTTCTCCCTTTGTATCGTCGCGAACGAATGATGCGTTTCATACGTCTGCGGAGTGCAAGCATATTATTAGTCTAGTTCGAAGAACCTTTTTCGATTTACTTTTATTTACTGTAAAGAATCTACGGTGTGTAAATATATTATCGGTTTCGCTCCAAGAATATTTTCAATTCTTTACAATTTACAACGAAAAGTTGTTCACTTGTAATGTTGTGCACGAGCTTTAAATTTTTAAAAGAAAATAAACTTTAAACTTTAAATTGCAAGTAAACAAAAAGCATTATTCAAATTTAAATAAAATCCGAATTAAAACGGTAAAATCAGTTTGTCCTTTTTAAAGGGGTGGTGTATCGTAGGAACTTCATTCTTTATGAAATGTAGAACCGCAGGGAACGAGAATGAGATTTTAAATGTTCAGCCATTTTGAAACGGTAGATACGCGGCCCGCGCGGCTTTTTGGCTTACGTGTCCGGCGGCGTATAAAGTGATTTTCGTTTGACGACATAGAACAGCATGGGGTTGAACGTTGAGCATCATTGAAGCGCTGTGTACACATTAGGCATTCTCGCAGCCTCGCAGCTGGCCGACTCGTGGCCGGTAAAAATCATTCGGTCAAAAGTGTTGTCCCCGATCGTTTCTAAAAGCCTTTTTAATAGGCTTTTATCGAGGAATGCGCGGACTTGCTCAAATAAGTTTTCTTTTTCCTTTCCTAAAGTGGGGGCGTTAAAATGTATTACACGACATCTATGAAACTTGAATCCTCGGGATCCAATTATCCCATGATCTATGGGGATCGTAAAAGCTTCTCTTACGACGTCATCCTTTGCGCATCCCCGTTTCTCATTGGAATAACTGTACTTTCGCCCGCGGATAGTTGTTGTGCAGCCAGAAATCGATCGTTCGATCGTCGATACTGAAGAGTTATAAATTGGTTGGTTTACAGTTGTTGGTAACACGGAAGGCAGCGACTCGGAAGAACTTCTTGGCGGTGTCTCGGCACCTTGTAGCGGTTCGCCACCGGAATCCAAGCCAATTTTGTTAGAAACAGAAGCTCCGCAGGTCGCGGTCGACGCTTCCACCAGTCCCACACCGGCAACCGGAAATGACGAGCAACCGAGCGCCAGCACGACAAAGCAACTTAGTTTCGAGGTATTATTAAATCCTGTAAAGTGAACTAGTTGTAAGGTTACACCCGATGTGCGTATGACCGTGGGTGTTTACACTCCACGACAGTTAGTTACGTAAAGCTATGTCCCCACGGAAGCAATTTCGTTGGCTTCTTTTATTTATTAAAAGCGGCGACCATTTCGCGCTACATCAACCAAAAGTAGCTCCGTGTTTCTTCAGCGTGGACGTAGCTTTATACCGAAAAACTGTGATGGCATATAAATACGTTTGTTCGCTTAACGATTCGATGGCGAGTATTTCGCAATGTTTTCGCCGTTTAGTATCTCCGCCGGCTCGTCGTTTCTGTCATAAATGCATAAAATCCGCAGTCTATTGTAACAATCGAGTCGGAACAACCGAGGCAATAAACGGCCGTAGGTAGACGACGAAGAGCTGTGTTACACAACCGATTAGAAAAGAACAAAAATGCGGGTTTATCGTGTTTGTAGCGAGTCAGGGTCGAACCGGAAACTTTCTGAGCGCATCTGCCGCGACGACGAGCGACAAGATTCGGCTTTGGGACTCTCTCTCTCTCCCTCTCTCTCTTTCTTTCTCTCTCTCTCTCTTTCTCTCTCCTCTCCCCTCCTGGATATGCGTACATATTCGAAACTCATTCCTTTATCCTCTTATTTATCCCGGTTTACTCTCTTTCAGGAATTCGAATGCGACGTGTCGGTGGCGGAGGGCGACAGAAGGAGGCAGGAATTCTCGTTCACTCTATACGACTTCGACGGCCACGGGAAGATAACAAAGGACGACATAGCCGGCCTGGTGACCACCATTTACGATACTCTGGGCGCTTCCATCCAGGTACCGCCGTGCGGCAGCAAGACGATTAAGGTGAAATTGACGGTGTCGCCGGATCAGAGAGGCAGCCAGACGAGGACCGGCTGTCCGAACGTATCTCAGCCTCAGCCTCAGCCTCAGCCCCAGCCTCAGCCTCAGCCGGCTGCCGCTGCCAGCTTTTCCGGAAATCCGTCCTGCTGCCATTTGAAGCACGCGTCCTGCAACAATGCCGCGACCCACACCACCGCACACGGTTTGCGCAGAGTTCCTAGAAGGAGGAGAGCACCACGACACCGTTGTCAGGTAAGATTGATGCCCCTTTCAGGCGAAGTTTCGAGTTTCGTTTTATGGGACTACCTTACTCTCTCTCTCCCCCCCTCTCTCTCTCTCTCTCACTGTTTCGGAGCGCGCCCGGCACTCTACTCCGCTCGTAACTCGACAATTCTAGAAGCTACAGTTGGATTTATCGACTTTCGGGCTCCCGAGATTTATCGTCCCGCGGAAGAAACTTTAATCGATTTTAATTAATATCGCCGCGCCACGGGGACTCCTATTAGAGTCCTCCGCTGCTGATCTGTTCCCTTTAGGCTTCGGAACTGTCCCTTTTCGAAACACAGCCGCTCCCGCGGGATATTAAAGAGTTCTTCAACTCTGATCTTCGCGTTGGATGTTGGTCGGGACCCCTCGGACCCTCGCGCAATCAAATACCATCTCCATGACTATTTCCTTTACAAGTTTACGAATCGTTCCTATGACTTTCGAATAAATTTCCGTTTCCGGACAATGAGTATTTACATATCGTTTAAACCTTCGAAAAATTAGCAATAACAGCTGCAGGATAATCCATCCGAAAATCCAGTCGGCTTCGCAAGACCGTTAAAGTATTCTATGAACGTGGAGCTACTGCTGCAAACTCGAAGGACTGATTCGTAAAATATTGAAAACAATTAACTTCGTTTCGTAGAACCAACTGTATCAATTATTTCGCGAAATAGCTAAATGATGCGCGCGATAACGATGTTACAACGAATAAAATGTTTGGTGTTTTCTCCCCTTGTTTAGACCGAGCAGAAGGAAGTGGATTCCCACAGCGAAGATGACGGTGAAAACGCGCGAACGAATCGAATAAAGCAGGAGGAATTACGCAGAAGGGTGGGTCCCTTGCCTCATTTACCATCACCCTATTCGAATAGCTCCGAGGGCGATATTAGCGATGACAGTGACGTTTCCCCTGCAGTTTCCCCCTTGACGCCTCTCCTCACGACTAATCAGCGAAAACGCAGCGGTGCCCTACAAAGGCAACAGCTCTTGGAAATTATTCAGGCGAACATGGAAAAGAATAATCTCAGTTTTCATACGTCAAGGTACGCTGATCGCGTTTAACCGGCAAAGGAAACCAATTATTGCGGAATTCTACCTTTTTCTAAAGAAAAAGAAAAAATTAAAGAACTACCGAATCGCTATGTCTGCTTAGAAACTCGTGCCAATGATTTTTGTCAATATTTTTCTGAAACTGTTAGGTATAATTTTCCAATATGCTCTCTGTCGAATTTCGACGCTTGTGTAAACAGGATCCATGCGGGTAGTTAAATTACCTTAAATTCTAAGCCTAAAAAAAAAAATAGGTAGGATTGAGCATATTATATTCGTACAGTATTATTACAAATTGTTCTTCGAAAGAAAACAGACAAGCTACACCCATTGTCATAATCTCTGTCCACCCTATCGCAATCGCTCCAAGCGTATAACATACGGAGAACAAGAGTGGGATGGACAACACTTATGACTTCGAATCTTTTTATAAAAACAGACTGCAATTAGACAAAATCAAATTTTCTAAATAGAATCTGTAGAGATCGATGTTAAGTAAAAACAAGTGGAAGATAACTGCGAGGAGTATGTCGTGTAAATGAACAAAAAAAAAAAAAAATTGTAGCTTATCCCCAAATGGACTTGGCCGAATGTGAAATTAATGTGAACGTTTTTCGATGCAGGAAACGGCACCAGAACGAACAAGCGCGCATTCCAACGCAGACTGCACACGTCGAACCGTCAACCCACTACAACAATCAAGACTGTCGTTCACCATCGGAGTCCCGGCCGACGACGATGGCGTACCTGAAGACTGCGCGGGAGAAGACGCAGGGTTTCACGTCTTTCTCCAAGGTACCTGCGAAGACACGGGGAAACCTTCGGAAAACACGGCCGCAGTACGGTATACCGCGGAACAACAGCGCGACGCAACCTCCGCGAGCATACGTGCAACCGCAGGTCATGTCCCGCACCGTAATTAGTCCCACCGTCTATCCGGAGCAACAGACGACGACGGTTAACGCGAACCGTAACGCCGGCAACCTGCTACCGAACAGTCAACACCCAGTGAATCAGCAACCCCCGACCACCAACCATAATGTTCCCCGTAACGAAACGCAGTTCAATCAATCGCAGCAGTGCGGTAAGTCGAGCAAGAAGCACCAGCTGAAACACGCGACCAGAGAACAAGACCAGGCCAGAGCTATGGTGCAGGTTGTGCGTTGGCTGGAACGGGAATTCTCGCAGAACGCCGCTGCGAACTCCGGTCGGAAACACGTTCACGAGCACATTCATCATCATTATCATCATTACCACACCGAGGCTCTTGTTTGATACGTTCACCTGCGAACAGATTTCAGGAATCGCGTTGACCCCCAACTGGTAGAACCGAGCTGAAAGAATCGGTTCCCTCCGAACTTGAACCCTTATTCGTTCGTTTTTATTAACTCTTGGAAAGACTTTTCAAAAAGAAAGAACCTCTTCGTATGTGTAATATTCGTTTTTACTAAATTCGAGAATGAAAATTAGTTTCAATTTGCAGCATTGGAAACGTAGCGAGACAATAAAACTTTATTCAATTATATTATAATGAGCATACATTTAAGTAAATCCAATAGTCCACTTAAGAGCTACATATAATATTAGGTCCAGTCGTAAGTAGCATTGAAAAATTATTGAATCAATATGATCTGACAATAATAATAAGAATAGTTAAATAGAATAGCATTTATTAAGTCTAATAATAATTGAGAATATGAATTTTGGTTTGGAAACCATTGATGAACGAAAGAAACTGGTTTTTTGTACAGCTGGCGAGTACTACCAGTTCAGGGTCAAATTATAAACACCCATATAATTATAAATTCGAATTATAAACACGTATCCATTCGATTAATTCCAAGCAGTTTTCCGTCGAGCGATTTGTTGAACTATTCCTACCGTTTGTTAGATTTTGTTAACCAGTGATTGTACACTTTTTATTTGTTGAAATGCGATCAGTTACTGCCGAAATAGTTTCAATTCCAAATGCGACAACCGAATATGTTGTAAAATGTCTTCTCATTAAACACTGATGTTCAGTTTGGTAGAGGTTAAACGATTTATTTTATGTGGGTTAGACGAGAATTCTGACGTTGTTTTGCGAGCGTACAGTTTTGAGAATCACTGCCACACTTCGTTCTTCCAAAAGATAGAACGCTTTCAAACTCGGTTTGTGAGTAATTAGATCAATGACGGATCCGAACGAATGCTCCGTTGGTTTGTAAGAATTGTACGAACGAACGAGTAACATTTTTGGATCGGCATTGATGACATCTAAGCGAAATGATATATCGAGAAGTTTTATTCTTGAGACATATAATCGTGTTCATCTTACTCTCTAGGACTTGTTAAGTATTTAATATATATTATAGGCTGATCCATTTTATTTTCTTTTTCTTGGGGGGGGGGGGGGCGACTTCCAAAGCGGATGAAAGTATAACCGGGCGTTTTCATCTTTTCGTAAATAGTATTAAAAAAAAGATCTAAGACGATACCAATGATCTATTATACTGAAAGGTTTACTAACGCGGTTGTTATTTAAAAAAAAAAATAAATTTACAGTTTACCGCTGTAACTCGATATTTGTATTCCTACAGATACAACAGGGACTTATTTTGTACATAAGACGTTCACGGGATAATTAATTCGTCGATTCTGCTGATCAGTTTACTCGGTAACCACGAATCTATACGACTATAATCGCGGGAAATTTTTATTTATATGTATAGTACAACGTACAGAGATCTATTATTGTCACGCGAAATTTTTGTTGAAACAGAAACGATATTCACGCAGGTTTTTGCTACAAGCTCTTAATCGATCTATTTATAAGAGGTACTGACATTTTTTACAAGACAGTATTAGCGCGAAACAGTAATGTAATCGCTATATCGCTGCCTGGGATATTGATATCCAAATCGAATTTGACTACTTCGTATACGCATGTGAAATGTACATTCACAAAAAGTAGGAGACATTGTAGATTCGTGACGTTTAACGATGAGGGAGCTATGAAATCGTATACTTACGTAAGTGATAAAGTGCTTTTCTAACTCGAGCTTCCATGCTGAAAGTTTCAACAAATTTAGGCAGAGGTGTGCCTACCAATTTCTTTTTGTGGACGCCAAGCGTTCGAAAATACCTCGATAGAATTCCTTCGATCATTTTCTTTGAAACATTTCTGCCTCTCAATCGACACGCCCTGTGGGTCCAAAATATTGAGATGACATGACAATGTGATTAACAAAAATTGAAGATAATGAAAAATAAGGTAACCAGTTTTGCAGTTTTCAAAATAAATGTGAAGACTATGATCGATTTACTTATAAAGTATGGACTTACTTTGCTTGTTGCTTAAAAGGCTCAGTCGGACCAGCAAGTGTTACTTCACAGACCCGTAAAACAAGACATGTATAAACATTTAGTGAAGAATTTGAAATCGTTTGGTTACTATAGAAGTCTTGTAACGGATCTTACATTCTGGAATTCACTTCTTCGATCGTTTGTTAGAAAGCATAGTGGCGATATAAACAAATAATATTATCAATACCGTTGATATAATTACAGTATCCCAATTATAGAAACATACCAAGACTTTTATGGTTACCTTGTATGAATATTCAATGTTGCAATTTTTATAAGCAATCATCATCCTCATAAAAAGTGCAACACAAGTCAATGGTGCTCTCATATTTCAACGAATACAATAGTTTACCCTGTCATGGTGTCAATGACTCTTTCGTTGTATTTATATGATATTTCTCGACAATACAAGAAAGTATTAAGGTAATGTACTTCTAAGGGCACAATTATGAAATTCGTAATTCGACCCAAACCTTGCGAACGACGAAACGGAAGTAAAATGAGTGATTATACAGTAGAATATTATTACTGTTCTTATTGTACGAATTTAAATGTAATCATAAAGTTTAAAGGAAATTCGATTCCTCTTTACAGTACTGTATTGCTCATAATTATTTGAACATTGAATCCTGATTCAGTTCTTGACTTACATTTCTCATTTTCATTACTGCAAAATTAACTTCAATTAAAACCGAATATACTCATTATACTAATTATAAGTAATTTAATATGGCAGTAAATTCGTAATTTATATTTCCCTTGAATGAAATCTGTAATGGCGAAATGAAAACGAGTAAAGCCCTGATTATTCACATTAAGTAATTCTTCAAATAATTATGAGTGGTATTGTATGTGCAATCCTAGTGTATAAATAATGATCATAAAATGTCGGAAGAAAATATTATCTATACATACCCTTTCATATGTAACTTTCAGCACAAGTAGAATTTTGTAACAAGAAAAAAAAAAAGAAAAGGATGGACTTGTTAAGAGTGCCTTGTCATATCTCTGTTATTATACAAATATTTAATTATTGAATCTTGTTTATGTGACACTTGAATTCCAATGAATCGTTCAAAATCGATCCAGTTACAGCAACTCTCTTCATTAGCGGTATATTAGTAAATTACTTATCCTTTATATTATTCGGAAATGCATGATGCTTAGATCTAAATAACGGAAAATGTTATGGATATTTTTCTATCGAGGACTCGACGAGGAGAGTATAATTATAATATTTATTAATTACAATAGATATTACTAACAAATACGATTAGAGACAGTTGCTACTTGTATATTTAGTCTGGGATGGTGCCACTGTCCAGAGACATGTAATTTTATATTGATCTTTGTAATCATTGTAGATATTTTGTGTAATGTATTTTTTATTGATATTTATTAAAACACATTTTGATACTACATTATTTTGCATCCACCTCTAATTCCTTTTATTCCACACATCCCTTGTTCCCACTCTTACAATTTTTAAGTCTTATTATTTAAATTTTAATGTGAATGTCGAAATTACTGCTACTAACAAAAATGTAACAAAACTATTTTATTCAACACGAATTTATATGAATCAATTTTCTCCGTATGTAATACGATACTGCCTAACTGACTAAATTACTGTCAATCAATTTCGTATATACCGCCAATCTTTCTAATATTCCTCACTAAAACCAGATAGCGCCATCATAGTTTCAGACTCCATTCCAACCCTAAAATTTGTAAATACCAGAGAGGAATGAGAGTGCTCACGCCCGGGGTTTCGGCGTTGACACTTTCGTAACATCGCCGTTTTTAGGATTGTTCGTGATTTCGTTTGTGGAGAAGGTAAAAACGTGGCAACGAAAGAGGAGGTGACGAGGTTTCATTTCTACGAGGTAGGTAACGAAGAGAGCGCAGCGGCTGTAGGTAATAGTACGGCGACGGTAGGTAAGCGTATCGACTGTGGGTAAGCAGGGTAGCGCGGTGACTGTAGGTAAGGAAGAGAGCGCAGCGGCTGTAAATAAAAGCAAGATCGTGTTAGCTCTAGATATGAGAGGTATCGAGTAGGCTCTGTACCGGCCGTGAGTGCGAGAGAGAGAGAGAGAGAGAGAGAGAGAGAGAGAGAGAGAAGTGAATATGATAAGGATGGAAAGTTCAGCGTGAGGCGAGAGCGTCAAAAGTGCGATTTCCAGCAGTTTTCCTGGAAATCTTCACGTTGCATGCTTGAGTGCATGAGAACAGAACCGGGCAGCTTCTAGCAGAGAACAAAACCGAGCAGCTTCTAGCAGAGAACAGAACCGAGCAGCTTCTAGCAGAGAACAGAACCGAGCAGCTTTTAATGTGTCGCTGCTAATGATGCAGGCACATACGAGGTTGTCTGTGATGCAGATAAGATGATGCAGGTTCTGGTCCAGGCTAAAAATTAGACTAGGGGGCAGCATTATACCGGGGACACTAAAATCCCGGGCGTGAGCACTCTCATTTCCTCTCTGATAGTAAATAAAATAAGTAAAGCTCGAGATGGACGCACGAAGACGTGACAGAGAACAAATTGGATTATGTGGGGTAGATAGAATTTGGGGTAAATCCCCAACACGTATCGAAGAGTAAGTATTTACAGTTTCCTCTAATTCTCACGAGTTAATTGATTTTATTGTCTGTCAGTACATATAAACAGTCAGTATTTGTGTGTGTTCGTATCATAACAACTGACTTTTAATTCAGTTCTGACGAAGATGAGGAGATCAACAAACACAAGGATAGTATCATCACAAAGGACAGAAAAAGGAAACATGAGATGAAAAAGAAGGTATGATAGTATAGTTTTCTCACTTATGTTTCCCTAGTTCGCTACAGATCTGTCACTCTAACGATGTGCTTCAATTTTAGAAAAGTAAGAAGATGAAGAAGGAAAAGAAGTCCAAGAAGGAGAAGAAGAAGAAACGTAAAAAGAGTAAAAAGAAATCTGACACTAGTTCTGATAGTGAATCAGAGGGATTAGAATGGGTAGAGAAGAATGGATCTAACGATAAAGCAAAGGTTAAGAGGGGTTCCAGTTCGGATGAAAGTGGTGACGAAGGCATATTGGGTCCAGTTCAAAAACCACATGTGACATTGTCTGCTAAAGATTTTGGTAAAGCTCTTCTGCCTGGAGAAGGTGCTGCCATGGCAGCATACGTTGCGGAAGGAAAACGTATACCCAGGAGAGGAGAAATTGGCTTAACTTCGGATGAAATTGCTTCGTATGAATCTGTTGGCTATGTTATGAGTGGTAGCAGGTAATTTATGCTGTTGTGTTTTACAAGGAATTATATAAAAGAATTAAAATCTAATTTCTAACCTTACATCTTTTTTACACAGACATCGGAGAATGGAAGCTGTCCGTATTCGTAAAGAGAACCAGATTTATTCTGCTGATGAAAAACGAGCACTGGCTATGTTCAGTAAAGAGGAAAGACAGAAACGAGAGAATCTTATTTTGGGACAATTTAGGGAGATGGTTAATCAGAAGTTAGCACAAGAACAGAAAAATAAATGAGACAATTCTTTTATATGAAAGACATGTGATCATTTATGTTTTATATTGTAGAGTGGTGATACAAAATGAATGATGAAACGTTGTTTGTATATGTACAAGTGTATGTGTACAAATTCTGAAGGATATGTGTACATATTATATTAATAGATATGATCTAGTATTATTTAACTCTAATTATAAAGTTCTTTTACACTTAATCTAATTAAGGTCAATTAAAACAATTTTTATTTTGATCAACCGATAACAATTTATTGCTGAACATGCTAATTACATAAAAAATGATAACTGTATAGAAAAAGTCTATACTTTTTGATTACTCTCCCAGTCTAACCATCCTCCAATATAGTTATATGCACTGAAATATAAATAAATTTAATTAGCTGGTTTCAAAATATATAAAATATAATTCTCTATGTAAAATTTGTTACTATCCAACAAAATTTTAATACTTTTGATATCCAAGCTTTTGTATTTCTTCCTGTACCATTGCACTTCTTTTACCAGACCTACAACTTAATATGATCTTTGTACTTTTTGAAGGTTTTTCTTTGTTGAATCTACTTTTAAAGTCTTTCTCAGTCAGATTCAGTAGAGAATTAGTCACATCTCCCACTGGAATAATATAGTATGATAATTAATATTTAATGTTCAACATTAGAATAATATTGTAATGAGGCTAATGAAAAGCTGTACTTGGTATGTGAATACTTCCTGGTAGTTTTCCTGTCTCATCAATCTCATTTTGCTCCCTAACATCAATAATGAGTACGTTGTCATCCTTTTGAGCTTTTAAAATGTCTTTATAATCTAAATTCAATTGTTTTGCATCCCCTTCTGCCATGCTTTTAGTAGACTTAGAAACTGTTGAGGTTGAAAAATGCAAAGTTGATTGATCTAAAAAACCGCATAAACAAATGTTAGTACCTTTAGAAAATATATAGCGATTAAGTTTCAACAATTAGAAGAGTTGACAATAAATAAACTGATAATTTTCTAAATACTTTTTGTATAAATATCTTAACATATCGAGATTATTTGTAGTATTAATGTGTCTCTTAAAATATCATGGAAAAACAATTAACAATATCTTGCAAATTACCGTGAAAGAAAGGTCTATATGATATGACGTTCAACAATTTGTTGTAAGTAAGTGTTTTTTGTGCAATATGGGAACTGCAGTAAAACGATTCGATAGGAATTAATAATCTGCAAAACTGACGTGTTTTGCAACAAGTCATAATTAATTTACAAGTAGTGGACATGTTTCTGGTTTGTACACAACACCACCGACAGCAGCTGTTACCCCAAAGTGATATTGGACATTTAAATACCTACCTATACATGTGAGAGTACTATAACTCAGGGTGTGTTCTAAAGCGACTACACTACACAAGTGTTGTAATATTTCTTATATTAAACTTTTAATTCATTACGTTCATTATCATATAATGACATTTTTGAAGATAAGATATCAGTACGATTTCCTATCAATTTTCTCCGAAGTGGCTGCAACGAATTAAAGCGTATCAATAATGAACGTGGCATAAGAATTTGTTTCAAAATAGCAGGATCGTAGAAATTCTTATGCGATAATGTCGCAGGTACTTTTATTTATCAGAAACATTCGAATGCGATTCGAACCGTACAGTGATAAAACAAAATCAATCAACGAGTGTCAACCAAACAAGTGTTTTAAGTCGATTTAGCTACGCGTTTGGAAAGCAATGAACTCGGCATAAATCTCAGCCCCGAAAGTAAAATGTAAAAATCTATATTCGGTAGGTAAAAAAGAAGAAAGGAATTTTTACAGCGATTGTAACGCTGGAAAAAAAAGGAGGTACAAAGATGACATTTTTTGTGCATTGCTTTATAGTGAATCATCTACGGATGGAGAAACGAGTCGGGAAAGATTAGAAGAGTCAGGAAGAGCGTATCCCGTTTTCGTATACGTCGCACCCTGATGAGGAATGCGGGAACTAGCGATTTTTATTTCTCGTGCGTGGAGCAGTAAAGTGTACTAATTTATTGAAATAATTACGACACTCATCCCGTTTTTGCACCTTCGTATACTGTGAGTAATTAGAGAACAATCTTGTTTGGCCGTCTATTCACGATTCGATCGCACAGCATGCGAAAACCCTCGTTGGACACACGTCGAGGATATTCTTTTGTTTATTTATGCAGTCCTTCAAGTTCAGAAAGCTATAAAAGTATTAAGATTCCGTGGAAAAAGCAACGTTCTCGGGGTATTCGCGATCTGTGTGCATCACGACGGTTCGCGGGACCACGAATATTTTCCCGCTGCGATGTTACGCATCAACGAAAAATCCAATATCTCCGGATTATCAACATTCCAGAGTGTTGACACCTCTGTCAGAGAGTGCTCTGCTTTACCATTACTATAATATCGCCGTCTCTCTCGTCGACACGGCTCCCCGCATAATTCTCTTTCGGTTTCTCGTTTTTCGAATACCGCGTAGTGTCAAATAAGATGTTGCACGGATAGGTTTACGTTCCCAGTGGTTTTTAGTGTTCCGAGATGTGAGTGTGATTAATCTGTGAACAATTGTCCGCATCCTTCTCGTTCACCTTCTCCACGAGTTCCGAGCCGGAGCATTGAAATATTTTATTAGCGTTCGCTGTTTAAAGGGAACATTTGTAATATTATTTTAAACAGTGAACGTCAATGGAAATGCAGTTGCAATAATGGTTCGAACTCCAACCTGAAAACTTCAGGAATCAGATAGGATATTTACAACCGTTGAAATGTGAAGTGATAGTATATTCTGTCTACGAATGCATTTTTAAATTCCTGACGTTTTTCCAGTATTTTTAACCGGATTATGTAAACAGATTTCACGCTTGTATTTTGTTTAATCTATTATCGATTGCAATGTTAATTTCGATAGTTGAGAAAATAAAACTTGAAGAATCACGTGTATTTTGTGCAGTACGCTTGCAGCTGCTATCTAAAAAAATATTTAGTTCGTTTTTCAATTAATTCTCCAGGTATTTTAGACACACATTTAAAGCAATACTGCGAGTGTTTCCTGTTTATAATAGTATTTTAAATATTTCCGTTTCAGTCAATGTTTTATATATTAATTTGTTCCAATAAATATCAAATTATTGGTCTTGTAAATTTCAATGTTACGCTTTCAGATAAAACATAGGAGGCATAAATGAGAGAATAGAAAAATGAGTTCTTTGCAACAAGGTAGCAGATTCTTGCCTTTCTCGAATAACAATATACAAAGGAAACAATTATCAATGCAAGGTATAATTTGGAACACGTTTTGCTTAGGAGTACTAATTTTTGTAATGAATTCTTTTGCATATTGCTGTTCTACATTTTTTAGGAGGTCTCCCACAAAGTTTAAGCGGTAGTGAAACTGATGTTTCAACATCCAATGAAAATTTGACCAACGAAGATCGATATGTAATAAGGCATACGGCCCGTCAAGAACCTCAAGGTCAAGAGAATCAACAGCAAAGTCCATCCAGGTCTTCCAGTCACAAAGAAAATATACCAAATATACAAGTAAGCATATCTTATTGTAATAATAATTTCTTATTGCAACAGTTCATGTTTTCTCATTTAGAATGTATTTCTTCATTTTTTAACTGTTACTGTGGTTTATAAACAGTACACAGTCTTGATTCTTATGTATTAGATTACAATCTATAGCACATTCTATTGTCTAACCAGTAGGCGTGGATGTTGCCTAATGCTACCTATGTTTTTTCAATGTACTGCAAATTACAACAATCAGTGTGATTATGTTACATAAGTGTAAACTGTTTCATTGCTATCCAGGGTAATCTGCTCAATAGAAACAGTTTGAAGGACAGTTTGAATGGTTCGAACAGAAACAGTTTGAAAGAGAATTTGAATGGTTCCAATCGGAATAGCCTTAAAGACAGCATCAATGGTTCTAATAGAAATAGTTTGAAGGATAACTTAAGTAACCGTACCAGCGTTGGTTCAAATAGAAGTAGTCTGGATGTGTCTACGAGTTCATATAATACGCTCATAATTCATAATGCTAACGATGACAACTCATGGGTACCATCTGGAAGGTAACAAATGTTTGATTAGCAAATTTTGCTTCTAGTACGATACTTTAATTTAGTGTACAATTTTGTCTAACTAGTGTTAACGATTCGATACACAGGTTATCAGGTGTTGTGAGAGAGCATGGCGATATGGGTTACTTGTATTGTGATGGTGGTGGAAAAGGACACTCAAACAGTCCGACTATGCAATCTTTATCGAACTTATCGCACGAAGATCATGTTTACGAGCAACCCACTAATGGAGGTTGTCAAGAAATTACAGACATACCAGACGATTATTTGAGTCAATCACAGGTGACTTCATTAGCGTTGCAAATTAGTGTAACAATGATAATGTGTCCAAACCGATGCTTTATACAGATATTTTGTCACAAGCAGGTTCTAAAACATCTTGCAAAAGAAGTGAAAGTACCATCGTACAGTAAACTAACGAACAATGGTGGCAATATAGACATGCGAATGCGAGATGGCGACAGAGGAAAGCAGAATGACAGCGAATCCGAAGACAGACCACCACCTTCGTACATGTCTGTGTTACTACCGTTAAAAAATAAGTCCAGACTTGTTGGGCCAATGGAAAAGTTGACGTTGTCGAGATCGCAGCCGGATTTGTCTAGAATCGGCAAACCAGACATCGACAACTACAATTTACGAACTACTTCTCCACGGTAATTGCACGAGGTCTATTAATGAATACTAGAGGTGTGCGAGAACCAGAAAAGACCCTGGAGAACCCGAATATACTCGGGAATTCCAATATTTTCGAGAACTCCTGACCCAACCAGATGTTTTCGGGTTCTCGCACACCTCTAATAAATGTGCGTTGAGCCGCATTGTAATCGCTATATTATTTGTAGGCCTCAAACGAAGGGAAGAGAGGAGACAGAATCTGCGACCGGTGAAATTTGGCCTCCATCAGAAATGATTCAGATAGTAATTCAAGAGAACAGTGCCTTAAAATTAGAATTAGAACGGTGTTACAACAAGGTCGCCAAATCTCAAAAATTGGAGCAAGAAATTGCGAAAGTGCACAGAGCGCACGAGGAATTAGCGGCGTCCTGCGAGCGTAGAGAAAAGCTGGAACGGGCTGCTAGAATGAGGCTACAAAACGATTGTAGACGATTAACCGAATTAAACCGCGCACTGAGAGATCAGATAGATTTAATGTCCGCACGCACTGATAGTCCCCCCGTCGTCGAATCTATGAGGAAAGAATTAACTCAACGTGAATTACTAATTGCACAATTGATCACACAAAGTACGTTAAACTTATACCGGATTTTTATTTATGAAACTACATTGTATATTTATTTCTTTTTTTAAATTTCGTTTCAGATAAAGAATTAGCCGCCGCAAAAGAAAGACAAGAGATCGAATTGGCAGCGCAACGGGCAACGTTGCAAGAGCAACGTACACATATAGATATCTTAGACACAGCTCTCACTAATGCACAAGGGAATGTTGTGCGTCTTGAAGAAGAAGTAAACGATTTTAATTAAACACCACCGGAGAGTTCGTGACTTCGATGTTACAAACGGTCTTGTTTTTACAGTGTCGGAAGAAACAAGTGTACGTGGAGAGAGTTGGTCAGCTCCAACGGGCTCTGTCTTCTCTTCAAGCGTCCAGTGACAGAAGAGAAGAAACAGAAAGACAGTTGAGAGGACAACTAGAACGGGAATTAAGAGAAGGCGGTGGCGGTGGCGGCGGCGGTGTTAATGGCGCCGAACAATCCTTCAATGGGGAAACGATTGCGGAGTTGAAACGACGAATACGCGAAAGAGACGAAAAAATCATGTCACTGGAAGGTGATGTGACGAAATGGGAGCAGCGTTATCTAGAGGAAAGCGCGTTGAGGCAAGCCGCAATTGATGCGGCTAGTCTTCCGAAGTGAGTCTTCTGGTGAAATCAACACTGTACTTTTAAATTACGTAGATGTTTATTAATGTGTACATATATAATGTCTGGTCCTAATTAGGGATGCTAAAATTGCTGCGTTAGAGAAAACGAGTCAAGATGCCGAGAAATTAATCGCAGAAGCACGGTCCGAAAAAATGAGACACATGGACGAAGTTCATGCTGCACAAAAGAAGTTGGCTGACCTTGAATCTAGGTAACAAGTGATTTAACTTGTGAAGTACAAGTGTTCTATGCGATCAATACAATTCGTTTTATGTTGAACAGAATGAAAGATCTAGAATCAAAATTGGCTGAGAGAGATGCTATGATCAGAGTCCTCCAAAAACACACGTATGACAAGGACAGTAGTAGCAGTAGTGGCGTTGGTAGCTATCCTGCTGCTCATTCGTCTCATTCAAGCACATCGGCTGATCATCACACCGCGCTCACGAGCACGCCAGAACTTGGTAAACAAATTTTTATTCAAATATTCTATACACGTGCCTAAATATTCCATCATTGATCCATCACTGACATTCAGTGTTCGTATAAAGTTACAAATTGTATACAAAATTACAAAATTCTTGCAAATTATATTTTCACATAAAGTTTTAAAGATCTCGGAATCATTAAAAATAAAGTTTCCATTATACTTTGTATTTTTCAAGTTTCTTTTTTAGATTCATATACAAACGCATAAATATTCGATGTTCACCTGTAACGTAATACCTCATTATAAAGTAAAATACTAATCTTCAATTTTTGTATTTAAAAGTGAGTAGTGTATTAGGTGGAGGCAGTGGTTATGGAAGTACTGGTTCTTATGGTGTTACGGACAGCTATAAGTACAGGAAGCAAGGCAGTTTCGAGCAAACAAATAAAAGTCTTGATGATCAATTAAAAGAGCTAGATTCCCAGCTGCTTAGTAAGGTATGCACAATACAAGTAAATGTATAATTTTCAAGTCACTAGCATCCACATTTTTTTTTACTACGTAAAAATTTGTACAAAGAACGGCCGAAAATAGTGGACATAATTTTATTTATTCACTGTTTCACAGTTACTTCACAGAATTTTAGTATTCATATCATCTGCGGACAACATAATATTTTTAGTTTTGCGACGATTGTATTTTATACTCTTTAGCATTTACTTCATAGATACAGCTACAGAATATGAAAAATATTACTGATTGTACGGTTAAAGGTATTCGAGTGTTGTGTTTCAATTAGTAGTTTAGTTGAGAATAGTTAATGTGCATCGTTTAATCAAAAATTAAATCGTTCCATTACCTTTTGTGTTAGTTCATTAAATGAAATTAAATGCTCGCTTCGATGGATACTCTCCACTTCGATAATCGAATATTTTTTACAATTGCAAGAATAATTTACTTCATTGTTTAGAGTTTAGATAATGAAGTCGTGTCACTGACGCATTAACTATTCTTCTATTGTTTTTACGATTGCTATTATTCGAATAACAATGTGTGTTCCATTAATTCGTTATTTTTTGTTAAAAAGTTTATATTTTCTTTTCTTTTATTTTATTAATGGGAACTATAGAAAGCAAGCTTTTTATTATACATCACTATTTTTGCTCCTGGCGTGTCTTCTTTGTAACAACAATAAAATGTTACATTTTTTTTTTACTACGATAATAAGTAAGACATTACTAATAATAGAAAGCGAACTTTGTATAGCATTAGAAAAGTTTTTTGTAGGTAATATGTAAAAAATGCATTCATTATCTATTTTTATTCACAAGCCCAGTAAAATTGTATTTTCACTAATATAACTTTTTGTGTGCCATTGATTTTTGCGTTTTACAATTAACTACACAATTTCGTAACATATTCTAGTTATCCTGAAGAAAGAATTGATTCGAGAAATTCACCGCACAGACCACTTCTCTGTGAATTTATTAAGATAGCAACTGTAGCGAGTCATGAGAAATAGAAAAATAGGGTTTCTTTCGTTATCTTTCATTTCACGAATACACAAAACATTTTTTAGTTATACAATTACCATCGTGTTTATCCTCTCCTACCTATCTACCGGGGTTGTTATTTTTCTGTGAACAAGATCAGCATTTCCATTAAACGTCACATCATGTTCTTAGTCTTAGTTGCTAAACGATAAGTATAAAAAGCGAGATCAATAAGTCGACTCTTTCTTCGGACTCTGGTCTAATCAACAAAACCGACCGCCACCCTAAAACCACAACTAACCCTGTCCCGATCCCGAGTGATCCCGGAGTGTGCATGCGCTGTTGTGGCGAGCACTAACCCCGTTCCAGGTCCCGGATCTCCTCTCCAACGCAGGCGTTTTGTTGTCTTGTTTCAGCGGGCACTTTGCTGTTTTCCAGGATTCTCTAATCCAGGCACTGCGTCGCGAAAAGGAAAAATACCCAAGCCACTATTGGCGGGTGTAGATAGCACAGGTACCTCGAGCACGGCCTCAAGCAAGAGTCGTTTGTTGGACGACTCGGGGGGCGAGGTCTCGCCGGGTATAATGGAATTCGCGAGCGCAGCCTCGCGGCTGAAGGGCACTGTCTCGCGGTTGTCGGACGGCAAGCCCGAGGACATGATGCTGCTGGAGAAGCAGGGCCGGAGCTCGCAGAGGCAGAGGATGCAGGAGGGCGAGCCCCGGCGTGCCGGAAGTCTTCCTCCCAGCTCGTTGCCGCGGCCGCCGAAGACCTTGAAATCGACCAACTCTCGTTACTGCCGGCTGAGCGACACGGAGGCCAGGAAGAAGTCGGACCCGGGCCCGGCTCTAGACGCTACGGCGAGCATGAAGGTGCGGGACGCTGGCAACTGCACCATCGAGTACGGTCGTTTCGACACGAAAGCGCAGCGCAGGAAGAAATCGTTTGGCGCGGAGCCGCTGGTGCCGAGCAGCAGCGTGCAGAAGAAGCCCTCCACCTCGGCGAGCCACGAGTACGAGCGTCTTCAGGGCGAGAATCTGCGCAAGAAACAACCCTCCACGACTACAGAGGTGAAGCACAGGGAGACACAGAGCCGCTCGCTGATTCCGCCGCCGTCTCGTCGCATCGGGGAGTACGGACGTCTCAGCGAAGGCACCCTGAGGAAGCAGACAGGCTCCAGGGGACAGAGCACCGGCAGCACCGTCAGCAGCAAAAGCGGAGGACGCGATTCCGGCGGCACCGCCAGCAGCGAGGCCTCCACATCCTCGCTGCCGCCGTCCAAGGCGAGGTCAATCCCGCGTCCCAGCAACTATCGCATTCAATTCTGATTCGCCCGGTTAAGGACAGGCCTGCGTTGCTCCTCGACCATCATTTGAACGGGCACGGAAGCTGCCGGCAGAGAGTATCGGCTTTCAGCCCCGTATTTCAGCTCGTCGCGCGGAGCGATTGGATTGTTCGACGCGTTTGCGCCGGTGACTCGACGTGTTCGTTACATATCAGTCGATGCGAATTGCTCTGGCACCGCGTTCGTTGACTACAATCCATCTTTGATTGCCGATCGTTGCCGATCCAAGTCAGTTATTGCTCTTGTTTCACGTATTTAACACTAGAGCTTGCAACCGCTAAACAGCAGCATGTGTTGCTTCCTAACAACGATAGGATTTGATTTGTTCAATATTTATGAACATTTTTAGTTTCAATGATTGTACAAGAGAAAATTAGGATTAAGTCATTTTGATCTGTCTGCTGGTTCTAGTGTTAAAATTGTGAAGAAAGCTCTTTCAATGACTCACTGGACATTGTCCCACGGCCTGGTCAACTAACGCGGTACTACTGTACTCTTGGAAATCCAATGTGAGTCATCAGGGGTCTACATTATAATGATAGTGAACGTGCTATATGGGTATTATGTAGTGATATTGTAAGTTATTTGAAAAGAGTGACTCTCTCACTAGCGAAATTCGCGAGCGGCTGATATGTAAAGCCGTTTAGCTTAATTGTAATATCAAGAGGTACGTCAGAGATAGTTCCCTTAACGAAAATCACAAACGGTCTCTACGGAAGGATTGTTCTTGGTCACCGGTGATCCACGCGGCACGAAACAGCACGAACGATTCTGTTTTTCAATGAAAATTCGCAACCTGCTGGGAACCATAGAGAAGAACGACGAAACCGATATGGAGCCGACGTCCCACAGCGAGCGTCGAACAGGTTATAGCGCTGGGGGGAACACGTTGGAAACTGATATCGATTGCAGAATCAAAAAAGCGAGACCATCTTCTTCGAGCACCTTTTGCTTCGTTCTTCTGTAGTTCGACTGCATAGAGTCCTAAACGTGCGTATATGCGCGAGCAATACGTGAACAGCCATAATAATGAGGCACTAGTTCTCTTCGCTGCTTTGTCGAGAGAACGGATATAGCGAAGCCGTTGGTATATTGTTGCGTAGCGATAGTGCATGACCTAGTCATTACCAAAGTAACTTCTATTACGAAATGGAATTGATTTCCTCTCATTTTTGTATACACCGTGCCTACGTCTCAAAACACTGTGGCCTTATCAAATGTGTATTCATTACAAAAAAGTACGTGTGCCTTGTAAGACTGCGTAAATGCTCGGTATAACTATAGTCTAAGGGAGTACGTTCAGGAACTTTTCAATTAGGAGGACGAGTTTCTCGGCCACACTTGCGTGGTCCTCGATGGATACAGTTGGATCAAAGTCAAATGGCCGATCAGGACTACCAAAATCCCCCACCGCATCTTCCGACTAGCTTTATTTTTTCCTGCACCGAACTGTTAAATCTCAAAAACTATCGTAGACGTACAAATGGGGAATCAGTCGGAGGCTCCTGTACTTTGATAATTAGTTGAAACTATGTTTTCGTACGCTAAACGACTTTAGGTATATATTTTACAATTGAATACTGCCAATGGCGAAAAGGGATTCAATTGTCATCGTACACGTATAAAACATTGATGTAAAAATGAGTTTGTTTCTTTATAAAATACAGAGGTGAAGATTGGACGTCAAGATCCCTTTTTCATTACTAATACTTAATAATTCTCTCGTACCGGTGAACAATACATTGATCTGTATTTGGTGAAGAGACAAAATCATTTTAATATTTCCTTGAATATCCTCCGACCTTTCTGGCAAGCCTGATCAAAACCTTTTGCCAAGGGCAGTATTTAATGTGAACGTTTTGTCTCCTCGCAGTAAACAAATTTCAAAATGGTGCTATGCACCCGTTTACACGACTACAACTCTTCGTATTATCTAAACGAGGTGGTGCGAAAGTTACAAATTTTCTCCTCATGCGTCTTCCCAACTAAAGTTTGAGAACTCGGGGAAATCTTCCGCTATACCACCCATAGATGTTTCGTTGTTTGCGTTGTAGTGTAGAATTTTGGAAGATTTTGGAACGGACGAGAGAAGTAAGAAACGTGCATGAGGCTCCATTGGTGGACAGCATTTCTCCGCTCTCACGCATTGTCTCTGCCCTCACACATTCGCAGTAAGACGTGTTGAGGAGTACAATACCACAAAAGGTGTCTCACCCGTAGACAGCAATGCATCACATTAATTAGTGCAGTGCTGTCCAACATAAGCTCCAGGGCTTAGGGAACTTCCACTTTGCTATCACAGACTCCCCCAATTTGCCACCATTGCGTCCCTTACTCTGTTTCTACAAGCACAATGCCACTCGCGTGTGTTCTATGTTATGGGAAACAAACTTCCTCGCAAACTCGTTATCAACACGATTAAGTATTGCGTTGTCCAAGTTACGCGCCGGGGTCGTAAATAAGTCCTAATCAATTATCGTCTTCTGAGTAGCAAAGTGATTCTTATTCTTTTTAATCTCTCACTCTTTCTCTTATCTTTTATCTCTCACGTTAAAAGAGATTAGACAATTTCATTCTTAGATCTTTTTTCAAATGAAATATTCGAGATTCAATATTGTGCAAGATTTTTCGAAAATAACCGTTTTAAAATACTGCGCGTAATTTCGAGGAGATCAAGTCCGACTGTAACTAGGTTTATATTTAAATCAATAGCCGACGATCGTACCCTAATAAATTCTTCTTTTCCTCGAGGCTCTATACAGTTTCGAACGGTTTCATACACAGAGTACCTTATTATATTTATTGCAGTAAACGTGAATATGTGATTAATTCGTTTAGCGGTCACCGCTGGAATCTCTGAAAATCCGAGTGTGTACGCTCTCGTTGCTTTTATAAAGTAATGTAAAATAGTGACTTTTAGCGGCACTGCAGGTCTAGTGTTAATGACGAGACAGAGGATACGTATAATGTCCACAACGTAATAACGAAGAGGGGGAGAAGATCCGCGTGCTCCATAAAAGTAAAAAAGGGAAGCTACGTCTGAAGTAGCCGGACTGGGCGTGAGTGGTCCTGAGTAGCCAATTGAGTTTGCTCCGACTGCACATTATATTTTTTTCTCTCTTTTCGGACTGTATTTGCTCTTCCGCCGAGAGAATATCGCATTTTTCCCCCCTTTTTTTTTCCTAATGCGTGCCCTACGAACGCGATCTTTTTTTAGCGCCGGCGTATCTTTGGGTACGTTTCTTGCCGGAAACGCTGCAAAGATACGGGGCGATCGGTTCCGCTTTTCCGCGGTGAAAAGCGCAACTAAGTGTTCCGGGGGTGTAGGAAACCAACCAGCGTCCGGTTGCGCAGCCGAGGGATTTAAAATAGGTTCTATATTTTTCTGTAATCATAGATTTTTTCTTTTTTTTTTTTCGTGTGTACGTCTCGACTCGACGATTTGCGTATCCTGTACGCAGCGAGAGAAGCAAACCCGTTACGTAATACCGTTAATTTAAGACGATATGAACGCAACGATGGAGAAATCATATACACATATATATACACAAATATGTATATATATATAATATTTAGGAATAATATATTTCATAATGAAAGAATATCTTTTTTCTGTAAAATCTGTCTCATCCACTCGTGAAGAATCGCGTGGGGGTCTCCCTAGTTTGACGTACTGGGGCAATTTTTTAAAAGAACACCACCGAGTGTGTTATAATTCCAAACTTGGTGAGCTTATTAACCAACGTTCGAAGAATATGCACCAATTTTTTGCACGCAATATCAATAACTCCTTTCAAAGTTAGTAGATTCAGTCGATTGATTTTTAAGACATTGCATTTGCCAGGCCCAAAAAATGCATTTAAAGTGCGAAGTACTGTCCTAGAGCGTACAACATGTAATTACAATTAATCAGCTATTCTATTAGCCATGGGGGTAATATGAGTTACACAATGCATCTGGAGAGCTCTCTGTAACCCTAAATATGCAATATTTTGATACAATGGTCAGCCTTTACCACCCGTGCCAAAAACTCAGATTTACACTTGCGGCCATTGCTTTCCATAATTTCTAGCTTTACCAAACTTTCGAACTCAGCTCTAATATGTGGAGAATATGTTTATCAACACGTTCACGCATTAACACATTCGCTGTCACCATTAGTGCTGGCTAACTTCATTTAAAATAGTCTACCAAATGCAACGCACCTCCCTTACGAAATATTGAAACAATTTAGCCGCAGAAAGTTAACAACGCGAACTCTCGTTATGCTGTGTACAGTAATTACTCGATATATGTCCCAAATATCTAGCCGATAAAAGTCCCAGAAGAGTGTAAGGTCGCGTGGATCAAAGAACAGTATCGCCTGACCGATATATGTCCGCGTTTGGACCCGTGTTTCGGACATATATCGAATAGACGCTGTACCACAGCTTTAAACAGCAAAGTATACGAAATTAATTTTACCGTTTTTAAGAGAATCGCAAGAGTACGAACGTCACACGCGTGACGTTATGGTAGGGAACGTGCCATGATTTTCACGAACTGTCAAACTAGGGAGCACACCTGAAGATACGTATTCGGAAAATACTTTTTGTCCTCGGAAGTTTCCCGTTCGAAGAGAATCGTGGAACGAAACTTCAACGTCTCGGTGGACCATTTTCGCGCCGCGTGTCCTGTTTCCAGGATTTTTCGCTCGGACGACGAGGAGTCGTGTTGCAGAATAAGCGCGAGATCGAAGTACGATTTTTTTTCGTACGACTATTTCTCTCGTCGCACGTCGGTTGCGTGGAAAGTTCCGCGTGGAACGGAGGCGCGAGCGCGTGTCATGGTTCCTATTGTCGTTTGCAGCTTTCGCACGTTCACGTTTCGAGAAGCTTCCGAACGGGACGCGTCGTCGTTGAACCGCGACCGTTGTTCTTCTACTCGCCATTAGTGTAGGTACCTATAAGACTGACAAAAAAATGAATAAGCGACGAAACAAGTGTCCTCTCGCGATCGGCCTGCCATGTTTCTCTGCTGCCTCGTCCAATCGACGCCTTTCTCTCGATTTCTCTCCTCTCTGTACACGCGCGAGAAATTACAGGTTCGTTTGGAAATTTTTAATCGGGTTCCGCTCGACAGTGAACTTCTTGCCATACTGAACGACAAAAGAAAATGATCGGCGCACATTTGTCCAAATATTGTCGAAACGAATGTCCAAAATGTTGTTTTGTTGTTAGGTACACAACGATCTACCATCGTCTCTTGTTTTTTTTTTCTTGAAAATTCGACAGGTTTTTTATGTATATTATTAATAAACGCAAGATAGGTTCGTTAAAGAAGTAGCACGCTGTACAAACGATATGAATGTTTAACCATATTAAACATGCGTTTACATAAATAATTGAAACGAATATTTGAGAATCTCTGTTCCCCCTTCCAGCGTTGGTCGAAGATGGTAAATAAAAACCGTTTAAATAATATTTTTCTATCCGCAGAAGTTTGGCTGCTGTTTGTCGCTGGTTCACGCTGTGCGATGTGTAAGTATACGCGGTGTATCATTTTTTGATTCGACTGTACGTAATAATGGGAGACTGAAACGTGTGCTACCGTACGAGGCTCTCCGCCAGTGAAAACAAATTACTTGACTATCTCTTTGAGAACGATCAAAGTTAGGTGAATCATCCTGTAGAACCGCGGACTAGTTGCGCCAGATAATTATGCGAAAACTCGTGCGCTCGATACTGAAACCCATAAATACGCCGAGAATGTCTATGCAAATCCGTGTATTTCGGAGCCGGCTACAAAAACAGGACTCGAATAGAAATTTATTTAGTTTGTTAAGCGTTTTACGACGACGTTCCAATCGAAATATAAACGTCGCCGAACACGATTAAAGCTGTATTCCTTGACGATTTTGTGTACTTACGCAGATCATAATCACGTGAACTCCCCGCCGTAATTATGATAACAGCAACGCCCACACGATTAAAAAGAGCCGCGTTGTAAAAGCATAATCGAGTAGGGCAGTTGGACAGTCCTGTTTTTTTTGGCTACGGTATTGTGGAACAGCTACGCGCGTCCGACAACATTCGATGCTTTCGATTTCAATTTGGATAATTGTAGTAACCTGAAATTGTTACAAGTCGGTCTTCATTTGCACCAAAGTGTGCTCGGTAACGTGTCTGGGGCATTCGAAATTTTGGGATTACCGATATTCTTATTCAATCACGATTTCAGGTTTTCCAAGTTAGCTTCCGTAAATAACTCGTTCAGAATTTTTTGAAATGTCGAGAATATCTCTAAAATCGAATTGTAAATGTAAAATTTAAATACCAAAGATACAGTAAACCGCACTGCATTTGATCATTATTTATTTAGAAATTATCTTTTGCACCGTATTTAGTTTAATGATTTTCTATTTCGAACTGAAAAGTAGCTTTTCGCCGGTTCCCTTGCAGAATTGATTTTCTATGAAAGAAGATGGTTTTATAGATTTTCGATCGGCGGATGTTACGCTGCAATATAAATTTCGAGCATTCTTTCGCTGTTTCCGATATGTCGGTTCTCATGACTTATGGCTGCATGGTACCTTTTTAAATACAATTTCTTTTCTGTTCTTTTAATTATGGAATTCTTTAGAAGCGACACTGCTTATCAATTCCAATTTTTATATATTTTTTAGAAGAACAGATATCTGTGAAGTCGATTTTTAAAAACACTAACATTTTTGGGATTATTCCAATTGGGAATATTGCTGTCCGTCTTTTTCTCACTATTAGGATTATAAGTATTTTCTTTAATTTTGGCATACTTTGCAAGTACGCAAATTAAAGACGCGGTCTTTCTCAGAGATTTAATTTAAAGATTCCTATTTGAACAAACCGGACCTATGCTTCTTCAAAAATATAATTTGGATAATTGAAGTTTCCTCTAAGCCTGAAAACGGGGAACGAGTTCCGCCATAGCGCTTATCGATTCTCGTTTGTTGAGAAGAAAATTGCTCTCATAAATAATGGTGAAGAGGAGTACTTTCAACGTTGCGCTAGTACGAACACTGTCGCTAAATTTTGTGGAATTATTTTAATGACGTTGTAGAAGCTCGTGCCTCGAACTTATGATAGCGGTGCTTGCTACAACGAAAATGTAATTAATCGCTAATTTATTTTAGGAAACGAACAAAAAATTATGTGAGAACCTTATCGTCTTCCAGTTTTCACTTCAGAAGAAGTACATAATTTTTGGAGATCGTAGATTCATATTTTATAAAAATCGCGATTAATTTTCACACTTGACTTTTCATTGGAATATCCTAAATATACAGAACGGATGGACAGAACAGGTTAATTAGGTCTTCACGGCTTGTCCCGAGCAACGTTCATGGATTATGTTTCCTATATTCCTGTGAGCATATATGCAGAGTAAAGTAAACTGTATAGCATACAACAGTCTTAACTCGAAAATTAGTTCTAACTTTATGCGAAATTGTATCGCCTAATGAACTTTGCGACCTCTCATTACCTCGTTACTTTAATTCTGAAAAGTGCAACTAAAGGAAATTCACTTTCATAAATAATAACTTTACTGTCCTGAACGTAAATGACGGAAAATTTAATGATAATACGGGCTGTTCATTTGTATTTAATATTTAGTTTGCCGAATAAAATTAATTAGAAGCATAACAACATTTCTACAATACATACATAAGTAAATATATTATTATAATGTTGCCGCGTTACTGTTTCATTATATTTTACTTGAAAATTAGAGCATTAGGTGGCCAATGTTCGTTTAATTTTAACGAGTCTGCTTTAATTAAATTTTGGGCGGATCGTGTCACGGCATTGTTAATCTATTAATAAGCGCGACAAGAAAATTGCATACTTCCAATTTTTAATAAGTCTGCGGGTGATTGGAGTTAGGTAAAAATCGAAAAAGAAATATTTTTGTCAGAAGTTACCGTACACAAGTATCAAATTATTATTATTCTTTGAGGTTCTAAATTTCTGTCGTGCTTGATATAACATATTTATTAAGTATGTGAGATGCTAGATGAAACAAAACTCTGTGTCACAAGTGTGCACGTATGTGCGGCAGATGTTGAATTAGTTTACATACTGGGTGTCGCAAGAATACGCGACTCCGTATGGGAACCTAATAGGAATTCAAATCTCTGATTCTTTCACTCATTCTAACAGCATTATTAATAGATCATTTCACCAAATAATCTCGTTAAATTAATTCCTTTCCATCTGCAACGTTGAAGGACTTTTAAGGTATTGATCTCTGGACAAATAATTGTTGGGAAAAGTTTCACAAGAGTTTATAACGAGGTATCCAATCTGATGGTACAACGCGTAAAAAAGTGGGTGTGCATCGAATTTCTTTCTCGAAAATATCTGTTCATGGTCTAACTATTTCACAAGCATTTTGTATTTTACGACGTGACTCCGACATTTCGCTAGTGAAGCTTGATGGTAAGATAATCCTGTGACATGATACGTGTGTATAAAATATGAAGGAACAGATAATCCCCTGTTTTCCCGTCATGCTAAAGCTACAGCATTAAAAGTGAACAGCCTGCAGAAAAAACCGTTTACAGCTTTAAAAATATCAATTTTTCGAGCTTACAATACTTATCACGACATAATTCCTTCACTCGGAGGATGAACCCTTACGTCAGTACCCGGAATTAATTCGAACCCCCAGTTTTAATCATGTTCATATTTCCGTAAATATTTTCTACGGCCTCCCTTTATTATAAAATCCACAGGATTTTATACCAGAGTGTGTTGTTGATTTTTATACACGAATCCCCGTACCGAATATTTTGCATTAAAGTTCTCATAATCGGAGTACTGTGAAGATAAAAATGATTAAATTCGTTAAGTAATATTAAATAACAGCAGTGATCATTATTTTTGTGTCTAATTATCTTGTTTTCAAGCGTGTTCCAGGATTTTATGACGAAAACGAGTAGGTGTAGTTTACAATATTAGACAACATTCGATTTGTGTGAGAAAAGTTTTTTCGAGCCTGTTCCACGAGAATCCCCCCTTAACACTAGAACCACCGAGTAATAAATAGAACCGACGAATATTACTTTGTAATGACGACAAGACTACATCTGTTCAAACCTAATACCATTTTTATTCTAACACGTGCTTCAATGAGAAAGTTCATTAAAAAATTTCCGATGAAAACATTTTGCACAATTTCAGTAATTGTAAAAGAAGAAATTAGGAACTAATTAAAGATAAACCGAAAATCGTATCAAGGTTTTTGCGATAATACCATCCAGCGGAGGTGATAAAGAGCGCAGACAAAGAGCGTGCGACTTCGAAGGGTGCACGGAGGGAAACGGGAGGGTTGCCCGCGACCTTGCGCGCGTCCCGAAAACGTAAGAAGCCCGCGGTGGTCGGTTGTCACGATCGAAATAATCGGTTCAAGGGGTGGAACGCGAGGATCTGTGGTATCTTGACGACGTTTTCCGTCGATTTTCCGCATCTGCGTTGTTCTTCTCATTCTCATCGTGTCAAGTGCTTTGCGTGCGCACTGCGCTCGCCGTGGCAGCCGCTAGGGGTTGGGAGGTGCAGTCGGGATGCTGGTCGGCCGTGGGTTCGTGCGCGGTCGCCGCCGCTCGGCAATCTCCGTGGATCTCTGCGGGGGCAGAGGCCTCCTTCCCTTCCGAGCAACTCCACAGTGTTCACACTCCCGCGTAGGTGTGCGGCGGTACGTGCGAGTTTTATTTCTTCGTCCAGCGATCCGAAGTTTGTGGCGAGTTCTATACGCGATTCCTGGTCGGTCTCCTGTCGATTTAAAAGTGATCGGTATACAGAGCGAAAGCCTCGCTCCGACGGAAAGGAGACGCCAGTTGTGTCGTTCGTCGTGCGACCGACAGTTTTCTTCTGCGAGGTGGTTACCATTGCCCCGCGGACCAGGAGTAAAACGTGCACGGGAACCGGCGAGGAAAAGGGGATGATTCGTTGACGCCGACGGGCGTCCAGAGAAACGTCAACATACGTATTCGCTCGCGCGAGATAATTCCCTCTGTTCGGGAATATTCGGTGAAAATCGGCGACAGGTGTGCAGCTTGACAGTTCACCTGTTACGACCGGGGACTCGCGATACAACGGTGTACGGTGCGCGTCTCTCCGGCTCCCATTCGCGCGACACTCTTTCTCTCTCCGGCCGATCCCCGGGAAGTGTGTTGATCGTGAACTTGTGTTGCTCGTGCGACGTCGCCGGTTATTGGATACCGATACGGTGACAGCCGCGCGTGTTGCGCCCAGGGAAAAGTGTGGGAAACGGCGACAGTCGAAACCGGGGAGCCTCGAGCCATCGGCGGTGGTGCGCGGAAAACGGACCGACGGGAAATATATCGTCCCGTGTCTCGTGACAGTCGAGGAGCAGGCCGGGTGAAACGGTCACCGTGTTCGAAATATTACGTTCGATTCGATTCGATTCGCGCGTAGAGCCGCGGCCGGTGCGCGAGCTGTCGATCAACCGGTGACTGTTCGTTCGCGATCGCGATCAATCCATCGAACGCGAGCGCGCGCGCGACGCCTGTTCGACCGTGATTTCGGCGCGGTCTCGATTACCATTCGAGATTTTAAAACACGGCCGTCTACGGAACGAGCGCGCGCGCGAACGTCCTTCGAGTCCGAGGAGTTGGATTCACGGACGGCGATCGCTCGCGGCGAAACTTGTTACGCTTCTGTGACGAAACCCACGGCCCGGAGTGGCCCACGGTTTTTACAGTGAAACCACGGAGAGATACACCGCGGTGATACACGCGTACGCACGCACTTTGTGGATATCTTCTAAAAGAGGTTGGACGACGTCGATCGACCGATCGATCGATCGATATTCGCTTACTACGGTGGACACTTCGCGATCCCGACGCCTCCGTCACGGTTCGGAACGCAGTGCACAAGTGACGGTAGACCGTGAACCGACTGTTTGTTGTGTTGTTGTTGTTCTTGTTGTTGGTTTTGTTTTCTGGTTCGCCATTTCGTCTCGGTGCAACGGAAGCACGTTCGCATTCGTATGAGAGCGGACCCCTGTGTTTACATACGTTCTATCGTGCCCGGTGTGTGTTCATCTATGTTCCTGTAGCGGACTCTCGAGCACCGAACATGAAGGACCACGGAATCAAACTGTCGACGATGAGGCTGATCCTGTTTTTCGTCGTTCTGTCCGCAACAACCCTCGTAAAAGGTAAACGGCCATCGATATACATATTAGGTTGTCGCGTGTGAAACGTCCGATTTTTAACAGCAGCATTTCAAAAACGCAACTTTTTTTCCGAATGAACTTATTCTTGATCGAGTTACGGTAATGTGTGTGTGTGTGTGTCCGTTTTGTAGTCTTTCTTGTCATCAGAGAATACATATTCAGGTTAATTGATCAACACATTTTCATGAAAAATCGCATGATGCTATCGTCAATATGTCACTTTTCCGTACGTATTGGGTGGTCCAGTACATATTAGCACATAATTTGTTGGTATAAGGAGGACTAGGTTAAACTTCACATTGGCAACCCATAAATCTTTAACTTTTTTTTATATGGTTCTGTAGATCTTGGTGAAGACATGCGAAAAATCGAAGTTTCAATGCGAGGAATTCGCTGGTTTAGAAGGTAACGCGTGTTTAAAGTTGAGTTCAAGGTCACCTCCATTTTTTAAAAATAGAAATAGTTCGCTGTTAAAACATATTAATGTATATGTGTCGACAAATGATTAATTTAAGAAACATTTCCAGCTTAATTTTGGTGAATTTCTTAGAACTTATTTACCATATTTTCGTGTTTATCGGTCAACGTGAAATAAAGTCGACGGAACTCAACGAAATTAAAGTGTACTAGTAAAGTATAATAAAAGGAGTACACGGCAGTCGCATTGGTTGAGGTTAAAATAAAATTTATTTAAAAATAAAAAAATTAGACATCTAGATTAAAATTAAACATGGGATATTAGGGATTAGCTTTGTAATTCGGACACTTTTCTTTTGTCAATTTCCTGATCAGAACATTTTGTAAGATTTGCATTCTAAAGTCGGAAATTTCATATGCAACAAACCTAATACTATCGGCGATAGTATTAATGAATAGAGCCTTAATTCGAGGCGAGAATCGTCGGCGTATTGGTTTAATGATTGTTTAAATCATTAAATTTTATTGGAAATCGGCCCCGTCTACTCGGGATTTGGAAATTCGTCGAAAAGCGCGCGGTGTCTCAGACGCCATGTTGCTCCGTTAAGAGAGATTTCGCTGGAACAGGTTTTAAATCTGTTCTGATGCAATTTTTTGCCATTCATCAATTTCGGCGGACATCGGTATAATAACGAAGAGCCAGGTTTTTTTCTGTTATATATGCTTTTAATTTGGTTAATGTAGATTGAAAACTGCAGCGCGTCTCATCGTGGATATTCGAATGCTCGAAATACGAACCACACCAAATATTTAAAATTGCAGCTGTACTTCGTTAACAAATTCTCTGGCAACGATGTTTCGGCATAACGAATGCAGATTTTAATTTTCGACGGTACACGGAAAGTGTGTAAATTGAATAACGAATGTTCTAGACGTTATGAATCATGAGGACCTACTACAATAATTCATGAAAAATATAGATTTACCTTCAGCTCCTGTGTCTCGCAATTGACGCACGAACTTTTCATTTTGCGCAAAGATCTCCGGTGTGTGTTAGAATATTTTCACCGTTGCAATGTACAATGAACTCGAGGATTTATTATGTTGAATCTCAACTCGAACGATTTCGCTTTGCGCGAAGATCGGAGACAGCGAAGCCGCGACACGAAGTTGCACTTGAAGAAAGAGTAAGAAAAAATTCTCGGATCTAGACTGATTAAGTTGTTAAGTCGCTCGCCCTGCGGCGTAATTATTTCCAGGAGAGCACTTTAAGGACCAATTATAAGTTGAAAGGATTTCGAGTAAGCAAAAATGGCGGTGGCCAAGAGATTTCTGGTGTGGCCCGACGAAAGATGGAACTTTCGAGCAGCGTGCCGAAGAAAGTACACTCCGTCGGGACGGGAATCTTTCAAATTTTCGGCCAAAAAGACCGATATCGTCCCATCGTGTTCAGCCATCCAATCATTCGTTAAATCGAACCGCGGTCTATCTGTCTGCCAGCAGCGTCACCCAATCCTTTTTTTGCCCGTATATTTCTTTCGTCGACCATTTGAATTTACAAATTACTCGCGACAGATTTCGTTGTTTACCGGTCGCGTTGCGTCGATTCTCTTTCGAAATTATTCATCCGCGAACGTATTAAAACGTCGCCGTATTTCACGTTTCTATTCATGGCTTTTTTATTGTTTTTTTATTTTTGTGCGATAGTTCGAGTTTCGCCCAAGGGGCCGTTCCGTTACCTTTTTGTGCGTGCGTTTTACGTCCGCGTTTCTAGGTTCTTTTTACCAAGGTTTTTTGTTGCTGTTTGCAATCGCGCGGGGTTATAACGAGTTCAATGAACATGCGCCTAACAAACGCGAATTGTTTAAGTAAATCATTTATGCTCGAGCGCGCACAAAACGCTTGCAAATAGTTTACATTCAAGCGAAACCGGTGGCTAACGAAAATGGCGCAAAGCAATGAAATTGGTTGCAAAGCGCACGGAATAATAAGTTTCGGCGTTCGCAATTTATATCGACCGCGTCCTGATTTTGTGTTTTCAGTCTTTTCTCTTTCGATGAATTATCTTCGTTCATCTCCGAGACGTTCGCTACCGCTATGGCCATTCGCTGTTTCACTGAGCTGTACATTATTTAATCGAATTTATTGATTACAATAAATTTTTATTTATTCGACCAAAAATATTGCTGGTAATATTTAGAGTTTATATTGAACAATATTCTACTGCAATGTGTAGCACGGGTAAGCCGCGGATTTTATGCATTTATGCGAAAAAGAAATAAATGCAATTTAAAGCATTGGAGAGCTGTGTTTCAACTAATGAAAAATCATTAAAGAGAGAGTGCAATTTCTATTTTGCACTTGTTTTATACAGCTTATATAAATCATTTTTATTTCTAGTTTAGATTTCTAGTCTGGCCGTAAGAAATAAATGTGGCAGAAAACGTTAAACAAACTTTGCACGCAGAAGTCGTGAAATTATTCGGCTTTAAAAACGAATAATCAATAGGGGACAACGGCGAGATAAATTCCAATAAACTATAAACTTTAGCGCGGCGTGACGCAGTGAATAATAAAGCGAACAAGTTTCTGCAAACGAATCCACGCGAACAATAAATTGGGCTAAACATATCCGTAGCGCGTCGATACAAAAACAATTCTCTCGACCTTGCGAGTGGGAATATCGATTGCTATAAATTCAATCCGGCCGGGGCAGCGTTGCTAAACGTCGAAAAATTACCGATCCCACGTTCGTTCGTTACGTGGATATCTGGAAAAAGTTCTGTTTGCAACGTTAGTTTCCGTGACGCGAGTTAGCGCGCCGCACACACACACACACACACACGCGCGAAGCTTTTAATCGAGTTTCACGGCCGTGTAATATGCTTAACGAATCTCACCATTTTTTTTGCTGGGCTCCCGCACCCCCGCAAAGGGGGCTGGACAGTGGCGTCGCGCATCTTCGGCTACCGGGGGAAAACGAATCACAATTTTTCTGCTCTCCGAAGTTTCCGCACCGGTGCACGCCGACGACGACGACGACGATGTAATTCAGAAATGAGATTTTGACTTTTCCCTCCACCATTTTGCGCCGGCTCGTTCGCCGATTTCCTCGTTTCCCTCGATTTCTCCGAGCCTCGAATTAACGAGAAGAGCCACTCAGATTCGGACCGACCCGACCCCTCCAGACACACGCGTTAATCAGGGCTTATTGTCCGAACGAGAAAGTAAAATTTCTGCCACGCTCCACGGAATGTTTGTTCACACTCCCGCGTGACCCATATACGATCCCCGATTAGGCGATTGCCTGCCCGAAAGTTTACCAGTTTACGATTTGCCGAAAAATCGGACGTGTTCAAACTAGCGTCGATTTTAAGTTCGCAAGTAGAGCATGGACGAACATCATGCACCTATATAGCTTTCGTTGCTGTGTGTCTGCATCTTTACGGGGTGGGAATAACTCCTTAAGTTATGATTGGACTACATTTATAATAAAAATGGTAGTAGAACGTAGTCAAAAAATTCAAGAGCTTCGATGCGTATTAGTTCAGCTTACTCTTACGCACGACCGATTGTTTTACATATAATAAACATATAAAAGGTACGAATGTAAAATTCAGTCATTTCTAGAAAACGCTTGATCGACGTATTGTCCTGCATAAAATAGAAATAGAAGAATCGTTGAATATAAAATTGTCCAAATTTTAGGAGACGCTTGGCAAAAGATGAAATAATCAAAGCCGAGTGTGCCAGACAGACATTTTGGATACGCTGTGGATTTAAATGGCCCCGAATTTGGAGGCAGGCCTTTCCGCAATTTGTCTCCCGGTGGCAGTAGATTTGTGTCGCGTTTTTTTACGTCTCCCTTATTTATCTTCGGTTAGCTGACTCCTCGGGTCAGCTTCTTCAGCTACTTGGAACCGTTCGCGTCCCAGGGAACGGTCGTGAGGTGGCAAACGCTTGAAAATCCCGGGGCATTCTGGGGCAACCGGATCCCCTTCGGACGGTCACTGTTTTGATGGGTTGGCTGGTGTCTGTGTGAGAGAGAGAGAGAGAGAGTGTGTGTGTCCGCGTCTGGTAAACAGATGGTCGAACTTCAGACTCTGGAAACGTGGATTTTCTTTACAGATGTCTCGAAATTACTCCGGCTAACAAGGGGGTCGTGAGCTGGTCGGGGGAGGATTTTTACGGCAACTCGGATGAACATAAACATGCTAGATCCATGCAGAGATGTTTACTCTGTGCTAGCCCCGAAAATTTTTTGTCGAACGTGTCACGTTTGTTTAACGGTTGAAGCCATTGCAGGATCCTCTGGGGAACATTTTCTACGTCTTTTGCAAAATAATTCTTTATGTACTTCGTAACCTATGTTTGTCTTCTTGAAGCATACATCAGTACAGTGATTTTCCTATACATGTCGCCAATGTCTGGATGATAAACATCGCGGAATTCTCCCCACTACATGTACACGATGCTGGCAAGACCCGTGTCGTTGACACACATCGAGAACTCATTGTATATGTACAAAGTTAGCTGGGGCTAAACTTCGTGTCCCTTACGCCCCTAAAACTTTTTTATTACAGTGTAATTTACTATTACAAAATGTTCGTTTATCGAGCAGTAACCTCTAAAAAAATTTTTTTAGGTTTTTCAGCAAATACCTCGAGCGTGGCAAGAGCGAACTAATAAAATGGCCCAAGTTGCGTCGGTTTTACGTCACTTTTTGGAAGAGTTTTTACCAACGGCAGCATCGCATGCTGCACTGGAAGCATGAGCTCTCTCGTGGTTAGATTCATTAAACATGTTGCAGTTTTCCTTTTCGGGTCTTATGTACGGTTCTGAAAGCGCGGTCTCTTTTCACCATCTTGCTCGGTCCCTTTTGAAATTGTTTAATTTTTATTTGAAGCGGTCTGCCGTGCCTCGAAATAACCAACGAACAAATCCGAATTACACGATTCGAATCGAAAATAAAGTCGCATCTGATTGTCTGCGAGTGCTATCTAGCACACCTGATAAGTTAACAATATTTGCGAAACGATATGTTCTTCAGTAGCGGTTTAATTTTTTAAGGATTTGAAGCGGTATCCCAGTCTACCGAAAGTCGGAGCACCGCGAGCCATGAATGCGTAAAATTCAATTTCGATAATTTTTATTCATCGGCACGAACGGGCAAGGGCGCAGGATAATGCGTGTTCGAAGACACATCCCTGAAGCTTCCGTCTGATATTTATGACACAGGGCCCGGGCAACGAGTGCTCTACATTATTTTCAATCCACTTAGAGTACGTTCAGCCAGTCACCGTATCTCGTTAATAATACTTTTTCTCGACGACGAAGCGAGCTGAGGCAAGGCGGGACGACTGCAACGAAAGTTCCCGCTGCACGTTTCTTGTCGTTCGTTCGGGAGACAGGTTGATGCTGCCGCCGGGCTCTCAGGCAGAATTAAAAAGCAGTTACCGTGTGTACACGCGTTTTCCTTTCACCGTGGCCCCGAAAAAAAAGAAAAGAAAAGAAAACGACCGGCTGTCTCACACGGTAGAAAACATTAGAAAAGGGCGCCGTGTATTGTTGCGCGGCCGGTGAACAACGGGGCGAACGTGTGTGGCACGAAGAAAAGAATATTAATTACAAAGCGGCCCATTTGCGCATAATTACAGGGCCACGAAACAGCCTCGGTATTTTATGGTTTCTCTTCCTTCGGGAGTTTCCTCGTAAACCGGCGCGAATCCACGGCTTTTACCTTGATCATTTCTTTTTTCGTAGAATCTTCACATTTTCCGAGAATTTCAACGAAATTTAACGCGATCTCAGGCGATGGTTTTTCCTGTGGAATTTTGCGATACAAATTCTTTTATTTCCTCCCGGTTTTCGTCGATGCGCGGCAACAAAGAGAAAGATAAAAGTTGCTTGCATTAATTGCAAAACGCAGGAACCAAGTAGGAATTCGTCTCTCTCGTTAGAAATAAATTCTTTTAATGTTCCCATGGTCAAAAATACACAGAATCCGCAGTCTAATGATCAATAGTCTCTGAATCGTTTTGAGTCGAAGTTGATCGGAATTATTCGCGGTCTATTCGCTCGAGATCGAACGATTTTTTTCACCGGCGGCTTTTATTGGTCTCGGCCAATAACATGTTTCGATCGCTGCTCACTAATTCAGGAGCACACGCCGCTGACTCGAAAGTCAACAAAATACCGCCGCCACCGCAGCGTTGAATGTTTCAAGCTCTGTAAGTTCGTTGATTGAAGTATTCGCGCTTTTCCCCCCGTTGTTTGCCTAATAATTGTGTAAAGCGAATCGTAGCAGCGGAGCAGACGGCGTCTACCGAATTGCGGTATTTGCGATCAATTTGCTTTAGACGGGGTGCGCTTTTTCAGTGGTCGAATGGACCACTAGAAACTCTCTGGCGAGAGTCGGAAGCGTGGAAAATTATTCCGCTCTATGAGAATCTTTGTTCTCGAATAAATTACGTATCTTTACGATTATTGTCCGTCCCTGTGAAATTAGAAAGCTCGCATTTTCATGCGACTCATTTTCTCTCCTCATCTGGCGACACTGGCCCGGCCTAACTCGGCCAATCTTACGCAAGTCTCTGGCCCCCTCCACCTGCTTCGTACCCTCCATTTGAAAATCGTCCGTTTCCCTTGACACGCCTTGTACTGTGCGCGTATATTTTCTACAAATTGCCTACCGTATTAAAAATAAATCGCTATCGAAATAAGAGCATGCCTAACTTACTGATAAAGAACGCGTGAAAATAGCAGTACCCGCAGTTCGTTGATAAAAAGTAGCGTGGTCTTAGAGTACAAAATACAGGACGGATAAAGGTAAAGTTTTCTGCGAGAGATCTCGAAATAAATTCGAACCTACTAAAAGGGGTTAGAGCGTCTTGCAGAATTCCGTAAAAATGGCGACGATCCATAAAACGCGGATCGTCAAGGTGGAACTGTATCGTAATCGATTACGAGAGTGGTTTTAAAGCGAAGAGAAACTTTCGGGCGAACGTTCCTGGATCGTCATTTCTCGCAATCGCCGTTTAATGTCCCTTCTAAGAGACGGTCGTGGAAGTTCGCGCGAGTGGTCGTTCTCCTTCTCGCGCGGAATTCGCGCGGATTCGCGAAGCGTTTGCCTATTATTTTAATAGACGTTTACGCTGTAAATTCTGCCGGGTTGAACGCCGGTAACTCGTACTTCGCGGTAGTTGGATTTCGCGTTCGCAAAAATTTGTTACATTTTGAACTTGCGTCGCGCCATTCCTCTCCTCGAGGGGACAGAGAGACCCTTCGCGCTCGATTTTCTCCCGCCAATTGAAATTTCTGCGAGCCGCTCGATCCATCGGTTCCACCCCCTTTTCCGTCCCCCCCCACTTTTTTCTCAATCTCTTTGTTTTACTCGTGTTAAATTTGTTTCGATAAATTGAAAGAATTAAAGCGAGAGTGTGTTCGGTTTTCCTTGCGGTACTTTTTACGGGTCGATTTGTTTTCACGGCTACAATAATATTTTGTCGGACGGTTACGCACGGCGACCGTACAACGCTGAAAATATTTGCTCGGGCAAAAAATGCCCGGAGCCAGGAATATTTCTGAAATGAAAGTCAAAGGCGATACCGCCGTAGCTGCGACGATAATAAAATTCTCGAACGGCGAAGATCGATACAGGGTTAATGTAGTGTGATCACCATTGTTGTTCGCGCCGCGCTGTAGATGACACGGGCCCCCGGAAACAAATACTTCGAATCGTTGCTATAGCGATGTGCGCGCACAACCGGCGCGCATAAAAATTTTCACAAAAGTACAACCTTCGCTATTTCGTTCGTTGCACTGTATTTAAATACCGCTGCGAGAATATATTTTATCGCGCTTCTAAAAGCAACATTTCACTTCCTAAAGTTATTCCAAAGCGGGCGTTGGCTAGAATTTTAACAGAGTGAATAAATATACGAACGAATTAAGCTCGATAATGCTTCATCGAGATAACGAAATGAGCACCGGTTACAGTCTGCAAATTACATTATGGAAAATTACATAATAGATCGAGTGCGAAAAATTTGAATTTAAAGACACTGTTTCACTATCGTAACTCGTTGAAATGATTAAAAAAAAAAAAAACAAATAAAAAGAAGGGACAACTGTCTAGGGAGATCCTGTGTCTCGCAATCGATCCAGAGAATTTTTATTTCCCATAAAGATCCACGGTCTAGTTCTCGTTGCAGCGTGACCGGTCCACGGATATTTCTTTACAACGGGTTGAAACTGTTATGCGAACCAGTGTGTGCGAAGCTTTCGCATAAGTCTTAGGTTGATAATTGATACTTGCTTCGAGCCGAGGCGACGCGACGATCGAATATGTTCCGGGAGGGTGAATTTGCGTGGAACAGAATCCCTTGAAGCGAGATGGCTTTCTGTTTGCGGATGATTTATACAGGGTAAAACTGAGCGCGTCTACTTTGTGCAGACTCCCATGGTCGAACGGGTTTCCATAGTTGCCGGTTGAAACCGCTTCTGTTACATATAGTTATACGCGTAGTTGGGATAACATCGTCCAACAGTTATGGAAATTCGTATTAGCTCTGCGATGGTGATACCACGGCGGCCGAAACGGTCGTTTCATTGGTCTGGCCGAGATGAAAATTGATCCGTTGCCAAAACTATCCGACACTAATTTACCACCCACGCCCTAAGAAAACTCTAGGAAAGCATATTCGTTGGTTAATTTCATTGGAAAATGGGAAAGAGCAAATTAGTTTGGTCACTCAGCGATTTCGAAAGGCATACAGTCAACAAGATTTTAATAAATAGCAACAGAAACTCGATAATCGAGCTTAATGATTCATCCCTCCCGCCCTTTTAGTTGTATTATGCAAATATGTCAGACTTTGTGAACTAAAGCCGTATCAGCTAGAATTAAGTGGTCATTAGCGATGGGAACGTGTGTCCAAAATGATCAGTAATCGTTAAAAGTTTTCTCCCACGTCGATTTACTACGAAGTTCTTTCCAGTAATGCTTCGTTAACACATTGGCTAATATTATTTTTAATAATTTTTAATAATATTATTTTTTTCACAAGGTTTATAAATTAATTGCTTATAAAATTCACGTTTTTAAATTATTTTTTTCATACAGATTCTCACTCCCCTTTTTAGTTGTATTATGAAAATATGTCAGACTTCATGCACTAAAGCCGTATCAGCTAGCAGCTAGTATTAAGTGGTCATTAGCGATGGGAACGTGTGTCCAAAATGATTAGTAATCGTTAAAAGTTTTCTGCCACATCGATTTTCTACGAAGTCCTTTCCAGTGATGCTTCGTTGACTCATTGACTAATATTATTTTTAATAATTTTTAATAATATTATCTTTTCCACAAGGTTTATAAATTAACTTTCTCTGCAATCCATCGGTGAAAATGGATTTTTATCAAAACTGTAGACATATTTAAAATATACTTAAGAGGAGACGATGATATATTAAAAATTCATTTCTTATCAGTTACAGAAATAATTAAAAATCGTCCGGGATCTTGGAAAATCGAAGAAAAACCATGTTGAAGCGAAAGAACACGTATCAAAATTTTTCCTCGTGCACCTTTCTGCACCAGCAAGTGTATGGAAGGGAAAAGTGGACGAGATAAACGAAACACCCTGTATAATATTTAGCTATAAAGTTCAATTCGTCGGCGATCTCACTTGGCGCAATTTCCGATGCGCCCGGGTTCTCCCGAAAACCACGAATTTAATATCACGCCGGCACCTAGATTTCTATTCGGAAAGGCGGAAGGTGGAAAAGGAGAGGAGAGAGTATAGTATAGTAAAGGTATTATGAAATATTAGAAGGTTTCCAAAAAAGGAGTAATAGCGTAACGAAACACGGAAGCGTGGTCGTCGCCGGAATACCCGATGAAATTTTAATATTAGGTTGAGCAATAACTCGGTTCGCAATTCTTTACAGAAATGTTGCCAGGTCACGGACATATATCGGGCAGGGGATACCATTCTTTGATCCTCGCAATGTTACATTCCTCGGCGACCGAGGACATTACAGTCACAGTAACACCTTTCTTGGTGATAAGCTGGGTTTAGGGGTTGATATTGCGGTTTGATTTACAGAAAGCCATTGCTTGGAACGCTTTATGTTATCATAAAGAATCCATTTTTCATCTCCGGTAATGATTCCGCTAAGAAATGGATCTCTACGAAATCTGGATAGCAATCAAGTGCAAATTGATCGACGAATATTCCCGTTGGCCTCAGATAACTGATGCGGTACCCATATTCCTTGCCTGTATGCCTTTCCCATTTCGCGTAAGTGCCTTTGTATAGTTGACTATGTGGCCCCAAGGCTTCTCGATATTTCTTGTATACTTAATTTTGGATCAGCTTCCAATAAAGATTTTAGGGTTTCGTCATCAAATTCAACTGGTCGTCCACTTCGAGGCCTGCCAGAGAGATCATAATCACCAGCAGCAAACCTTCCGAACCAACGTTGACACTTGTTGACCTTCGATACATCTCCATAAACATCGTAAATTTTCTTTGTTGTTATCGTTGCGTTAAATCCCGCATGAAAATGAAAAAGTATGCGACGACGAATATGATCCTCGGAAGGTACGCACGTTGCCATTTCATTACAGGGTTGTACAAAAAATTATGCTTTTTAGAATATTTTGAGCATAGGTTGCTTTACCGAAAACTGTATAAGAATACGCGTTTCCTCTTGAACGGTCGGTACAGAACTAAAGGCAAAACAAATTCTCTGCAAATAATTGATTACTCATGGGTACCCCTAATATATTGAAATATTCGCAAGCCTGCTGGTCCAGTGTCGCCATGTAAGGGGAGGTGGCACGAATCGAGGGGAAAAGGTTGCCCCCTCTCTGTCAGTACTGGAGTGCGTACGACAGAGACGGGAACTCGTCACGTGACCGAGCCGTAGCGGAAACGTGGGGAACAGCGGCGGCAGAGGGGGAAATTAGAGTGGGGGAACAAGTCTCGATTTGGCGACACGGGTCATCGACGTTGGGTTATGCTTTCGGAACGGTGGACGCGATGGAAGCGACAGGCGAGTTCAGCCGATGAAATTAGACGTTTCCTGATCCAGCGTGGTCCGCGAAACATTCCCTGGGAATCAACTCGCACGGTTCATCGGAGAAAAACCGCCCGCTCCCCGATTCCCCGACGTTCGCTTCGGGTCGCTCTGGCGCGGAACGCGAGACTAACAGGGTGTCTCGAAATCGGATATCTGTCTCGAGTCTCACCGATATCGGGCCAGAGAAAGCGAGACGGAGACAGATCGATACTCGGGGAATCTTGGGGACACGCGTACGTGTGTGCGGCTAGGAAACGAACGCGGGAAGTCGGCAGCGAAAGGCCATAAACTATAAGAACGACGGGGGTCAGGATCCAGGGGTCGGGGGGATAATGCAATGGGGGTGGATTCCGAGACGCGATCCGGCGGACTCCATTGTGTCTACCGGGTGTAAAATTATGCGTGTCGCGGAGAATCGTCTCTACGGGAGTTAAACGGCCGTGCCGAAGTTCCCGTTCCGCCGAGGGTCTCGGACGATGGCGTTGAGAGACGTAGAAGTCGCCGTGTTCACCTCCTTTTAGAGTAAGTCTTTTTTAATTGACCATTAGACGACGACGGCTAACTTGGCCTGATGGGCTCGCTATAATCCATTTAGCCGGAGAAGTAGAAAAATTCTTACGGCCGGGAGAGGGGTCAAGGTCACTCGCTCCTTGAAAGCCCGATTTCAACGGGGCTGCACCGGCTTTTAGCACCGCTTTCGGCGAGATGAAACTGCACTCGGCATCCGGGTGGGGCGTTCTATTTCGTTCGGCTAATGAAAAACCCTAACCGGGGGTGATCCGCTTAGATTGGTGGCGCAGGGATGCCGAGACCTAGACCATATTTTACATTGTTCACGGAGCTTCGTGGGAAACTGTTGCGTTCTCTTCGACCTCGAGCTTGATCTTCAATACTTCGAATTTGCTATACAAAGCGAAGAGACAGACATTTCCTCCGAATAAAATCCCCCGAACGAACTGTGGACGGCGACAAATACCATAAACGAACCCGTCAGGACCTGGTGTGCAAAGTCACGCCGGTCCTTGAGAAACTCACGAATCCAGCAGCGATCGTTGCAACAAAAAGAAAAAAGAAAAAAACAAGAAAAGAGTCTAGAATATCCGTGATACAGGGTCGTGTCTCAATGCAGGGATCCCGGTTCCGTGAACCGCGCAACAGCAGCGACAATGGCGACGGGAGCAAACGGTCGGCCAGAGAGAGAGAGAGAGAGAGAGAGAGAGAGAGAGAGAGAGTCCGACAGATTTCGAAAACGGGTTGCGAAATCGAGAGGCTCCTAACGGAACGCGTATCCGCTTCCTCGTGGCCCGGTTGCAATCTGTCCACCCACACCCCCGGGATCGACGGGGGTGAGAGGGCCGCAAGCAACCCCCTCCTTCCCCGCTCTGCTTCGCGTCGCCAGAGGCAGAGACATTTGGCGCTCGGAGCTTCTGCCATTCGAAAGAAGAATCGAAAAGGATGCAGAGGGTGCATCGAGCCAAACTGTCGCGCCAACGGTTAGGTTAGCTACTACGTGCCCCTGCCCGATCCTCTCTAAGAGGAACAGCGCCGACTGCCAACGAGTGTGTAACGCATAGGCGCGGAAGGGGAACGATCCTCGCAGACAATGGCGCGTGTACGATCTCGCTCGGAAATTCTCTGTAGGTATGTCCTCCGTATATGAAACGTCCGATTCCCGATTGAAGATGATACGAAGCGTTTTAATCGAGAAATTCAACCTCGTCTTTCGAGTCCCATCTTCAGTTTTCGTTTACATGTCGAAGCTTGTTCGGAAAATGTTCATTTCGACGCCTCTCGAGCCTCGTCCCCTCCGGTTCTTATATTATTTATTATTATTATTATTTGTTTAATGTTGCTTCAACATCAAAGGTCATTAGCAACACGGTACATTTTCTTACAGTATATTATACATACTTGTATCCTTGATATACGTGGCAAGACCGTCGATATACTCCTCAGAACTTAACAGAATGGGCAACGATCTAGGCAGCTTAACATTTTTCCTTTCATTCTCATACTTTTTGCATTCTGTTATTAGATGATTCATGTTAACTGGTACTTTACATATATCGCAGATCGTGTTTTCTTTCTTATTTAACAAAAATGAATGGGTTATTTCTGAGTGCCCAATTCTGATTCTAGAAATTGAAGTTTGAATTGGACGATCTACTGAACTTGGAAATTTATGCCATTCAAAATCCGCTGCTTCGTTATGGTATTTGTAAGCAGATTGGACGCGGTATTTATCGTGACAATGTTTCCGTAGTTTTGGCACCGATAGCTCGGTTCGAGGTCTCAGTTCGTGGGAAGCTCGGTAGCATAATCTCGACCGGCCGTGTCCGTGTAAAATGCGTTGAAAGTAAATAGAATAAACAGTAAAACCGGGGCGAATAAACTCGAGTCGAACGTTCCGCGAATATTCGACGAAACAATTTCATTTTCGCGACCAGGAGAGACGAGGGTGAAACGGAAGTGGTCCTTCACCAGCGGGGGGAATATGCGTGTTTTTACGTTAAACGAGGGGATATCGATTGCGAGAGAAGAACAGCTTTCCTTTTTTCTTCCTCTTCACCAGCGAACCCCGCGCAGGACAAGAAAGGAACGGCGAGGTTGATCGAAGATTATTAATTGCACGGAGGATCGAATGGTATCGGTCCGCGATCGCTGTGCTCCCGTTGATGCCTCGGATTATAGAAAACAGCGGATTCCCTCGAGCGGAGTTGCCGCAGACCGGCAACCGGAATAAAACTGCAACGAGGTAAACGAGTAACCTGCTGTTCCACCGCAGAATCGCTTATCCACCACGGTGAATGCGGTTTTTCAGCCGCGGAACCGTAATTGCTGCGTCGTAAGAGCATCGAATTACCACCGAGTGACTCGGCGCGATCGTCATTAATCGAGAACGCAACTGTCTCGATTTCCGGTCAGACGGGCTGCCGTTACCGCGAACGAAAGCCGCGAAAGAAAACGATGGTTCGCAATTTCTAGTCGTTTCGCGACTCGAGCTGTCGATCTCGATCGCGAGAAAATTACTTGATCGAACGGTCTCGGGAGATTTTTTTTTACAACGAAGATACCGTTTAACATTTATGATATAATAGATTCTTGCGAATTTTTAACCATCGAATCAGCTCTCGAATCTGGCCTATTATTCTCTTTAGGCCAATCCATAATTAATTCATTAGCGCACATCAAACGTGCGCTGGCATGTTGTTTTCCCATGCGCCCAATAACCCTCCTAATTATCCAATAGCTCCAGTTTTTAATAATCCTGCCATCAATATTGTTTCCGAAATCCTGGTAATTACTTGTATGAATTCAATATTTGCGTAGTGAAGTACTTACTATTAATTATTGCTGTTTGCGTTCGCGTTCGTAGAAGCTGATAGCCGAGCAATTATCCACGGTAATCGAATAACTAACTAAAACTGTGTAAGTGGAAACAGCGTGGAACGGTCAGACATGCTCGAGTATTCGAAGGCACGTCGAATTCTATTTTCTTCCAGCGTAGAACTTGATCCAAAAATTGTTTAATATTTTGTCCGAACTAATCTAGTGTAATACTAATGTTCCTTCAATGTTTATGAACGGATGGTGTTGAGCCAAGAAATGAAGGAGGTCAATTTTAAAAGTAAATGTTATGGTTAGTCGAGAGATATTGAGCATTTTTGTCTACAGAATGGCAGAGGATTTTTCCTTTCATGCGTCAAGTCGCGCGTAATAACTCATAATTCGCAGCACAATGATCCCCGCAACGATTAGCCACCCCGCATCACCCTGTATTTATACCCACCTCGCGAACCCCCTCCTCCTCTCTCGTCCATTTGAACTTTTCATTCAATGGGAACACCGCGGCGCTATCATTATTCGCGTGCACACAAGGGCTTCCGGCGATTCGTTAGGCAGCTAATCATCGTCGTTGGGATAGGCGGCGTGCAATTATACATCAAATTATACAATTGCATCGATCGCGGGAGCACGCAGGACCATTGTGAGCGCGCGCAAACAGAGAGAGAGAGAGTCCGCCCGCGTTTACGTCTTCGCGGAACTTCGGCGGCGTGTAAACCACGCGAAAGTACGAAGTTCACCGGCGTGGTTTCGTATAATTTCTCATGGTTCTTCCTACGACTATTTTACGCGGTATGTTCTTCGTCTTCCTTCCGTTTTCGCGCGGAGTATTCTCGCTGTATTCCCACGCTTCGGACCCTTCGTCGTCGTCGTCGTCGTCGTTGTCGTTGTCGTTCCTCGGGAAATTCTTTTGTCCTGTCGTCACTATCCCTTATTACTTTTCTCTCGTCGCCGCGGGTTTTCACCGATTCTCCACGGCTCCAATCCTTCGTTTCGTATAATTCTTCTCCCGCGTTCTCTCCCACTCTCTCGTCACATCTCTCTAACCCCGATTCATCTCCATCTTATTTGCATGGATCGATCCGCCATCGATTCCGTACGCCCTTTATTAACCATCGCGCGAAACCATCGGGGACATCTGGTCGTTGGACGTGATCGAGCGCGATATTATGCATTAATACGATTTATTCGACGGGTTCAAGACTTTCGGGAGAGGTCCTGGGAAAAGAAAAATGAGTACAAAGAACCCGGGGTTTAATAATGGCCCGGAACATCCGTGAACCTCGCCCTCCGCCGTTATTGTTCACTTTTGTAACTGCACGGCCTCTCGGATAATTACAGGATCGGATAAGCGGTTCTTTCATGAAGTACCACATTCTATAAATTCAGCACACATCGCGACAGTCTTCTAACGAATCTCACTTTTGGGTACATTTTACGTCGTACCTCGATCGAAATCGTTTAGATTTATTAATGGGCCTCGGATTTTTATGGAAAATAAAATTAATCAATTGTGAGATACAGGATACTATTTTAGAATAGTATTTTTAAATGGTTTAAAGATTTTCACTGTCTTGTGTTTCATCTACTCATTTTTCTAATAAACGCATCAAATCCGCAGTCTATTAACACAGAAATCTGGTTTTCGAGTATTAAAAGATTGAGACCGAGAGATAATAAACGTTCTCTTGGCTAGGATAAAAATTGCTGAACGATTTCGCAACAGCTGGAGCTAAACGAACGCTTTCACAAGTCAATGTTTATTTTTCTCTCTCCGTGTTTTTCGAGAAGCTCCATTTCATGTACCGTTCAGAGACGAATGTACTGTGTTCTTGGTTCAGAAAGGTTCTACAATTAAATGTACGAATAATTTTTTGAAGTCAAAAGAGGTTAGGGAATTTTATTGTCGTTCCAGGGGAACGCGCTGGATCTAGCAGAATCGATGAAGTCCCGGAAGACTGTCAGATTCGATCTGGACCACCATTAACCGGCACAATGCGCGTCGAAAGAGAGCTTACGCGAACGCCCCGCGCTAATTAATACCTGCGCAAATGGAGTACCCGATGACATCGTTCGTTGTAAATAGCCGTTTCAATCCGGACAACGGGAACCGAAACGCTGTTCTCCGTTTCCCCGTGAAATTGTTGCTGGGGAATCGTTACGCGAGTTAATTGACGCGTATCCGACACGCGATCTCGATCGATCGAGAAATTATAGAACGCCGGAAAATTATTTCCCGCGCCAGAGTCGCCGCTAACGTGTAACCCGACGAGCGGACCGTATGATTTATTTAGATGACATTCCTTTGATACAAACGAGCTATTCGCTAATGGCGCCGAATGACGGGGCCGGCGCTAAAGTGTCCTCGGCCCTGTCCTGTACGGAAATTTGCAATAAATTGTCGCCGTTAATTTTTCAACGTTCTCGAGTGCCAATCGGTCCGCTCGGTTGCCCGGCACCGCACACATATTGCGAATGCGTCGCGCGTTATTTGCTCCCTTTGCATCGCGCATGTGATCCGCGCGTCATACAATACTATGCGCGGAATGCGTAAACACTGGAATATTTCCTTATTTTGAAAAAAAAAACAATCTCTACCACTAGAAGCTTTACGCAATCATAGTTATATTTAAACACAATACGTGTTTGTGCTCTCGTACTTGTAACATTTTCTATCATAGTTACGCTTCGTTCTCTCTCCCTGTGATCTCACAGTTATCCCCACTATTCGGCCAGGTGAGCTGAAAGTGGGCGGTGCTTGCTCTCCATTGGTCGCCAGCGATAGCCGCTGGCCAATGAGCTTGCGGTGGAATTTGTTCACTGCTCCCTACAATCGCGTTACTCGTCCCAATTCGTGCTGTTACAGATTGCTGAACAGAAACCAAAAATCGTCCTTTCGCTTCTGAAACTTATTTCTCCGATACTGTTTCCTTTTCTTGTGACTCGAATCTCCTAATCCTGTCCGACCGTCTCCAACAAACCGTGTCATAATTTCGCTCGGTTTGTAATTGTTTTTTCCCCCCAACTTCGAACCTTCGGCGTCCCAGTTTTTCCCGCTTCTCTCTTGGTCAATTTTTTTTTTGAGACAAAAGTACCCTCGGAAATCTCCGTTCGCGACTCGCGCGAGCATGATCAACCGTGGAGAGAATCGGAACGAGTCGAACGATATTTAAAGCAGCGATAATCCCGGGTCCCTGCGAGGGAAACTAGACCGACGCTCGTCGGAAAGGAGAGCGCCGAGTGAAACGCGACGCGGAGATGGGGCGCGAGTCGCTTGCAAAACAACGGTCCCGGGGATATCGGGCCAAGAAAGCATCGCGACGAATGTCACCGAACATTCTTGGAAGTGTGCATGATCCCTCGAGTACCGCGTAAGACGGGCTTGCTTTCTCCATTCCGCCTCTTCCCGATCCCTTCGCGAGGGAACTTTTCGTTCTACGGAAACGAGAGAGACATGCCGGAATTTCTCTACCCTTTCTGCGCCGCTCTTCGGATCGCAGTCCCGACGAAATAACGCTTGTCGGAACGCGCCGAACTTCGGACAATTACAAGCCCTCTTCATTTTTGCTTATCTTTAGCAGTCGTTCTCGAACACCGTATTCTTCTCAAACGATTCCGGTGTACGTTACACAGGTGTCACAGGAATATTTCTCGAGTAGTTTAGAAAATAATTTTTTAAATGCAAGCGTATTCTTGTTGCACATTTTTGTCATTGCTAGATTTAGGTTTCGAATTGACATTCTCATTTTGCCCGTGTTATTTTATAACTAAAAAGGTTTATATTTCTCATAATACAATGTTAACCCTTATTACTCGAATAGTGTCTGTAAGGCACCACTAAAAATTGCTGTATCACGATATTAAATTTGTTTGTATTTAATAAATTACTAAACATTTCGGTTTTGTACGAGTAAGTTGCACCATTTTCGTATGTATAATATGAAAAATATATATAGAGAAGGGCTATAACTAGGTCAGAAGAATTATTTCAAATTAGAAAGAAAGAAAGAATTATTTCGAGTGCAAAGGGTTAACATTTTTCTGTATTATATGATAAAAGTGTAAGCTAGTCAAGTGTATTATGAATTGTATGATTTTTATGTACGTATGGATTAATTTATAAAAGTAAATGGCTTTGTGTATATGTAATAGGAGAAAATAATGCTTGCCTTGATTTTCAATGATAATAGTAGTTAATTAGGAAAGGAGCGTAAAGTTTGTAGTAAGTTCTAAGCAAAAGTACAATTTGAGTTCTGTTTTTAGCTAAATACTCTTGCAATCTCTGAGTGCATAAAAGCCGAAGTTGAAATTCGTTGGATACGCGTGCTACAGAACACGCCTCGGTTAACGCGTCTGGTCGCTGCGTGCCGTTTCTACTTAGCGCAAATACGAAGTATATATGTGCACGATCAAAGACCAGTTTTTTCTAAACACGGTTTCACTGAAAAGAGATTTTTTGTTCCATATTTTCGAGTTACTTTTACACGACAAAATTACCCATTTCTCGGTACACTGTGATTTTTCAGAATCGTTCCTAATATCAAATTATTCGGGTTTCAAGTGTTTACATTACATTTGAATGACACGGGCCCCTGTGTTGATTAGGTGCGAATGTTTAGGGTTTAAATAACTCGGCTCTGAAGCAGAATCGAGTCGAAATTACTTATTTGTGAAGCGTTTCAATTACGCCCTTAATTACACCGGTCCGAAATGCTTAAGTCTAGAATAATTCGTGTTCAAAATGGTTTCCGCGCAAAACGCGATATAGTTCGCGTCGTCTGATATGGTCGGTAAACTGGAGCTGGGAGCGCACAGCCTCCCGCGGTTGATAGACATTTCTTATCAGAAAATAACTTTGTAAGACAGTGGGGAATCCTGATGCGAAAACGTTCTTTCGCTGCCGCGACTGATTCTGCGTCGGATAGGTTCAACGTTCCCCCTTACATATTCATACTAAATCCGCCTGTGTACGGTACAAAGTTCCGCGCAGATTAAGTACGCTATCAAGCCTCGTATTCCCTCCGCACAGTTTTCAGATGATCTCATACCACTCGACGAACTTCTTACTAAAGAGACACTTTCGGGTCTTGCGCGCCGCGCCGGTTCCGTGACAATACCGCACGTACTACTAAAGTTATCTCAACTGTTCCCGTCTTTCTCTATCCCAGACCTACCCTCCCTTCCCTTATCATCCGTATCTTAGCCACCGCCCCCCTTCTTGTTCCCGTTTCTGCCTTGCTCAGCCATTCTTCCCCGGCTCTGACTAAAATTACATAAATTCCCGTTCAATAAAGGCGGAAACGGAAATAATTTCGCGCGCTTCGCGGCGGAATGGGAAAGTTCGACCGGCGACCGCGTTCAGCGCGGTTATCAATGTGTTTTATCGCGATCGCGTCGCGGTTAGGTTCTCCGATGCTAACTAGCGTAATTGTCGCTCGTCATCGGCTTATCTAAGTTTATATCTTTTCACTTCCAGCCACGGGTTATTGAGCCTGATTTGTATCGTTCGCCTTTCTCGCCCGCGTGTTCTACGCCGGGAACAAATTCGTGAAAATTTCCTCAGAGTCTTGGCTGCTAACTACTTCGATTATTTAGGGCTTTATCAATTCAGAGCAGCGGTTACTTGCTGCTTTGGCTATTCAGAGTCTTGGCAATTCCGAACATTGAATATCCGGGGTCTTGGTTATTCGGGGAATTACTTATTCAGAGGCCTTGATAATTTAGAGCTTCGGATATTCGGAGCACTGGTAACTCAGATTTTTGGTAATTCAGAATCTTGGTAATTTAGATCGTAGATTATTCAAAGCTTTGGTGATTTAGATCGTAAATTATTCAAAGCCTTGGTAATTCAGAATATTGGTTATTCAGAGTCTTTGCAATTTAGAGCTTTAGTTTTCCGAGCCTTAGTTATTCAGATCCTTGGTAATTCAATAAGTTGGTCACTCAGAGCCTTGGTAATCTAGAGAATTGATTATGGAGAATCTTGGTGAAGCAGAGAATTGGTTATTCGGGGGAATTATTTATTCAGAGCCTCGATAACTTCGAGCTTTGGATATTCGGAGCACTGGTAATTCAGAAAATTGGTTATTCAGAGTCTTTGCAATTTAGAACTTTAGTTATTCTAAGGCTTGGTTATTCAGAGAATTGTTTATTCGGAATCTTGCTGATGCAAACAATTTGTTACACGGAGTCTTGGTAATTTAGAGCTTTGGATATTCAGAGTCCGCTGCATTTCACAATATTGTTTTTAGTGTGGCCTAGAGGAAGAGTTAAAACGTGTCGAAGTGAAACGGTTCGCTGTTGAGGCAACTTATGACAATAAAGGCGCGCTTTCGTGTAGATAATGTTCGTCGTGTCACATACAAGCGAGTGTCGTGAACCGAAACCAGTAGTTAGCGACCTATGAATATTTTTTCCTGTCACCGTGTATTCATCTCTCGGTGAAAAGGAATGCGTTTCCTGTCGCATGAAAAGCCTATCGCGTGCACTTTTTCGAATTCCTTCGTGATCGCGCTCGAATCGAGCGTTATTAACGGGAGCAACGTGCTATTACCGATACGTATCGAACACCGGCCGAAACACGATTTTCGAAGCTGCCAGAACGATGTTTCCGTCGAATGTTTGCGGATCGAAATGATCGAACCAGACACGTCGAAGAGCGGTCCGGCGCTCGAGTGTTGTGTTTTCATCGAAACAAGGAATCGAGAGCAAACAATGTCTTCATACCTGATGAGTTGGGCCGCGGAGATGAGAGAGTTTGCCGGGGAAATCAGTGAAGTTCGGTAAACGTTGGGGAAAACTTTGCGAAAACTGGAATTGGAATTTTTATTTGCGCGGTTCCACTCTGCAGCCCGGGACAGAGCGGAGTGTGTCGTCTTCATTGAAGTTCGCCGTCCCGTTTTATCTTCCCCATTATAACTTTTATTACACCGTACAGAATATAACATTTCATTAATCGCGATCGAACGTCCCCTCGAATCTACAATTCTATCGCCAACGTCCATAGAAATTGGCACGATCCTCGAATTCAATTATCGACCCGTTCGCGCTCGATCGTTCATTCCAATTGCTAATTTGCCGAGAGATCCGCTGTCTAACGATTGGACATTGGATGCATCTAGATGATTGTTTTCGACAACGATGTCGTGCGGCGAAAAGATTGAAGGGCCACAATTTGATCCCCGTTTCACAAAACATCAATAACGCTATTTGGTACGAAACGTTACGTCCATTTCGCGAACGCGTTAAACGATCCGACAAAAATGCCCAGCGAAGAGTTAAATGTTTAATGTCTCGAGTTCCGTGCGACTCCGTCGATTTGGTTCGGCGAGGCCATCGTTCAAATCCACGTGGCTCTCCCGAAACAAGCAGAAACATCCGCGCACGACCGGCGCGAGTATACATCATCCGCTGACAATGATTCATAGAAACGTCGCCCATTTTTTCGTGTTAAGTTCGGCGTCCCGTTGTCTGGATTCAATCTATTATAAAAGTCGGCTTTTTGCGCGGCGGTCGAAGGAGCCACTTTTTTCCGCCAATTTGCGTCTACCGCTGCCGGTTTTCCGGTGGCTTCCTGTTCGCAAAAAGAAGAGAGAGAGAGAGAGAGAAGGAGAGGATCTCTTTGGATCATCTTCTTCCGTAGCGAGAGATCCATCAATTTGCTTAACGTATTAACTGGCGTGAGTAGCAAGTATGCAACAACGCATCGAGGTCGATGGCGTTGGTCCGTCTGCGCGTGCTTGCGGCGTGCAGGCGCATCGTCCGCGACACGCGTGTAACGCGCATTATCATTTTCCCGTGCATGTAACGCGTCCCGGCCGCTTCTACGCGAAGACATTAGGTGGCCGCAGCCTCTGATGACACCGGAGCGACAATCGTTAACGATATTTTCCTCGCCGAGGTCTGAAGAAACGGTCATTAAGCGGTCTTTTCCACGAGATGAAATTGTGGGACGGCGCCCGACGCGACGCGGCTTACGGTACATCCTGCGGGATACTATACTAAGTTGAAAATCATGCCGGCAACGGGACGACAGGCCCTTTTGTTCACAATTTTTGTTTGCCGCGATTGTCCGGGGAAATGAGCTTCCGTTAAGCATAACGCGTAAAACAGGCTGCAACGGTGCATCGAACGAAACACCACTGCAAATTAATTAATTGTTAAGTACGCTGAGGATTTATGGGGCTTTCTATTGCATGGGACATATTAGTGGAGAATGCCGGATGTTGGTTTTCTGATAAAATAGAAATCAATTCAGTGGTCGATTAATTAGCGTCGCTAGCGTCGATGTTAAACAGAACACAAAATTGTATGTCAATTGTAATGGTAATGGACATTTATTGTGACGAATCAATTCTAAATGGATTGTAGGCCATTCTAACGCAAATGAACGAATACAAATTGTATGAAAAATTGGATTTCAACGTACTGTATATTACGTGGACTGAAAATGGCGGAGGAATCAGAGAGGATTGTTAAAGCGCAATTCGATGTGGCCTATCAGAATAATGCTAAGAGAGTTCGTCGGAGACGATTTTACGGAAGGAAAAGGATTTCCCTATTCACCGGGAGCGCCTTCGCGCAGAGATTGCGAGAAGGAATAAAAGTATGTGTCGCATAAGCGAGTTTTATTTGAATAAGCAAGGACAGAAGGTTGATTTCGTTTCTGTCAACGTCGGAGACGCAATACGCGTCCCTGGATTTCGTATGATCGTCTCAGAACATCTTCAAAACCGGATCCATGTATACTTCATAAATTTCGGATTGCCTCGGATTCCTGTTTTACGCCATTGCTTCAACGAATCTCTTAGCAATTTACTCCGAACGAATTTTAAATCCGAAATAAATATGTATCTCGCAGCATATTAGAAGGCGAACAAATTAGATTTACTAACGCGGTATAAAATATTCTGGGCATCGTATTTGTCGCGTAGAAGAGAATCCTCCTGTCGGACGGCGATAGTTAAATTATTTTAGGGTCTACTAATGGCGGAACCACAACCAGTTCCTGGGGGTTATAGAGGTATTATGGTCCCATCGTCTATTATCGTGTCTATGATACACGAGGCCAAGAGAAACAGTATAATGCTTGTAATACGTACACTTCGAGAAACATGAACTAAACATTAACATAGTTGCACGTTGCGTACTATATCAGATCGAATATTGCGATAAACAAAATATTTAATTCGCTTTTACCGAACTTGGAACTTTATTACCAAAAATGGAACAAGATTTTCAACTTTATCTCTGAAAGTTTTAGATTAGAAGTAATCCTTCACGCAACAATGGTACTTTGCAAAATTTTGGGGTAACAATGGCGGTCGAAATAGTCGTACAAATCGCCCCGGTCCGGCGTTTAACCGACCTGTTATCTCCTCCGGCAGTCGTTTATAAATATTGGTGGAATTTACGAGTCGTTAATGGACAGATCGTTATCGTTCTCGATATTAAACTACGCTTTACGCATTGTCAGTCGAATTGAAATTAAAGCGAGCCGGTTCAAGTGAACCATCAGGGAGGAGCGTGTATCAGGAGCGTTTCACACAGTCGAGACAGGTCGAGTTTTCCGTTTGCTTTACCGAGCAAACACCGGTTTTTTTTTCATATCGGCGGGAATTATGGTTTTTCCGTTCTGTCTGCGCCGTTGTCGCGTAAAGACCTTGCGCGCGTTCAGTGACACGATTCCCCGTGAAACCGAGAGCAACGAATTTTGAAAGGTCCTCCCTATTTTCTCCCTATTACCAAACACCTGTGCGATCATATTTTCTATACGAAAAAGTATGAAACACTCTCTTGTCAATTTCCCAGTTCTTCGAGCCAAGCGGTGTGCAGTACGTTCCCCAAAATTGCAAACTGCGTTACAGAAATGTAGCAACAAACAAGGTAACCGATAAACCTAATTTTCCGCTTTTATAGAGTTCCCGTTACAACCATGGTTGCGTGATTGTGTTAAGCGTGGGAGGACAACATGTTTGTGCAGAGAATCGCAGAGGGCAAACGGCGGGAAAATTCGAGACGCGAAAGAGTTGATTTTTTATCGTCCTAATTCTGTTTCAAAAATATTCCGCGAAGGTATTTTTCAGTCTCCGCGATGCTTCGCCGGTTTCCGTTCGCCATTGCGGGCGAAAACGAATTTGCGGTATGCGTGGAAAAATAACATGGTTGCCTGAAAGGTTGTTTACAGTAATTCTATTTTATTCTTGGAGCGAACTATTCGGGCCGATACACAGCCCCACTCAGGCTCACGCTAAAAATTCGCTGCGTAACTATGAATAATATTTGCGAATTTAAATGAAATCGTACTACCTTGCTACGTTTCTGAGATACATTTCGAAAATGAGATATCATTCAATTGAATTGTTGCATTTTCGAAGTATTTTTTGTAGGTCCACTGCAGGGTTAAAAATATTCCGCGGAGGTATCTTCAGCTTCCGCGATGTTTCGCCGGTTTCCGTTCGCCATTGTGCGCAAAATTGTTCGGCGGTATCGTTTGGCGGAGTACCGACGAATTTAAAAAAGAAAGAAAGAAAAAACCGAAAAAAACATGTTCCGTTCGGAAGCGCATTCGAACGCTCTCAACGGGTTACACACGCCGGCGAAAAAGTTCTTTCTACCAGCATAAAATATGAACGACTTATTCCGCGTCGCTTTTCAGCCTTCTCTGTCTGTGTGTCGTTCTTGCGTTTGCACGCGCGCGCGCGCGCGCCCCCGCGTTTCGAAATGTGCGCATCGCCGGGAAAGCTACGAAATATTTAATGGAAACAAAGCCGCGGTATTTCACGGATTTCAGAGAGATTCGGGGGTTGGTCGGGGCCTGGGGACGGGGGTGGACCAGGCCGGAGGGTGAACAGTGAAAATACCGGCTAAAAGCTGTTCACATTTTTTGGCATTATATCGTTATTTGTTGGACCAAAGGTTTTTTCGACGCGTGATCCACTTTTTCCTTTTTCTCGTTCGAATTGCTCGCGGACCTTGCGTGTTGGGCCAACGCGTGACAAATGTGTTTATGCACTCGAACACGCTGTTCGATTTCTGGCGATCGTTGGCATAATTAAACCGTAGAGGCCCGCGGAAGAAATGAGAGAAAATTCGATTTTCTTCCTGAATTATTTCTACGAAGTTTCATCGGAGTTTTGTTTCACAGTTTTTTGGCAATTTCTCTGTACACTGTGACGCTTTGAAAAGCCCTCGTTTTAGTTGAAATTGAGCTCGCTGTAGTGGGAAACTGGCGCGTTAAAAAGTACCAAAGCGAGAATCGACGGAATCGTTTTGTAAAGGTAGACTTCTATCGCGTCAAATGAAACATAATTTCTAAGATTGTTTTCGATCTATTCATTTTTGTCAGAAATTTTGTCACAATGATCAGTATGTTCCCGTTGCAAACAATGAAACAAATTTAATTCTCTCCGAAACGAATGATTTTCATTTCCTTTATCTAGACAGGAATGAACGCAATGAAATCAACGATTCGTAATTTAAAAACCACCGTTCCGATAGCACGCGTTAGATAGAATTATTTTTCAGAATATAATTTGATCAACAGTCAAATTGAATTCATCGCGAGGTACTGTCATGCCCGGGCATTAAACTAATTAGCATTTTGCAAATGAAATCTGCAAACGCTCGAGGACAAAGGAAGACACATATCCTGATTGGGACGTGAAACAGGCGAGAAGGTTTTAATCGAGTGTCCGTCCAAAATATTTTGCGTGACGGAACGAAAACGAACTCGCCTTTGAGCGACCACCGTTCGCCATTTATATATCGTAATGAGCGAAAATTTCGTTTGAAAAAATAAGCACGAGAAAACAGAGCGTCATATTTGCCGGCGAACTTTACGCCGATGGAAAAGAAGGTTGGTGAAAAAGAAAATTAATTGAATCTGCTCCGGAGCGCGCTTTTTTCGATTTGGGGGGGGGGGGGGGCGAATTAATTCGCTCTGGAATTTTCGAAGTTTCTCACCGAAGAAAATTGAAATAAATTTCGAGGTCCGAATAAAGTAATTGGAATCGTAAAATATCGCGTGGTAACAATCATTTGTTTTCTCGGCTCTTTCGATAATTGTAACGAAATTGAAAAGCTAGCGACCACTGCGAAAGCAAATCCAATGTGTCCAATGAAAATCGTTTTCTAATATACATAGAACCAACGTTGATCTAATAATCGAATTCGTGTTATTTATGCGTACGTTAATGTATATAAATATTAATCTTCTTTTTTTGACAATTAAATTGCTCGGATTAATAAAAATAAATAACTTATCGTCTCGAGCATTCGCGAAAGTAGAAATCGCAAGCGATGGTCGGACGATAATCAGGCAGTGATCATAAATTCTCAATTTATAAAATACGATGATGCAGTATATGTTGTGCTTAATGAAGAATTTTTAATCTGGTATATGTGAGAATCTGACTGGTTCAGTTCCGAATAATTTCGTTGAAATTGTAATGTCAAGTTAAAAATATTTTGTGGCACTTCACGGGGCACGGATTGCGCCATCAAAAATCCCGCCATTAAACCGGTTGGAGGAGCTCATAATAGTTTGATAAATTATTGTTTACGGCGGCGTAAATAACAGCTTAAGCAGAGGGGAAAATTTGAAGAGTTTAATGTTCAATCATCTCCTAGATAATACGAATTTTTACGACTTAGCAGACATTTTCTTCATTTCATTACGTAAATTTCCGCCATTATGATTTAATGGCCTCGCTGCATAATTTACTCTTTGGCTAATTTAATATACTAGACACGCCCTTATTTCGCTCAAAATTATACGAGCATTATTATTGAACATTTCTCCGCGTGAAAGTGGATTAGAAAATGGGATAATCGTTTTTCCTAATAATAATAATTATTTAACTGTAGCAATTCCTTTTATGCAATATTCTGTTTAATAATTACATAAACATTTCACGATTTAATACGTTCGATAATTGTATTGAAGTCATTTCATAAGAATTTGTGATATTTCGAGGATACAAGAATTTATTTACGATCCTTTCGGTAATAAATGGAAATTAAAATTGTAGGAATTTTAAATTGAAGGATAATTAATTTGTTCAAAAACACCATTTCCAACTGTACAAATCGGTAATTAAAACCAGCTGTTCTACAGGGTCATTACTATGCGACAAAGTCAAAGAAGTGTCGCAGTACAACTTCACGCGATATGCAAGTTTTTATTAATTTAATAAAATGTTTTATATGGGACGCGAGTTTCCCTGCGGCGTTCATTCTGTATGCGCAAAATTGCTGGTTTGCATAAACATCCGAAACCCAGTTAACTGTCTACACCGCCATTTTATTATCCTGTCATTAGATGATACATTTTGACACAAAAACACGTGAAATTTTACTGTATGCATCCAGTACACCGTTTTTTTGGTAATCTATGATATATGTGATTCCTAACGGGACGAGTGAGCAATTATAAAATAGTATTACAACGGTTTTTCATACATCAATTTTTTACTCACTTTTAGGTACAAGTCACAATTTTTATATAGAACAGAGAGGTGCATCAATCCTGTTAAAAAATTGGTGACAATTCTTGAAATATTTGAAACATTTCCATTTTCTGAGTGAGATCATTAATTCTGCCTAACGTAATATTCCTCCATCTTCAACAATTTTACGCTGTAGTAATTAATACCTCGTTTGACGTGCAAATAATAAAAAAAAAAGCGATATTAATTAATAAGATAAATGGTAACGAAGAGCATACCAAGAACCAAGGAAGTAATATTTACATCAAGCACCAAGTCGTGTCGTTTAATTTGCCCCATAGTAATTACTGCAAATGAATTAAATGAAATCAGCTTGAATAATTAAGGCAAATCAGCGGCAGTCGTTAAATGATTGTTCCGCGTCGCATTGGTCGGTGGGAATTGTTTATTTATGCCGTTAATCTTGTCAGGTTGCGCGGCCAACGATGTTCATGCAAATTTTTGTCACATACGCCTGGTTATCACCGAAACGTTCCGCCTCGACGTGTAATTCTCAAATTCTCTGCAAGTAAAAGTCAATTGGTCCGATCATAAAAATCATTGATACACTTTCGGAAAGTTTATTTATTATCAACACAAAAAAGAAATTGAAAATAAAATATTTTGGTAGTTGGAACAATATTTTCTTTCCGACATTCCGGCGTTCGACGATGTTAATTTTTGTGCCAACAATTTGTTCCGTATAATTGTTCAAACAGTAACGACGTTGTCTTGTTAAATCCAACATAAATCGTTTCTTTATATTTTCGTTTATATTTCGTAGTCAGCAAATACGCTTAGCGTTTATTTGCACGGGAATGAATCAATAAACGCGTATGTTCCTAAATAATTAATTACATCGAAACAGTAAATTTATCGCCTTGCACCGGTAAGAACTGAAATGCTAATCACAGCTTTGTTTGACAAAGTGTTTTGCAAACACACACGCACACGCTCACACACGGACGTGTCAGTTGTTCGGATTCGGGATCGTCTCATACAACATGAAACGTTTGAAATTTTCAGCTTCTGTTCCGCAACACTCAAAGCCCGTTGCCGGCTTGTTGCATCGTCGACGCGTTTCTCGCCCGCGCAAAACAACACTTTCGTTGAATTATTAATGGGTTAATACCCTGTTATGGTTTCATTGCGAATGTAAAACCTTTCGGGGGCTCCTGTTATCGGACGGCGGGGCGGGCAACGCGCGAACGCTATCGATGGAAAATATTATCGGTAATGAGAAGCGGCGAATGCCCTCAGCTTTACTTTTGCGGTAGGCGAGTTGCGGATCGCTTGGCAGGATTATTCCTGCGAAAAGTTTCGAACCGTATGCAAGTATAATTCACGGATAATGCCCCCTCTCATCGAACGGGCTAACGAAAGGCCGGCTACGTGCCGGGCAACAGCTGATATTTTTGCGGTTTCGTCGTTTGAATAATTTATGAAAAAGTTAAGAATTATCCCGACTCCCGGCGAAATTAATTCCGCGCGAATGGACTTCCGTTTCGGGCATAATGTTACTACCGTTCCCGTACCACCTTCCCGTGATTGAATTTCATCTAATTTTCCATTTTTTTGTTATCATTCCCGGTTTGTTTATCGTGCGTCTCTCATTGTACTTTCATAGAACTGCTCCGCGTTGTTTGCTTCGAAAACCATTTCCAAGAAGTATTTTCATTTTTGCTCGCGAGTTACTGGTTGCAGAGGTTGTTCGGGAATTAGCACTGTAATTACTAACATTGTTATATGAATCGACGAGTTTGGTTTCTCTTTCTTTTTTGTAAAATGTGTTTCTTTAAACTGTGACGTGATACAGGGTGTCCCGAGAATGTATTTCCTTGGAAGGGCTGATTTCAGACGCCATTTTCATTTGATCGTTGCGATTAATTCGTGAAACTAGCGGGGCACGATTACTTGTAATTAATTCCGTAAAATCCACAGCGTCCAGTTTTTGTCGCTGGAATATCTTGTCGCTGGAATATCTTGTCGCTCGTTGCTTCGATGTTCGGACGCGTGGATCTTTCCGCGCGGGGAATGCAGGCCGGTGAAAAGGACATTTTCGGATTACGAAAAATCTCGACGGGCTAGCGAACGAAAAATGCAGATCCTCGAAACGCGCATACTTTATTAACCCGCGAGAAAGGGCCGTCGTTATCGTTCGCGCGACGAAAAAGCATCCCCGACACGTTTTCCGTCGGGTGTCTACTTAAAAAAAAAAAAGAAAAACCCACTGGAAAAAAGTTGCATCTCGTCTTTATGTACGGACAACGCCGGCGAAAAAGTTGAAACGGGGACCGTGTTCCTCCATTTCCCGGCTCAGCTCGCAGTATTCTGCAAAAGGGTTAAAATGCGTCCTGTGTACCAGCAATCTCGGAAATGGGTCAAGGTGAGACACAGTGAGAGAAAAAGAGTTTGTGTGTGTGTGTGTGTGTGTGAGAGAGAGAGAGAGCTCCCGATGATCTTGTCGCTTCCCACGGGTGGCTAAGTTTAAAACTCCAGGTGAGGTCCATAAATTGAAAGTCTGATCGGCTTAAATGAATTCGCCCGGTGCTGCTCGCTGATGTTATAGCTACGTATTGAGTAACGAGCTTCGATCGATCGGCTCCTCTCCCTCTCTCTCTCTCTCTCTCTCTCTCTCTCTCTCTCTCTCTATCTATCTAACTATCTATCTATTTCAATTGTAAGCTGATTCACGTGTGGAAAATCTCGAACCGATTTTCCTTTCTTCGCTCCCTTGTGCTCGAGATTAAGTGGAATCATTAGGAAAGCCTTCTGTTCCGAAACTGTTCGGTTCATAATTAATTAAAATCAGCTTTTCGAAGCTCCTCTCGATTCTTCGATAAACGTAAACATTCTACACCTCTGTAAAATATAATTTATCATTCATCCCACCATGACGATGGCTGCCACAGCATACGGTGCGGATCCTCGACTATCTTTTCGACTGTGTACAGTCGCCGAGGATGAATAATAAATATTTTATATTGTACGTGCATCGGTAAATTCCTGCACCGCCTTTTTATAAAGTAATTCTTTTTCGTTTATCACCCGCAGACATTTGATTCATTTCGTATTCGGTTCTGTTTTATTTCTCGTTGTCCGAAAAGTTTGATTTATGTTTCAGTTGATCCAGGTCATACGGCGTTATTCTCGAAAAAAATGCATTCTACGCAACAGTGACAGTAACGTATGACCGCGACCGATAATTTATGTCCCGGGTTTCATCTGATTCAATGTTCAACAGACGAACCGACTGTACGCGCTGTTCCGCTGTGTTTTTTTTTTGTAGTTCCATTGTTACGCAAATAAATTCGATTTCACAGTGCATTCCGATGCCGTGCTTCAGACTCGTTCTAAAACTCGGTGCTGCGGCTACGTTTTCTCGAGCGACCGAAAACTGGGACTCGTTCTTAATTCTAGTGGATCCATTAACAGACAAAATAAACCGTTCCTTCGTTCCGGTTTCGCCGGGACTCGCCCGCCAAAGACTCGACCGCCCCTCGAGAAGAAACGCCCACCGGAGATCGTTACAGCGCAAATATCATCGAATCCTCATTTTTTTGTTGTTGTTTCTTCGGTTCTTTATTTCGCGGGAGCTTTCAGAAAATTCATATAACAGAAAGTCGTTCGAGACGCGTACCAACGATATTAAAAATGCTGCCGCGGGAGCTTCTCCCTGGCAAAAACGGAAGCTTTTACGCTAATGGAATGTGCAAATGACCGAACCGGCGAAAATGTAATCGAAGATGATTCACTGTTCGCAAGGCATCGCGTAAACACACGGTGTGACTTAACGTTTCCGCTGAAAGATCCGATATCTTGTTAATCAAGCTAATACACAGTGTGTAGACGGTGAGGGGAGGGGAGAAGAGAAGAGAAGAGAAGAGAAGGTGGGGATGGATCAGACAGGGCAGACAATTTTCCGCGAGCCGAGTGTGAGATTCTGCACACCGGAAGCCGTGGTCTCTCCGCTCCTTCCTCTCTCACACGCCTACTTAATATTGTGCGACCTCTTAGGGTGAATACTAACGAGCGAACAATCATTTATCTGCGAGAACGATCGCGTGCAAATCCGAATAAAACAGGATCGCGCGTGTAATTGTTTTTTGGATCGCCTACTAACATGGAGTTAATACGCGACCGGGGCACAACTAATTGCGAGGCGAGACGAGAGAGAGAGAGAGAGAGAGAGAGAGAAAAAGAGAGAGAGCAAAGAAAAATTCAACCACTCGAATTCTGACCGCCTAGAATTCATTAGCCGGTGGGAACCTCGCGACCTCGTTCATTTTTATATGAAACTATGCACATTAACAGGATTATTATGAAAATAGAGATTGTCCTGTTCGATGTTTGTCGTTGATAGTCCTCGTTAGGGAAATCGTTCCTTGTAATCCCTTGTTCAGCCGATTTATTCGTATGTGATTGTTGAAGGTGTTCATTGCAATTGTAATTAATGCGAAATAAAAATGGTTAGTTTTGTTTTCTAAATAAATATTCAATAATTGTTAAATTGTTTAAAATATAGATTTTTATATTCAATTAAACCCTAACGGATTAATAATATAATAATAATTAATAATATAAATATTTTCCTTTCTATACTTGGTACAAAAATGTCGAGTTCACAGTTTCTCTTCGTACGAAAAATAGCTTGGACCTGGTGGGAAATAAACTTGAAATGCGTCCGGGCCGTTAACGGTTAAATATGTATGTTTTCCTTTTTGGTGAAACGTAAAAATATATTGCGAGAAACTAACATTAGATGAACATGTATATTCTCATAGAATCGTCTAATGCGCAGTCTAGTGGTTAATCGAAACGTTAATTTCGAATAAATCATCTGATTTTGTCCAGAAGTGTTTCACTTCTATATTGCGACCATATTTGTCGCGATCAAGCTTACCCTCTGCGACGCAACCCTTCGCTACTAGAGCAACAAATTCCCTCCGAATCAGCCCGGAGGAGAACGCACACTCTATCCTCCAACAACAATCGCCTCGGGAACAGTCGAAATGACTAGAAAACGCGAGCCCCTTCCCGAAACATCCCCCGTGCCGCAGCCCCTCATTCCCGAAGCAATAGCCTCTATCCTCTATCCCCGATGCGCTAAAATATGAAAATCCGAATCCGTTCCATTAACGTGGGAAGCAGACGGAAAGAGAAAGCGAAGGATAGGTCGAGAGAAATAGAGAGAGGGGGGAGGGGGTCCGTCAGCGATGGGGCGCGAAAGGGGTCCGGGAGTCTGCTAGGAGGTCCGGGGGTTGATCGGCAAGCCATTGGTCGTCGTTCGTTCCACTTGACGCGAAGAGAGAAGCTTTCCGGAGTCGGGCGACTGGTTTGGGGTGGCGTGGGAGAGTGAAAGAAAAAAAAAAAGAAAACAAGAAGTTTAGGATAAATCCAAGCAGGGTCTCCCTGGCGGAGATGAGGGACGGTGCAGTCGGCAGACGATATTGGCGTGCACGTCAGTAGCTCCAGGGTCGGTGGTCCAGCCTAGAGGGTGGCACGAAAGAGGGAGAGAGAGAGAGAGAGGGAGAAATTGGGGAATAAGGAGAGAGAGAGAGAGAGGCTGACAAGGAGAGAGGAGAACGGTAGGAAAGGAGGAAGCAGGGAGAGAGAGAGAGAGGAAGAGAGAGAAAGCCGGAAGCGGAGAAGAGAAAGGTTGGATGGCTAGGTCGCTGGAGTTGCGGTGCTGCGGAACTGCGGGACAGTGGGGATGCGAGGGCCTCGGTGAACGAGGGTGGCGTCGCGAGAGTGGGTCGGCCATGACGTCATAGCTGTGGGGGAGATCGATCCGGGATTCGCGGTCTGCCCGAGGGCGCAGCACCACCTACACCCCCGCACAACCACCCCCGCCTAGAAGGCTCTCCTACATTGCTCCGAAGAGCAGACTCCACCCTAGGACACGCGGCTGCGACCGGTTCACTTCGAACCCAGCAGCCAGAGCACGCATCATCGGCATCATCCTTCTACACCTTCTCCCGGACCCTCGTTCTCGACTCGCGCTGCTTGAACCTGCTGAACCGACCCTCGCGCGCCTCTCGCCGAGAGGGTAGATCGCGCTCCGATTCCAGGATCAGTGATACGCGTACCCGGGCAATCCAGTTTTGCGCCGGTTTTACCCATCGGAATTTGATTGGCCGCCACCGGTTCACTTTGAACCCCGGCTTCCAACAGGCATCGGCACGGGGATACATTTTCCCTCAGACTTCGCTTGAACCCGCGCGTTCGTTCCGCCGCGAGATGAAACGGATGTGTTTCATTGTGTCAGGTTGTGCGGAAAGTACAACAATTTCGTCTTCCCTGCGGTCGCCCGGAGACCGTTTTGTTCTACGATCTTTCGCCGTCTTTCCGACGACCTTGGACAGACGATGCTCGTAGCGTTTTATTAGCAGAAAATGAAGGGAAGGAAATAAACATTTTCACCCGAGCGGCAATAACGAAGCGAAACGCGACGGAAATGCTCGTTTCGATTTTCCTGTTAGCGTTGAAGGTGCGAGTCGACACGCGCTCGAGTGTCTCTTGCACCAGCTGCGCTATAATTTCGGATGCACGCGACAATACACCGCCGATTTAAGAACCCTCTCGTGCCTCTCGCGGGAAGGGAAATTTTGCGATGATCCCGAAGTTAGGTGATATTTCCAGGAACGTCCAAGTTTTGCCCGCTTCATCCCATCGGAATTTGATTGGTTGATCGGTGCTCTGGTCTTAATTAGGGTGGTGCCGAGCTGTGAGGAATGCGAGCACGCGGATGGTTCACGGTGAAGCTTTTGTTGCTGACTCGGGTTTCTCGGATCCTGTTCTGTCAAGTGTTGTCGCCGTTTAATTGATTGCCCGGAGCGTTAATTGGGGATGGACATTTTTGGTCGTACAGAGCGGCATTGGGAAGGTTCGCGTGGCTAATCTTTTTATAGCAGGTTGGACCTCTCAAACCGACAGATTTGGGAATCATCGTTTTATTAGTATTGTCAATTAAAAGATTAGGAACTCGTTAATTTGACGAATTTCGAGGTTCAGCACCTCGAAAATTCGACGAAAGTAATTTATTGAATGAATTAATAATTAAAAAGCTGGAACATAGTATGCATTATGGTATCAGTATAATTACAAGTAATAATATTTCAGGACAATGAACATCATTTTGTCGATTAACTACGTGCAATTCCGAAAGAAAAGGAACGCTGATTTTCTCATTGATTAATTCCTCTGAAATGCTCATTGTTCTTTCGATCCAAGGTCTGCATGTTTAATAGCTATTTAATTCTTGAATTCGCTCGATCATTTCATGTCATGAACAGATTTGCATGATTCTGCCAGCTCCGAATTACGTAACGTGTTCCGTAACCAGCGGTACATGCCGCGGAATTATGGCAATATAAAATAGAATCTTCCCTGACTTCGATTCTCGCGAATGTCTTCGGTTTATTCATGGGAAGAATCTTCAACTATTTCCGGTCATAGTAACCAGGAAAAAGTGGAAATTGTACAATAGGATAAAACATTGTTTGCGAGGGAAGAAATATTAGAAAATTGATAGAAAAATCAGCCGATTAATATATTCACACCTACTAAGAGAAGCTACAAACATTAAGTGTTCTTAAGCCATTAAAAATTGCCAATCTCTATGGACTCATGGCTTAAATCGTACACGAAGAAAGAAAATTATGAGATTGAAAGTGCAGTCGAACTTTATAGTTTCAGGTAATCGTTTTCCCACAAGTATCTTCTCACTAAAGAAAATATAGTTCTAAAGAGATCACCACGAAAGAACTTTCAAGAAATCTTGTAACAATGTTTTCAACATATTCGACCGATTTGCATTCAATTTCACTGCAGATTGTTCCGCGTGTAGACAGTGTTGTTGTTTCGCAATAAAAATCCGCGGTCTCGCCAACTATTTTACAGGACACCCTGTGGGTGACCCAGTTCGATTTATTTAGACTGCGAACAAGTTATACGAATATGCACAAACGGCACACCGGCGGACCGGCGGCGGTGTTGTTTTATTTTTTTTCCCCGCCGGGGTAGGTTAATTGCTTGTCTCTTCAAATAATTGAGTTTCTCCGTTTCGTGATTGGGAGCAGCCAACGCTAGTTTTATAATCGTTATGGGAGGAGAGGGGGGAGGGGGGAAACATGGTTCCGGACCGGTGTTTTCTCTCCCTAGGTGTTTTCCCGGAGCTTTTCCGATGTGCTCTCCGAAGGTCAATACCGATGCATTGTCGTTCCTGGTCCGGTGGCGCGCGCGCGCGCGCGCGGATTTTTATTCGTCGACGGGTATGCGGCGGCGGGTATCGTCGTCGTCGACGGTGGTCGTTTTGCATATCACCGCGGTTGATTAACGGAGTCTGTCGACTGTCGCAATTCAGCCGGGAACCGTTTCGAGTAGAGCAGCTTGACAAAGTTGCCGCGAAAATTCTGCTACGGTATCGTTGACCCAATTCCGGCGCCGAAAGCTCGTGCTGAAATTATTGAATCTCAATTTCCCCCGAAATAATGTGCTCCGTACGAGGATTGGAGGGGTCGGCCCGCTCAGTTTTACTCATCGTCGCGAATATCACGGGCCGACACATCCGACGGTCACCGGTGACCGTCGTCGGCTCTCGTGATTTTCAGAAGACGCGATCGCGTTTCCAATTTAACACGTTGAATGCCACATGAGGGTGACGGAATTATTTGTGCAGGTTTTTAAATGAACTTTTACGTCGATATATTCATTGCACTAAACTTGATTAGGATCTGCATCATGCAAGAAAGTTGGAGGATCACTCAGTATCATACATTTAAGTTTTTGCAATTTTTATTTCATTAAATAACTTACTTTGATTTCATGGAATTTTCCGGGTTTCTAGTTTGGCGATCAAAGTAAACATTAATGCAGTGAACTCTCGGTATGTGTCAACAACACGGATCTTGCCAGCGTCGTGTGTTGTCCAATACCTCTCGGTAGTGGGGATAATTTTGCGACGGTTATCGTCCAGGCCTTGGCGACATATATAGAGAATGTTTCCGTTTTGATTTTATATGTATAATAAGTTTATCCTTTCGTTCTTTAATTTATCTTGAGGAAATAATAACCAAACTGAGTTTCACTGTAAACACAAGGTTAAAGTTTTATTCGCTGTTTACAATAATTATTTACATTATTTACATTAAAAGCTATTATTCCACAAAAATTTATGTAAGAGTGTGATACTTTATTCAGACAATCCTAATCAATTAGATTTTGTAATGCGCGTCCCTTTTCTCTCTTTTGTCTTTACTCTTATCAACTGTCAGTCCACCATCTTGTTCTACAGACATGCGCAATACGTATCTAATTAAAAATGAGTTTTAAAAGTACGATAAATTTACATAACCTTTATCGTATTTCTTTTAAATATGTCTACGGGAAAAATGGCTAGGTGTAATTTGAAACAGTGGAAAAATTCGAACGGCTGAAGACTGTGTCTATGCACCATCTTCAGTTCGCTGAAATTACTAATGAAAGAGCAAAATCTGCTTTGGCTCTTGCACCGAGACTTTTATTTTTGCACGAAGACCGGCAGTCTACTAATATGTTATTGTTGACACGATCTTCACGCGAGTGAAGGGTTCGTTAAATGCGTTAGACTGATTTGTTTCCCGCGAGCGATTCTCGCAACTGTCACCGCCGCGCCGCGGGCAGATGTCGAGTGTGTTCTATAAAATAGTGAAAATTGGCAAGTTCGCAACGAGAGTACTTACACTATACGGACGTCAGTGAAACGCTCGTTGTAACTCGATTTGGTTTTCAAATCTGGTTATACTATGTGTCACGCGAAATAGTGAAAATTGCTGAGTTTATACGAGGGTACTTACCATCGCGGATATATCAGAGAAATATCCGTCATGACACGCACATGCACACGCACGCACACACACACAGCGCGAATTTGGCTTCAAAATGTGTGGAATATATTAAGCGGAATAGTGAAAGTTGGCGGGTCCGTAATAGAGTATTTATGAGTACTCGCGATACTGCTTATAACTCGAAATTGCAGTCAGTTCCGGGGTCCGATGGAGTGTGGTTACACGTGGAAATCGGCCATATTCGGAATTTCGGCTTTATGCCGCGGCAATAAAATCCGAGAATCAAGTATTTTATTTGCTTCTGCGCACTGTCTGGAATCAACTGTTCTGTTTTGACGAAAATTATTTATCGTCGCGTCGAGTAAACATGAGTTTTTAGTGTGGCAATAGCACGCTGTTTGAAACTTCGATGTATGTTTTCCATTGATATAGTTATCGATGAGATCGTCTCACAAAGAACTCTATAATCCATTGTACTTTTGTAGACAATGTTCTTTGCCGTTTCTATCGCACACGAAACGAGGTCTAACGATTAATATTAAATCGATTACACGGAGAATGTCATTCTAGTTTAAACCAGGATAAATTGACTATGTTTCGTCCGTATCGTGGCTGTTGCAATGAAATTTTGTGATTAACCCTCGTTTGGGTTGAGCATAATTATGTTTTGCATGTTTCTCTACATTTCGTGTAACGGGCATTGTAATTGTCTCGTTTCCATGGCTTCCATAGCTTAATTATGAGAAATGAGCATTTCGTAATTTTGCCTTGTCGTTTCTACACGGTGTTCAGAGTGGTTTTGATTTACGTTGACAAGATTTTCTTTGGTCTTTTTATCAGTGTGACACCCGATGTATTTATAACAATTAATTTATGCGTTTTCTTATGCATAAAAATTGCAGGGCACAAGAGATTGGCTCCTGTTTTTTCGAAAACAGATTTTCGCTAACAATTCCACTCTGATTTACAATTTTACGCTCATAGTTTCCCACGAAAGAGAGAATGAATCGGCTAAACATTTCCACCGGAGCGGCTTCACAAGCAGAGAGAGAAAATCAGTTTAATCCGGGAATTGAATTTTAACTCGCTGCGTATAGATTTTTATTGGAATCGATTGGCTAGCGCAGCAAGCAGAGACTTAATTGTGTTTCCATAAATATACCGATCGCGGGCGGGTTGCGAAACGTTCCGCGACTCTGCGGCCAGCCGTGCAAGGGATTAGGATAAACGTATAGTCGGCCGTCGAGCGTACAAATGTTCATTAGAATAAACATCCGCAGACGGCCACCGAATGTATCGATCCGCTTCTGAATCGAAGCGACTCCGCTCGGGGTCCGCATTATTAAAAATTCAGCGTCGGTTCGAAATACAATTCCCGTGTTCCCGAATCCTTTTGTCAGATGCTTAGGCAAAATCGAATCGTTCACGGCTTGTTCGTCTCTTTGAAAAATTTCCAAGCTCCGTAAATACCGTCGTACGTTTAAATAATCGTTTTTACGTACGATAAGCAGCTTCTGACTCACAGATTTATGCGATTACCGTATTCTCTGTACGATCAGTAATGCTTTGCAATTTACTCTGTTTGCACGGAGTGAAGATTAAATAATTTACTTGCGCGAGTATTCGAACAATATTTATGCTGTAAACAGACTGTGGATTTGATGCGTTTGCAACAGAATCGAATAAGCACAGTATAAAGGAATTGAATATATAAATTTATTCAAGCAAGAAGGCAACATTAAGTGTTATAGTAAATTGCATTGTGTTGCGAAATGTGTGACTGTTGGAATCCTTCTGTTTTCGATTCTCACAGGCTAGATACACAGGAACGCTCATATAAATGAACAACCAAGTGAAACCTTATGAAACAGAATTCTACTGAAATTATTTGACTAGACGTGGGATAAAATTGGCGGAATTCACACCGGGAGGTAAACGATGAATTTGTATCAGTACGGCGAAACCCTATAAAAATTCAAGGGTTAAACAACTGCGAAGGGATAATAATTCGGCCAAAGTGGTCGTCGAGCGTGTTTAAATTTCCAGGTTGCTCATACGGGCCGGGAAATTGCATGAAAAATGAAAGTACTCCGCGGGAGGAGGGTCTGAAAAAAATATGTAAAGAGGTAAAAGGTTCTGGTCCCGGTGCCCTTTAAGGGTTAATGTATTTATGGCTCCCCTTTGGCGCAAGTTCACCGTTCGGAAGCCGGTTCGCCGCCGGTGACCGTCTGCAAATATTGATCTTCGCAAATACTCGTGTGTTCGAGTGACTTCCAGGCATCGTTTAAGAATGCAAACTCCCCCACCGAGGACAGCGTCTTCGTTTTCGATGGATGGCGGCCGCCGAACGTGTACACACGTCTCTCTCGCACGTCGTGGCCGATATCCCGTGCCCCTGAAACAACTCATTCCCGGGGTCTAATATTGTTCGAATTGATCGGAGCGAGATTACCCGAAGGTTTAAAACTTACCTTCTTCTACCCCCCACCCACATCGCACTTTTCCCACTCCGCCGCGACGGATTAAACTTGTTTTACTCCTCGGATCGGCCGAGGAAAATTCTATTACCGGGAGTTCGTTCGAGCGGAAGTTATTTGTAAAAACTACGAACTTATGCATGAGGAACTAGTTTTAAGCGGCACAAGTATATAGACAGCCATTTCGTTTTCCCTTTATTTCCCTTCTCCTCCTCCTCCTCCTTCCTCCCCGACACCGGAAAACTCGGGGATGGACTATAATGCACGCTCCGTAACCCTTGCGCCGGGGCAAAGTACGGTGTAACTTGTAAACTGAACTGTTAGTGGCCTGGACAATTGATTTCACGATGTCGAGGACTTCCGGTACTTTGTGCTCGAACTTTTCACTTTGTTCCGTTTCGCTGTATCACACGATCCAGATTTTCGCGCGTGCCATTTACAAATTTATGCCGAGAACTAACACAGAGTGTCCCAAAAAAGAAATTCATACACTGTCTAACGGGTCATGACTTTCCGATTTTTCTTTCTTTTCGTTTAGAAACCACTAGTTCACAATGTATTGGTAAACCAACTGTGAGCTATTTCTTGTTTCGTATATTATTTTGACATCGTTCACGGGTTATTAGCAACAAGAAGTTCCGAGCATTATTGAACTGATTAAATATTGTTAAAACTGAAACGAGGGCGAACAAAACTCGCGAATGATCTCGTGGACACGGTTAGCGGCACGCTAGAAATAATTAACGAGAAAAAAGCGCTTTGATTTTCATAATTTTAACGAAATACCTCGAGAATGCGCAGCGTAACGGATTATAGTAGAAGGGGGAAGGATTCGTTTCGTTTAATCGGGAATGTACACATACGTTCGGTGAAAAGCGTTGATCGGCGAGGGAGGCAGACGTGATAAGTGCATCGGACGCGAGATTATTTCTCGGAGGATTAATATGCATCCGGGTATATCTGTAGGGGCGGGAAATTAGCGGCCGGTATCAAGCGAACTGTTAAATCCTGGCAACGTCAGGAGTCCGTATCGAAGCAGCCACCAAAACGGGAACGGGAAACAGAACGGAAAATTCTTGGATCGGGCCGGGAGCACGCGGCAAAGGCGATTTTGGACTTCGCCGCTGTCGATTTCGTTTTCCAGATAATGCCAGGTCGCTACGCGGGTTAATCGACGGGTCGTTAAGCGAGACACAGTCGTATGGTTGCGGATATCGGCGAACTTCCTATTTCCTGGAATGAAACCACGACGATAAGCGGCGAACCCGCCCGCAGAGCATTGCCTCTCTCTTTCTCCCCTCTCCTCTCTCTCTCTCTCTCTCTCTCTCTCTTTCTCTTTCCGAAGAGCAACTATTGGCCTATTACCGGCCCGAAGAAATTTCGGGCAGCTGATTACTACGCTACCCACAATTTTAAGTAATGTTCGCGCAGCCTTATTGCGATGCTAATTAGCTATTGGTTCGACCGGCTATTTATGGCAACCGGAAGCAACAGCTTCACTACTGTCTGCTTCAACGCAAGCAAAAATCGTCGCTCTCCGAGTAGCTTCCAATTGAAATTGGTTATTTGAAATTTTAATCGTAGCACATGGAAGGAAAGTTAATTTCATGTTCACTGGGGTCCCACGGAAAAGTGAATTTTTAAGAGAGTGGAAACGGTGAATTCTTGTAGAGAGTTCACCTTGTTCGATCCAAATGGAATATTCTGATTTTTATGCGACGGTTTATGCGAGCTTCCAGTGAAAATGTGTTAACCGTCACTTGTCTAAAACTTAATAATTAACAAGAAGTCTTTAACGATGTTGAACGACTCTTCTGAAGCTGCGAGAAGTAAGTTTTCGAGGGGAGGGGAGTCAAACATCCCCGTTAATTATTGGTTTTAGGATCGATCGGGGCTCATCAATTTTTATCGCGAAATTACTGTTCTTCCGAATTGTGACACAAGGATCCAACGTGCAACGAATTGTAAGCGAAAATTCAGCAAACCGTTGGTGTTAACTGTACATGGAAAAATATACGCAGCATTTGTTTCACTTATTGTATAATTCAGAAATTGTTTGATGCAATTGATAATTTCAAGTCCAGTCAGTTTTTCAAATATTGTAAAAGAAGATCCGATCAATTGTTTCGTATATTCCCAAAAAATTCAATGTATTACATGTAGAAATCAAGTATCACAAATTGATGATTCATCGTATCAAAAGTGATGCTCGTGTATTAGGACAATCAACGATGTGTCATCCATAATAATTCATTTGTTAACAATCATTAACGAAGCAATTATTTGAACAACAATCGTGTATAGACATACGACAAAAGAAACTGTTACGCGCGCATTTGTATTGCGAACTGAATCATATTATTTGTTAAATTTGGACCACAATAAACAATTGGGTAGTGTGTATCCACTATTATATCAGCGTTCTGGCGGCCGATATACTGACATTGTGGCCATTGTTTTCCGTAGAATGAGAATTTATATGCCATAAATGGGCGGCTTTAATACGAAATTATTATGCAAGTCGGAATTAGGTATACGTGTACGCAAATTAATTTTCTTATTGAGTTGTATCGCGTAATTAGAGTAAAATAGTACGTCGTCTTTTGAATGAATATTTTCAATACCTGAAACACAAGTGGATTTTTCGTGAGAGGATTTTACTTTTATTCTCGTTAGATGATTTGTATGTGCTATAAAACCTTTGATAAACCTGAAACACGCCTCTTATAAAATGACATTCTACCCGCAAAATTTTCGCATACTCAAATTCAATCAGACACTGTGCGGAGTGTACGACGAATTTCTCGGAGAGCCACGTTCAGATTTTCACTTCGCAAAATACGTCAATTTTTCGCTTGACGAAACAAGATATAAAAGAAGATTGAAAATTGAAAGTGATACGAAAGATGGATCCCTCTTCTCAAATCAGTCACTTCGGCGACACTATTCGAAAAGAGTGGATCCGTCCCACCGCGTTAAGAAAAACTAATTTCGCTCTTCTCTTTTTCAACGTTTTACGCTGAAAAATACTTGAACATTTACGATCATCTCGGTCGAACTGGAAAATAAATTAGAAATTGTCAATTTACTATTAATACACGAAAGAGTTCGAATCTGTAGATCTTTCATTATAGAAGCAAAGATTATCGTTCGCCTAACAGCTGATCAAACATTTTCGAGCTGCGTCGATTTAAAAAATTTTAATCGAAACGAGATATTGTTAGCAAAGGGGGAAGGAGAAAGGAGAATGAAATCCTTCTCCTATTGTTAGGAGGATTTTGCAACCAAAAATTTTGAAATAATTCGCTATCGTGTGTGCTTTTAGGCAGAATGTTCACGAATTTTTTTGTAATTTTTTGTTGAGCAGAACAGGAGAAACAGAGCATAATTCATTAAACCGTGCTCACCCCATGACCACCCTTGTGGGTAGGGGTACCAACTTGAAACTTGTCACAGACGGATTTTGGTCGCCGAGGAGTGTAAGGTCGCGCGGATCAAAGACTGGCCGATATATGTCCCTGGATAGACCTATGTTTTGGACTTTTACCAAAAGATTTTCTTTCAAATTTAATTACACATTTTGGTTGCTCGCGATTGCCCACTAAAAACTACGCAAGCAAAATATCAGAGTTCAGTGAATAGAAAAATTTGATTGTTATTTTAAACAGCTTCATTTAAGAAATCAGTTAATTTAATTGGAAAATTTGCATTTCTTTCCATCTGAAAAGATTTTAATTTTAATATGTAAAGTTATTTTGCTTGTGCTTCAAATTTAATTATGCATTGGGTTTTTTGCAATTACTAAGAAGTTCGAAAGCAAAATATTAAAGTTTAATGAATTCTACGTTCAGCTTCGGCGTTAAATAGTCTCATCTAAGAGATCGGTTAATTCCATTCAAAAATTTGCATTCTTCCGCGCGTAAAACGATTTTAAGTTTGATAGAAGACATTTTGTATTCATTCAAATTCTCAGTTCCACGCGCACCGGTTAAAATCGCACGCGTTCAATGCAAATGCTCCACACAAGAATTTTCAAACACTGTTCTTCTAACTTCTAGCACGTTAAAGAATGACCTTATTCCTGCTTTGTTCCGCATTTGTAGTATGAATTTATTACAACAGTATTTATTACTTTTATGTGCGTTCGCACATCCGAATTTCTTTTTCCTAGCATTCGAGCCAACTTGTGGACATATCGAAATAAATGGCTTGATTGAAATTGTGTACACAATATAATGCGCATACACAAATTATTATTGGTTTTAATAATTTCGCGGTATGCGAGCTACGAATTTGTATTAAACATTGAATAAAGTGGAGTTTCATTTTCCAGTTTAATAATTTCAGTGGACTGAAAGAGAATCAACAATCCATTCCAATGTTATAATAATTAATTTCAAAAGATTATAATTATTAATTTCAGTGTTTATACACCGTTCACAGAAGCGAACAAATACCGTGGGAATTAAATGGAATGTGCGTAAATTTTTCTACGACTCTAGTACGACATAAACGAACTAAATAATCACTACATTGATTTATATATTTCCGACACCTTGTACGGTTACGTTAAAAAATACAAAAGAAATAATTTCTCAATGATAGAATTATAATAAAACATTGGGTGTACCTGGAAATATAGTTTCTAACACGATAAGACAAGATATATATTATTATACGCAAGAGAACAAAATTTGTTGATAAAAAAGCAAAAAGAAACAAATAGTAATATATGCCAATATTTAAATAATTTTATTGGGTTCACTACCTCATATTTTTTCTCTTTCTATAGCTTTCAGTGGTATCCAAATTCTCATCCAGAATGACAGGCTTCGCCGCAAGATTCCTAATAGTTAAACACAATATTATTTTCCATACAATTAACGAATTACCGTGTATTCGACGGGGAGTGAATCCAGTCTAGTTAGACGCTTCCCCGTCTAATTTCTCAAATAAAACAAATCTGGAGCAACGCGGCTCTTTTCGCCGAAATTGGCCGAGTCACCGAACAGCCAACAAAATCCCCTAACGACCCCTGTAACAACTTTCAACCCCGTTTCTCCGGTTCCCGAGAAGAAGAATATCTTCCCGCGAGCAGCGCAACAATGTAACCGAATCGTAAAACGCAGTCGAACGAAACCGAGACGCCGGAACAGGTCGTGCCAGCGAACGTAGAGCCAACGGGAGCAAAATAAAAACACGAAACCGAGGGGCAAGGAAAATTCTCCGCCCCGTGAAACGCGCGAACCCTCCGCTCGGCTCGCGTTGCAACGTTCGAGCGATCGTCTCGAACGTCCGGCGACCGGCAAAACACTGGCTGTGCCCGCAGGACTCGAACGCGCGGGTTCGGGATTATCGGGAGTAACAGGGTCGCGTCGGGTTCGAAAGACGTTTGGGCAGTAAAACGGGGACGGGTTTGGCCCGCGGTTCGATACGCTGGCCAGCCCCCGAAAGAAATCTCGTGTAATTGATTGTGTCGGTTGTTTGCTCGGCGTCTGGTGCGGTCGTTTTGTTCCAGCGAAACGTTGCAGCCTCCCCCCCTGGTTCAGGGTTTGCGCGGAATACGAAGCAACTGCCATTAAACGATAACTTCGCCGCGACGAAGTGACGCCCCGAGGTTTAGGGGTGTGCGCAGGGGGGCAGCGTGGGTTACCGGTGGCGGCGGCGGTGGTGGTGGTTGTAGAGAAGAGGGTACTGCGAGAGAGGAATACCGTTGCCGATGCGATAGAGGGATCGAGTAAGAGATCTTCGCCGCAGACATATCCCTTAATAGCGTCACGAGCCACGGCAACAAACTTCCCGAGCCCTCGGTCTGTTTACCGTCGAGAACGACCGTGTTCCCGTCCTCGAGATCAGAAGACGTGTCTTGCTTTCCTGACAGATACTGATGGGACCAACCTCCGGCAGAGAGAAAGAGAGAGAGAGAGTGAGGGAGAGAAACGGTTCTTCGGATTGCTTCGGCTCGCCCGGTAGGCGTCCTCGAACCCGCCGCGCGACGACGACTACGACGACGACGACGACGGGAACGATTGTTGCGCATCACGGCAAACTCCATAGGTTCAAAGTAAACGGCGCCAGATATTGGCCCGGTGATAAATGGTGGTGCGCCGCGAGAACCGGAATCGAAGGAACACTGTTTGCCTTTCGAAATTGTCTGCTCGCCGCGCCGCGCCGCGCCGGTTGTTTAGTATCTGGGAATCAATGGCCGCGCGATTGCCCGCGGAACGGGGGTACTGAGAAAGAATGGGGCGGGGGGGGGGCGAAGCGGTTTGTCCTACTATTTTCGAGATCGAAGCGTTTCTTGGAAACGTTCTGGCTGAACTCTGTTTCTTATTTTTGGTAATTTATTCTCCGCCTGAAACGTTCCTTAGAGCCAAAGGTAGTCACGTGACTTTTGCAGAGTCAGCAGGTCGGTGACTGCTGTATAATTTACGTTCACAGCCTTCAGCCGCTGACTTAACCCTTAGCACTCGAATGGCGACTGTAAGGCGGCTCTAGAAATTACTGTATCATTATACAAAATACTGTTTACGTTATTGAATTTGTTTGCATTTAATAAATTACTAAACACTTCGGTATTGTACGAGAAAATTGCACCATTTTCATATGTATAACACGAGAAAGAAGTATACAAAAGGGAAATATTCTAGGTTGGTAAAAATGTTTCGTTTTGGACTTAAAACAGCTTTGAGTGCAAACGGTTAAGAACCGTCTTGGTCTCGATCCTTAAGTCTACGACTAAACTTGTCACATTTTTTGACGCCAGAAACGTGATTCAAGTTTTTGGCTTTATTTCGCAGAGAATCGAGACAAAATATAGCTCAGTTTTGTAGCTGGCTTCTTGATTTCATCCGAAAAACTCGTCCAACGGTACAAAAATGCTTGGATTCCATCGTCAATTTTTGGCCTACATCTAACGCTTGTATTACCAAATGTCTGTCTCTCTCTTTCGAACGAGCTCTTTCCCAGCGAAAAATATTCAAGAACGAAAAGTTGAGACACGTGAAACCGTTTTTCGCCAATTTTTATCGGTAACATAGTCACCCTACCTTATCACGAATCTACGGAGTCTTGGCTTTAGTCGTTAACTCCGACGAGGCGCGTGCGAATTGTTCGCCGAACAATGTTCCGAGTAAATTGCCAAAATGAGCAACGTACACTACCGAAATTTACTATCGGAACTATTAGAAACACCGTTAACTACCAGCCCCGCGATAGAATGCACAAACTAACTACTAACCTTTTTACGTTCCAGGTAAGAACACCCGGCGTCTCCCGTCCGATACTAAAGAAAAAATAGCCGAGGCCCGAAAGTAAGTTGCAATCAAAGTTTCGCACCTTCGGATCGTCCCGAAAAGAGTAATAAAACAGTTACGACCGATTACGATCTTCGCCGAGTGCCATTTGTCAGCGCGTTTGGTTCTCGCGGCGCGCGCGTGTGCACCTAGGGCAAAGTATCGGAGCCCGGTCGGCTTTTTCCGATGGTATTAACGACGCTCGTTAACCCGAGCCCCCGAAACGAAACGAAGTTTGTCCCGCGCTCGAACGGGAAGTTCCGCGACGGCCGCGCCAGACCCATTCCTCTTCGTAGGGCCGGCGATCATCAGGGCTAGACGTGGCACGTGTTACCGTTCCTGGCCAGCGAAAAACACGGCTCTCGGAGAGCTGCTGCACGGCCAAAAAACCGTTTAAAGATGGTCGTTCTAGGTCACGGGGAAGCCGGAAAGTTAACAGCCACGAGAGTTCGGGCATTAGCGCCCCGGGGGCTGAATGGTTTGAGGGAAAGCCTGAAAACCTAAAATTTAGCAGGTGCTGGGTCCACGGCTATTACCATGCTAATGAGTGGTCCGCTAAGCGAGTTCTCCTTCAGACAAAGGGAGGGTTGAATCGACGAGAGCGAAAAGGAGATGGAGAGAGAGAGAGGGAGACCCGTGGCCAGACCCTAAGACAACACGATCCACTTTATTCCCGCGAGCCAGCTAGGTTCAAACGTAATCCGAAAACATCGAGCGGACGCGAGTTCATTATCCGGGCACACGTTAATAGCGGGCCGTCCTCTCGTTGGACAAGCTGGCCGGCCCGAATTTCTGAGCTTAGCTTTCAAACAGCTACAGAGGCTCGAATGTCACGCGGCTTGCCTCCTCTGGCCTCGCAATTCAGACCTGACCTCATCTGCGTCTCCTGTTTCCCGAGAGGCTCGAATCGACGGACTTCTACCGTGTGCTCCCCACCCTCCCGGCGATGGCGAATCTCCTCTCCTCTCCTCGTCCACGAAGCGGTAATATCCCGACCGGCGACACTTCAACCGGTCGATGCTCATATTTGCATAAAATGGAGCTCGTTATTCGTAGCGACGCACTCGAATCGGACCGAGCTAAATCGTGCCGCGACGGTTTTCTTTTTATCGCGGACGCGTCCATCCAGCGGCGAAATTGAACCTCGAGGACGATGGCTGACGCGGTTAATCTTCGTAACATGGACTGTTTCGACGATTGCTATGTTTTTTTTTTTTATTGAAAGCTTAATTGAAACTCCCCATAGGGGGTTATAAAGCTATACATTAGTGATATATGTACATCTTACTATTAAGCATTAATAATGTAGGAACCGTAGAACACATTAGGTATATAACACATAAGTACATAACTTTAAATCTTTAAATTACATTGCTTGAAAAAATTGAAAAGAAAATAACATGCCTGAATATTCGGTTCATAAAGTAACGATCTGATATTTAAGGGTGGAAACAATTTGAGCTTCCTTAATTTTTTCATGAGATCAACTCTTTGTGATTCTAACAATGTACATTGCCAAATGATATGGTTAATATCTTGAACCTCATTACCGCAGTTACATTTGGGATCATCTATTATGTGTAGTCGTGAAAGAGATGCTGCAAGATATTGTTATGTTCTATGCTTACATTTTGTCTTACACCATCTTTACTATTTAATGCGTGTCCGACGACTGGATTATACATTTCTAGTAAACCGAAAGAATTGAAGGATGTCTAAAAATGATTCCTGTCGGCAAACGGTTAAAGATTCTCGAAGAAGCGTTTCATTTCAATCGTTCAAGTTGGTTGAATCTTTAGACGAATCATCTGTCTCAGAATTTCTTAAACAATTTCTAGAGGTTCAATCGTTTCATTTCCTGAAGTTGTTTCATTATATTGCTTCCAAACATTTGTGGAATAACGAATGAAATTGCTGTTGCTTCTGAATCCTTGAGAAATTCCCGACTGCTGATCTTCGGTTTCAGAGAGACTGTTCGAAAGTTGCCGGTGAGTTTTCGTTATGCATAAAAATCATGTAACGTCGCGGAAGATGAAAAGTCTGACACAGTTTTCGCAGAGTGTAGTGGGTCGCTGGCATCGATTAGGGGACAGGCCGGTACACGGTCTAATATTTGCCGTAGAGCCTTACAATTTGCAAAGCCCATTTCAGATCCGTCTGTCCAGAGAAAGAGAGAGAGAAGTTTAATATTTGCCTCAGATCACTGGCCGAACTAACGGCGGGAAAACAGACGGAAGCAGTAGCAGGAAGCGTCCGTTGATTCCCGTAGGTTTACAAATGCCGGGGACAGGTAGGAGCGAAAGAATGTACAGAGAGGTGGAAAAAAAGTTGAAGGGAGAAGCAAATGATATAAATTACAGCCAATCCCCGGGATTAAAGTATCCAAAGAACAGTCGCATTTGTTCATGGACCGAAGCGCGCCGGTCGTCGGATCGAGTACGAAGTGCCTCTGTTTAAACAAGGGATTCACCCCATCTCGTACTCCAGTCTGACAGATCCACTGAGAGTTCGAATCTCCTCTCTCTCTCTCCCCCTCCCTCTCTCTCTCACTCTCTCGCTCTCTTCCTTTTGCTCTCTGCCTCTCTACTTCCCCTTCCGCTCGCTTCCGTTCGCGTTCTCTTTGCTTCTTTTGCCTCCGCCTGTTTGAAATTTTCTTATTCGCGTCCCTCTATCCACACCCCAGAGTTAGGAGCGGCTAAAAGCGAACCGTATCACCGCGATTTTTTCCCCATTCTTTGTCGAACACCGTTTCCGGACTCCATAGATACAGCATTATTTCCTTCAATCGACAGACAAACGTAGAACACGGTCAAAACAATAATCTACGGAATATTTCGAGTGATAAAAGACGTGAAACTTGAATTCTTCGCGTTCGGAAATTTTTCTCGATTAATCACTCCAATAACAATCACTGAAATGCAAGTTTACATACAAAATGTTTCGAGTTCTCTCGAAAGGGACATCATTTTTCTTTAGAACGTTGCTCGAATGTGCACAAAGTTCCGAACCATTAGCAGCCATTTTCTTCATTATCTGATGACTGTTACTTCGCAATCGGTGCAGTGCAGTATGAAGACGGAAACACGATGCTACAAGGTCCACGAACCGGAATCGCGTTCGCATTAACGGTATTTGATTTTGGAAAAAGAGCCGTCGAGTTGCCCATCGACAATAGTTGTTTACCGTGCTCCCGAAATGTCATCAGTCTGGAGTGATAGTGAAGGGTTGGACAGATTTCACGAGGAAAAAGCAGAGGCTATAGCTGTACGAACGCGGAGCAATTTTTCAGATGAAATTCTTTCCTCCTTCTCCCCCGCGCCTCTCCTTTATTTGATGTTTTGTCGGCGGCGCGGCGGCGGGTATCTACGAGCAACATTAGGTTATTGCAGTCTGAAACATAATCTCGCATAATTCTGACCGGGCAGGGCAGGCTCCGGATAGAGCAGCCGACTCAGAAGTTATGTAAAATAACCCCGGCTCGCCAATGATGAATTTCTTTCGTGTGCCGGCACGCCGGATTTTATGGGGATGAAAATGCGCGCGGGGAAGACGGCCGAGAGAGAGAGATACTTTCATAAAATTCTCGATTGTACCGAGTTGATTGAAAACCGAGCGCAATAAGAAGCCTCTGCCGGAGATAGAGAGATCATTTATTTCATGCCGCCCTGGAAAGATATTCAATTTTTCTAGCTCGCGGTCGTTCCGCGCCGGGTCGATTTGAAAGTTTGAAACGGTCGCGGAACTTCCGACCTTCTTTTCCGTTTGTTTTTTCTTTCGCGGCGACTAGCGGGGGCCTTTTTTGTTTAAAAAGCTGTTGAAAGTTATCTGGACAGACGGTCGGGGAACGCGTTACCGTCGTCTCTGTCCCGTTTCGAGAGCGTGACGTTTCTCCTGTATTTAGATCCCGCGTTCGATCCGCGGGACCCACGGTCGAAACAATAATCGAATCGTCCCGCGAGCAGAATGAACTGCGACGTTTTCAACTGTGCGTCGCAACAAAGCAACCGACCCCCCACGGACCGGCAACGGACCAATACATTTGTCCCGTTCGACGCACAATCGGCCGTTTAACGCTGCGAAAATGAACCTTCTGGCCATTTTGTTTTTTTTTTCCACCCCATTAAGCCGGCCCTTCCCGGCGCACCATGGAATCGCGGAAACGCGAACCTAAAAAGGAAACTGCAATGTTTCCGTCGACAATGGCCGCGGACGATTTCGAAATTTATTCAAACGTAGCTCTCTCTCTCTCTCTCTCTTTGTCTTTTTTCGACTTGCCGTACTTAAAGCTGCTATTATTCCGCATTCTTTTTTGTTCCATCGGGGAAATTGTTTTGCGCGCTCTGCAGTGGAAAATGATGCCCCGAGCTAGAGGCGGCCCTCGAAGGTGGATTCAACTTTAAATATTTTTAACGTTTGCTGATTCAAATACAGTCTTTTCTCGACGTAGGTCGCAAGTACCTAGCCGATAAAAGTCGCAATGTACCCCGTGAGGGGTCGCGAAGATCAAGAGAGTGTTAACGTTATACGAGTCGGGTGCTACGTTCAGCGTGGATGAAAGAATAGTATCACCTGGACGATATATGTCGCTGGCAAGACCCGCGTCGTTGGCGTGTATCGAGAGAACACTGTACAACTTTCGAGAGGAAATTTATTTTCACTTCATTTCTGTTTCTCGCAATTGACTTGGACGATCTTTATTTTACGTAAAGATTTAACGAGAAAATCAAAAGAGTACGAATGGTTTCACGATAAACACAGGCTTCGACACAGTTCCAAACATGGCAACCCAGTGTACTGGAAACATGATACATCCGATTTTCCCATCGCACACAATTGCCCTATAATTCCACCTCTCGAAGCTCTTATCGAGTCCGGTAAACTCTTGAAAGCTGCCGCCCGCTTGGCACCCCGAGACCGAATAATTAAAGCAATCAGCGGCGAAGAGGCCGTGGTTCACATGCTCGAAAAAGATCAAGCGTTTAATCAACGGCGAAGTTCATCCGCATCTCACGGCCGGTCACGCGATTCGACTCCCAAGCCCGTACAATGTGTTCGGTACGGTGAAAAAAAAAATTGCTCGGCGAAAGAGAAGAGAGGAGCAAGAAAAACGTTTTTACGAAGAAAATAAGATATTCATGTTCGTGCGGGGAATCTGTTTTTCGCGCTCGACTCTGGCCGCGGAATGGTCTTTGCGAAGGGCACGGAGGAAGTCGAATTACTGGAATTAATTTAATTAACACGTCGTGGGCGCTGCCGCGTTTAGGCTTGGCCGTTCTTGTCCTGGGGTGTAGCGGCAGCAGAAGCACCGATGGAAGACGCGTAAAATCGGCGACTAATTATCGCGTTTCTTCCGTGGTAAAATTCAGGCGGTTCACGGCGGGACACAACAATGGCGGCCGATACGGTTTCCGGCGCATCCTCCCGCGGCCCCAAGACGGCGAACGGAATTACGGCCGTGAGAAACAAAGTGTTCCAGGCTTGGCATTATCGCCGCGTCTCTCGTATAAATAAACACCGGAAACGCATTATGAAACGGGCCCACGTAGGCGTCATTAAATCATTACTCGCCGCGGGATTACCGGAGCCGCGGATGCGCCCCCACCCCTTTCGCGCCCCGTCCTTTTTTTCCCAGGTAATCCCTTTTAAAGTGGTAATGTTTGCTTGTTCTACACCCCGCGGCCGCTTCTTTCCAGGATGCCGGGGAGCGTACGTGTCCGCGTTGTCTGAATCGAGGATGCTCCAGGTAACATAGGAAATAACGTTTTTAATGGAAGCTCGTTTGCGCCGGCGAACCTGACACGGATCGCCCGGAAGCCGAATTAATGCTCCGCCCCCCTGTAGCTCTTTGTTTCCCCTCGGGGACATTTACAGGATTACGGTGAACTCGCCGCTGTTTTGCTTGTTTCAGGGCTGCTTGCCATCAAATCGCGAGAAACAGTTACTTCTTCGAATCTGTCGGAGCAGCTCTGGCGGCAGACCACCGAGACAGTGCCCTTTCAACCCTTACCCGGGCACCAATGAAATCGAAGTTGTCTTTAGAATTTGTGTGTCTTGTTCGTTTGCGCAACCGATTCGAAAAATTGTTTTCGTCACCGCGGCAACGCTCGTTTAATAGACGCAGATTTCGGACCGCGCAGCGACTGTTATCGAGGGAGACAGGTGTTCTGAGAATTGCCGGCTGTTGTTCCTCTACGGGTTGTCGAGCGCGTCGGCGACGAGAGCGGAAGACATTTACTGCGAGCGAAACGCGGAGAAATGTTAGAGCAGCTCCAAGAAATTCTAGAGACAACTTGGCGAATATTAAGTGGAGGAAGAGCTTTTACTGTCGCGCCTTTGCGGAAAGTAGAAACGGCGAGTCGTAGACAGACTAATCAATAAATCTCTGTTCAATAGCGCGGCGCAGGAAACTCTGATGTCGATCATTCAGGAAATCTGAAGTACGAGTCTCGTTTTTCAATCATGAAAATTTGCTCAATATTTTAACCGTGTGGCGACGGGGACTGTAACATGATAGAGCAATAAACTATTTTAGATCTACGCGGAACTAGTTTTTCCAAGTTGGAATCGCAATTAGTAAAGAAATGTGTATGACGTAATAATTTATAGAAAAAGTGAGAAAGATTTGGAATACAATTTTTCTGAGCCCAGTCCGAATTTGGATTGGTCTGAAATGAACGACGAATGACAATTGTATCTCGTATTTTCGTCTAATCGTTTTCAAACAAACTAACCGCCTTTCGTGTCACGTTCGCGAGGCACACGCCCGCCGCATTGATCGAACGAATTTTTATTCGCCGGCGATTCATTAATTACATTTGTCTTCTCTTTTTTTCGCCGGGCGTCGACAAAAGCGTCAGGCGAAATTATCCCATGAAGCTTTGTCTCGCGAAACTTCCGCTCAAAGCGCGTCACGGTGAAATTTCATAAGAAGACCGGGGGCGGAGTTTGCTCCAATTAAAATTCTTGATTTCGTCAAGGATAATTTTCGTCATTACCGCTAACAAGCTGAAATCGCATTGGGCGTAGGCGTCGCCGGCCTTTGAGAAACTGGCCGAAAAGTTTCGTCAACGTTATCGCGCGAACGTCGGAGGGCCGCGCGGGTCTTAATGACGAAGGTCAAAGTCAAAGATGATTGCCGCCGAAACGAGGGAAAACGAGCATGCCGTTTCGCCGGGAGCCTGACAAAACTTTTAAGCAACGGTAATTTATGAAAACTGCCGAAATTTCGGAAAAAGTCGTTTCCCCGCGCCTCTATCGGTATTAAAAATCTTTCCTCAGTTCCCCGCGTTTAGGACGATCGTAAAAAATTTCGTACCTTATCGGACTTCTTAAAGCGCATTATCAAGATAAATTAGGAAGAACCTTTTCCCCGCGAACGTGGAACGTCGAGCGGACATCGTGCGCCACGAGAGGCGGACTGTAAGATGATCTGAAACGTGGCCGAAAAAGAAACGTTGGTTTTCGTCGCAAAAATAATTAATACAATTTTAATATAGAAAACTAAAGCGTTCACGACTGTATTTTCTTTCCCTTAATAAGTTCGAGTAAACATCTGCAGTTTAGTTAGGAGAGAAATTCAGCCGAGTTTACCGTGGAAACGATGAAAAAGGGAAATTCCCGACAAACTTGTCTAGCGCGGAAAGAAAATGGCTTCAATCGCTCCGGATTACGCGACGAAGCTCCAGCGTACACAACAGTCGGCCAAATGAATATTAATACCCGCAACTGTATCCCGTATCTTAAACAGGCTCGTCGGCGAACTACCCCCGTCGTCTTAATCTTCCACGAGTTCCCGTCGCCCGTTAACGTGGCGACATTAATATTAATATATTACTAAAAGTGGCATATTCGCCTAATGCGTCAACCATTTACACGGGGACCTGTACAGCGGGCATACCGGGGGCATAAATAAATTTTCCCAAGTTTCAACGAAATTTTACTGGCGCCGTGGCAGCCGTGGGGAGATCGAGTTGCAAACTGCGAGCGCCTCGGCCTCTAAAACGCGCGAGATCCCCGTCCGGGGCGGGTTCTCGTCGAAACACCGGAAAACTGGCGAAGCCTGTTTTTAGAATTTGTTCGGAATAAAATACGATGCGCTGCATGCGAGATTAGGTGGGGCTTAAGTCATCGTTTTCATGGTTTCGCGTTTGTTTCGATAATACCAACGCAATTAGATTTCGTCGGTGAGAAACGAGAAAGACAAGAGTTTATTTATAATCTTTAACGGTATAAAATTAATTGTTCAATCGAGAAAAATATTTTTACGGTAGGAGGAAGATGTAGATACAATAAAAAAGGGATCGATGCGATTCGAGGGACAGTTATCGAGACATAAATTCTGAAGTAGATACGGGTTTCTTGGAGGCAGCTAAACATTGGAAGATCTCGAAGGTTTGTATTTTATAAACAAATTCGAAGTCGGCGAAGCGATGACTTAAACTCGCTCTAATTATGCACGCACTACATCCTACGTCACGTTGCATAATATTTCCCGATGCCAAAATTGATGTTCTCAGAACTTTGCTTGATCAAGTCGCCGCAACGTTCTTCTAAAACGTTCTTGATCAGTATTATCTCCCAAACAAATTGAAAATCAGAAAAACGATGACTTAAACTCCCCCTAATTTCGCATCTACTACATGACACGTAATTTTCGATAAAATTCCTCGTGCCAAAAACGGAAGTTTCGAGGTGTTTTTGCTTCGTCAAGTTACTGGTTACGCGGTTTCTCTAAAAATCGGCGTAATTAATCAGAAGCAGGTGCGAGCCAGCAAAACGATGACTCGAACTGCCCCGAATTTCCGACGTGCAACAACATATACGCTCCGGCCCGACCGAAGTTTCACACGGAAAGTAAAGTTTTCACAGTGTCGGCTCATTAGATGCCGCTACGCAATTTTTCTGAAAGCCGCGGCGCTTAATCATTAATACGATTTCCGTTAGGTTTCCATTCGTGGTGGCGCGTTGGCCGGGCTCGCCGGAATACAAAAGAATAACTGACAACGAATTACGCGGCAAAACATGGAAGCGTAATCGCGTCGGTAGCGGCAAAAACGGTCCGCTCAATCCGGTATAAAATGAAGGAGGCAGGCTTGAACGTGTCAGGTGTTGTCCATCAGAGTGGCGGGTCATTCGACACAGTCTGGTACGCGTTGAAGCCGAGAGAGAGAAAGAGAGAGAGGGAGAGAGAGAGAGCGGGCAGGCCGTGTGAGAAGACTCTAGTTTCCGCCGTGAACAGATATCCCCTGGCCTCCTAATCCGGAAAGAGGATCGCTCCCGTAGCGATTTCCAGAGATTTCCAGCGATCCCGGGTGTGCTCGATTCCAACAGGCCGCGAGCGTCTTCGAAACGTCTTAATGGGCCGACATTCCGTCGGAATTTATGTTGCGCCGTGCACGGATTCGTTCGCCGGCCGCGACAAAAAGAGGGATGAACGACGCGGAGGGGTGTCGTTAAAAGCAGCCGTGTTTGCCGGCAAAACGGTAATTATTCCAAGGGCCCGGGGATTCTTCTGGTGTACTAGGTGTTCCCGTTTTTCACCCGGGAGCTTTATGCCTTTCTCTATTAACCCGTCCGCCACGCCCCGCGCACTGCCAAAAAGCGTTAACGTCACTGGGAAAATTTAATTATCTGGTTAGAATGTTTCGTCGGGAGAATCTAACCGTAAATTGGACGTCCTTAACTGCGGCCCGGTCGAATGAAACTGTTTGCGGCCGAATGACTATCAATTAATTGGCGAACATCGTTGCAACGATATAATTAGACTGCCACTCTGCGCGCGGTCGCGCCGCTTCCGAATTCCTGCAGAGCGGTCGAGCGCTATTCATCGGGTTTGTTCAGAAAGTTCGGCGGATTTTTGACGTTAACAAAAATTTCGGCCGGTTGTAAATAATAACCTCGTCGGTCTCCAACGGTTTCGCAAGCTCATTCGTTCTGTTTCTTCTCGTTCTCATTCGTTCTATTTCTATAGTTACGCTCGCAGCGTTATCATCGTAAGCTTGATCGATCAATTGCCGCGGGTTTAATCAGATGGAAGGCCGGCAAAACGCAATTCCCCGGACGTGTTGCGTTTCAGGTTGAATTTCGAATCACAGCGGTGAAACCATTTTCACTGGAATCTGAGGAATACACGGTGCGTAATTATTCTGGAAAACCTGCTTATTGAAAAACAAAAGATACGGACGCAACACAGAACAACGGAGCTTTCTATGAGCAATGCGCAGAATTTTCCGAACGACCTGCCACAAAAATTGTCGAGTAAACTGCGGCTGGTCGTGCAATATAAAAATAATATCCTGGTCAGAAGCAGAAATTCGCTAAAAGAGTGCCTTTTAATCATTTCAACTCCGCGTCCGCGTACAATAAATAACGTTACGTAAGATATTTCTGCGATGCCTTGAGAGCATTGAATTACAAAATTTATTTCATTCGCGTGCATAAATTCTAAGGGTATTTGCGTTCGCTTGATCGTTTGTTTGCCAAAATAATTAATTGTAAATATTATATCGGTGGCCGCACCGGTTTCCATAGAATCGATGGAACGAATGGAACTATACGTGTACGTGTAAACCGCGTACATTTATGCGAAGGTAAATATTTTTTAATCAAAAATTGCGAACGTAAAACTCCATAAAGAATTTATTAAAATCTCGTTCTAGCGAAATTTATTAGCAATACCTGTACACTTCTTGTGTTTAAATGGTTAATAGCGAAAACTAGAGAACGGATTTAACGATCGCATTTACGTTTCCAACAGATGACGTTCCCAGGGAAGAATTTCCAACGGAAACATCAAACGCCGTTTCTATCGGTCGCCATTATCTCGTGTTCAGGTGCAGCATGCGCCATTTCCTTTCCGGGAAACAGCAAAAACGCCCTCGAAACGGATTCAATGTCTTTAAACATCGCGGCCACTTTAGATTGCAACTTCGAAGAAGTATGCACGCACGGCTGAAACGTTTTCTTTCCACCGAGGAGCTGTCGTAATTAAAGCGATATCTTTATCGCGTGATTGTAGACGGAATACGAGCGAAGAAGGCTACTTGATACCGGCAATAAAACTTTCCTCGTCAAACTGCGAGGGCGATTCCTCTCCCGCGGACTCCTGTAATTAAAGTCGCGAATTCCACGGCATCCACGCTCGAAGAAAATATATAACACCGGAGCAGAACAAATCATTTAAAACTTATTTCTCACCGTTCAATATTCCCAAAAAGCAGACTGGTCTCTTAAGACTATGTGTACAGTCTCTACTCGATAAATGTCGCAAACATCTAGGCTATAATTGTTCCAGAACTATACCCCGTGAGGGATCACGAAGTTCGATGTATAATTAATCAAACTGAATTCGAGGAGATGACATGTCTTTGTCAGTAATTTTCGTTCGTAACAATGAATTCTAGATTTTAAGTATCTGTAGAATTCGAGGAGATAGAATATTAATTTGGTCATTATTCGTTGGTAATAATGAGTTCTGTATTTCACGTATTCATAGAGTTCCAAAGCATGAAAGATTAATCTTTATTTCAGATTAAAATCATTATTAACTTTATTTCGAGGAGCGCGCAGCCTATTAATGTTACTGGTTTCCTATCGTAATGCTCGTCGAAATTATAATAATCTATGCGCGTGTTCTTCAATCGATCGAACAATCCGATTGTCTCTCGTATCCCATTGTAAAGGGAATTGTATTTCGATGTTTACCGTCGAAGACATTAAAACAAGCGGAAGTCTGTTTATTTTCAAAAATATTTTGATGTTTATTTTACGAAGAACACAATTCACTACGCGCTCCCGTGCAGATACTAATATTTTATATAAACTGTCTTTCGTGAATTGTGCACGCCATTCCCGTATCTGAAGTCGAACGCATTATTGTTTTTCGAGCCGTATTGAATGGCGAAAACGCGATCGTGTTATTCTATGAATTTAATTAAGCACACTGCAAAACAATTCAGTGCTCCGCGGGGGGAGGGATATTGATTTCTGATATCGGAACAAGAAGAAATAATGCTTCACTGTCGAAACTTTCCGAAGACCGATATACTTTTGACGTCAAATGCATTTCAAACAGAGCGAAGACTATGATGCGTTTATACGATTTTCAGAGAATCTTTTTAAACAGCTTTCAAACAGATTTTATAACTATTCATTGCTCGTAGAAAGGATCAACTTATACATTTAAAGTTCTCGACTTCTAAACCGGCCTTTTAATAATTTAAATAATACAAGATATTCATTTTCCCACAATTTTCATGACTTTGACGAACAATTTAATTTTCCGGGGGAAAATGTGCTTAATATTTAAAAAAATCCTCATCCATACGGCGTGAAACATTAGAATATCAAAGTTATTCCACTTATGCATACTTTTTTCATTGTAATCGCTACTATTCTTATCTTTTTGCTCGACATTAGTATTTTATTAATTCCAGGAAACTGTTTGGAGCGACTTAAGTCTGTTGAAAAGTATGTCTGTGTTTCCTTGATTTGATAGAGTTTCTTCTGAGGTAACTTATTGAATATTCTAACAGGGTTACTGTCACGAATAATAAAATATTGTTCCTGCCAATATAGACACCATGACACAGTTAACTGGAAGAATTATTCGTCGAATTATGAAGAAAACGAATGGTTTCTGAACGGTAGCAAACAAACACGAGATAACTCGCCATCCCAACTGGAGAGATTAATTAAGCAAGTGATCTGCGTTTGCGCTAGAGATTAATCGCCGCAGTTAATTTTGAGGAATCAGGAGAGGAAAAATTCGAAATCAGATATCGCTACGGTGGACTGAGGCTCCTTTCTTCCCAGCGTTATCTAAAGAATGAGTAAAAGGGCAATGGCCGCCGCGTCGCCTACCGTGGAAAACCCTTTTAAAGAGTAATCGTCGTCATTAGAACGTGGTTTGCACGACCTGGCAATTATTCGTTACGCGCGTTACGCAAACTCGCTCGACGCACAATTAATTGAACGGCTACCTGCGTCGAAATGGCGACTCGCAAGGCGATACAAAGGTTCCCTTTTACGAAGGGGGGGAAACGCCTGCGAAGATAGCCGGTTTCGTATTGCGAGGGCACAATTCCACGGATGGGGAAATTACACCTGGAGTCTAGGAAAGAGTTCCGGGGGCACCATCGCCATGGTGGTTAAAGTTCGCCGACCGCATGATCTCGAAATTAGTTAATTAACAGCCTGTACGCGTTTCTTTCCCCGGTTCGGCGTACTTGTGGAACTTTTCTTTCGTAAACTGGATTATTATATTTTCATAAAATCTCGCTGACTTGTTTATTTGTTCATTTATGCATTCAAGCCAGAAAGTAAGTGACATACAAAGCAACGAAGAACAGGCATTTAGGAATCTCCCTACTTTGTGAAATTTCATTCATCTATTTTGCTTACAAGTGCGTACAATCTTCGATCAAATAATCATATTTTCTTCAATATATTCGGACCATTGAAAGAAGAAATATATATTTTTTTAACTCTTGTTCGGTGCAATTGATGCACAAAATGTTCAGTTTGCATAAAAGTCTACGGACTTTATGAATTCTTCATAGGACATTATTTCTTATGTGACTATGCACAAACAGTCAAAGACTTAAGTTGACTAGCCTTAGACTAAGCAAAAATTTGAATTTATTATTTTTGTAAAGCCGGGTCCAAATGGGCCCAACGTGATTCGAGGGTTGAAGAATGTACCGATCTTTATAAACATTTTAAGTTTCATGGCTTACATCCCGAAAGGACGAGGAACTAGTTCAATTTATCAATTAGAAAATTCCCTACGGCAAGCGTAGAGTAGAGACGTCATTAACCTTTGTTTCCTTGTATTTCAAAAATGTGAACATGCTTAAAATGCATAACGACCCGCAGTCTACTTACAACCATTGCGCGTCCAGCGTTGCGAGCAGGGTCCTTCGAGCATGATCCGAACCCGCTTCATTGCCTCCTCATTAGACCGATTTCTCACGATCGCGGCGCCAGGCAAGCGGTAAATTGAGTTCGAAAAATGCGGGACGGGCGGTAGAGTTGGCGACCGGCAGACCCGTAAGTAGCTCAAATTAATCACATTCAACTGAAAAGTAGCCGGCTACTGGCTGGCGACCACAATGGCCTCGGTGCGTCCCCGCCCCGATCGGTCGTCGAGCCGGTCAATGCTGAATCAACACTCAAAAGTTCTACCTCGGGGTACTTTACTGCGGTTTACGTAGTTGCCGGGTTTGCTTCGTCGAGGGTAGCCCTGATGAGTGGACCGAGAGCGTAGGAGGACGAGGTTGGTTGCTTCGTCGAACAGAAACGACGTAACGAGCAGGACCAATCGAAGGGACATTTTCACACTTATTGGGTTTCTGAACGGGAGTCGCGACACGGGGAGAGAACCAGAAAGAGAAGCAAAGAGAGAGAGAGAGAGAGAGAGAGAGAGAGTGAGAGAGTGAGAGTTGGAGAGTCAAAGAGGGAGAGCTAGAGAGCTAGAGAGCGGGAGAGAGAGAGGGAGAGAGAGAAGCAGCTCGTTGCAGCGCTCGGCACGAGCCCCCAAAGACCTCTACGCAGCCAACGCTCCGTATCGAGCAGGAAGATCCGATTATGGCTTAACCGCATTAAACGCGGAAAGTTTGCTTTCGGTAATTCCGAGTCCGAAAGGGTCGGGGTCTCGAGGCGGCCGCCGCACCTGCAATACCCACCTGCCTCGACTTGCCCTTGCCTTGCCTTGCCTTGCCTCGCCTTGCCTCGCCTTGCCTCGCCTCGCTCCGCTTCGCTTCCGTGAGACGTTACGTTTCTCGTTCGGGAGCGTTCCGCTCGAGTGCCGAGCAACGCGGACGCCGCAGTCTTCGAGGCTGTTTACACAGCGGCAGGGTGCACCGACACCACCGCCACCCTGTCACGTTTTGTTTCCAGGCTGCGTCCATTTGCTACTAGAACGACCAGAGGATCCCCTAACCCCTTCGTCGCTCTCCCTCTCTCTCTCTCTCTCTCTCTCTCTCTCTCTCTCTCTCACTCTTGACTTTCGGCTCCAGCAAGCCATAAACTCGAGGGACCTGCCACGACGCTGTCTCGAGAACTGCCGCGTTGGTTTGGGCCGCTTGACGCGCCACGAATCCGCGACAGGCTGGTGTTTGTCACACTTTTCGGGAAGATCGAGCGAGGGACTGTGGGAAATGGGTTCCCTGGTTGATAGTCTACAGTCCCGGGGAAGTTATTTCGATGGGGGTGTACTTCAGAAGTAAGCGAAATATAAGTGCGCAGCGTTGTCTCGATAATTGTCGAAGGCTGTCATTCGACAGAGTGGAGAATGTTGAGGGAAAATGGGGCACCTAGTGCGATAGTCAACGGTTCGAGGAAGTTAGGGGTGTACGTCGGAAACTGTGAAACCGTGTACTCCGGTGACCGAATAACTGTCGCAGGTTTGGGGGCTTGACGCGTCACGAATCCGAGGGTGGGTACAGTTTTCTCGCATCTTTCAAGGATTCGGAGAGCTAGAGCGACCAGAAACGTTTGCGAGAACACGTGATGGGTTCCATGCTAAACAGTTAATGATCCGGGGGGGGGGGGGGGTGTATTTTAGAAGCAGCGAAATAAAATTCTATAACGATGTCACCATAATTGTCACGCTAGGAATCCGTGACAGAATATTTTCTCCAAATTTTTCAGTTGATAGAAAGTGAGGAGAGGTATTGTTTGAACAGTCGAAGGACTTGGCAAGGAGTGTGTACCAGAAGATTGGTTTTAATATGTAATGGGGAGTGAAAGGCGACAGTTATCCCGTGCCGTGGAATCCAGAGGTCTCCCATCGATTTTCGCTGGCCATGATCGGCGCGATGTGTGCACCACGTGCGAACGCAGTTGATGAAACGGACGCGTTACTGGAAGCTTGATTTATTATTTTTATCTTGAGCTACAGCTGAACGGATTAACCCAGTTCAGGCACTCAGAGCTGGATTATATAGGTACATTGATTTTGTAGGTCCTGCTGCGTGTACTTTTGTGCTTTGGCTCATTGGCAGCGTTATTTATGTTGATTTATAAATCAGAGCACTGGCACGGAAGAAAAGCGATACTTTCAGGATATATATATATATATATCGAGCTAATTTTTTAATGCTTACGAAAGGGATTAATTTGTCGACGGGGTTGTTTTTGCGTCAGAGCTACCGTTTCCAAGTGTTTGAAATTCCCTTCTAATTTTTGGTCGGAAAATTGCGAAACTCTTTTAACATTCTATTCTGTGGATGATTTTACATTATTTTAATTTTCAGTTGGGAAATGTATTAAATCGAAGATTTTAAAAGCTTTCAATTTCGTTATAAAACGTTGGTTATTGACGTAAGCATTGATAGAATTGTTATGATAGTAGAAAATGTTGATTATTAACGTAAGGATTGATGGACATTTTATACAATAATTTACAGGCTCGAAAATCGTTGGTTTCATTCTTCCGGGTATCCCTTTCAGAGATTTAACGACACGATAATGAAATTACGCGCAGTTTCCCATGTCAATATAACACAAAGGGAGAAATTAACTATCTAAAGATTAACGTCCAACAGAACAGTGCGTTTTCGACAGAATAGTTTAATACATTTCAGGTAACATGACAATTTTATGAAATTTTATCGTGACACACGCTTCATTGTGTTACGCTGAGTTTAATATGCTGAAAATACCTGAAAATCCGCAGCACGTATAATGTTAGCCGGTAAAAGGCACGTAATTTCTCGTTGCCGATGGTTAAATAATAAATTAAAAACTCCGCGATATTACGTGACACGTGAAAAACGTTTCAATAAAAACGTCTAAAAACCACGAAATGAACCACGGGAACCAGAGTGTTCAATAGAAAGTCGATAATACTAGTTTCACTCCGGGAAACATAGAATCACCTTCCAAAAGTACAATTTCCAAATATCTGAATCTAAATACAGTGAATTCGCGATATATGTCAGCAAAACACGGGTCTTGATGTCGTTCATTCTCCAGGAGTCACTATTCTTTGATCCTCGCCGAACGTAGAGAAGGACATCAATGCTCGAGTGGCCTCGGTCGCCGAGGAGTGTGAACATAATCCTAAAATTAGGATTAAGTAGTGGTCTCCTGGTCTCACACCGATAAACCCGACCCGTATTATGTTACACTCCTCAGCGATCGAGGTTTCTCGAGCTTCTGGATCCCTCACGGGTTATACCCCGTGGCAGTGGGGGTAATTCCGCGACATTTATCATCCCGGCCGCGGCGACATATATCGCGAATTCACTCGTCGAAATGACGAGTTCTAATATTTAAAATTTACGATTATTCCGATTGTAAACACTTATCCACAAGGAATTATATACAAAATCTATTTCTTTGAATAGATAAATTCTTGTTATTTTTACAAGCTAATGAAAAGTAGTCACTGAAATTTTTTCGTCACGCTAGATTCGACAGGCGTTATTTTCGCCGGATTGGCGGCCGCGTTCTGCCGAATTTCATTTGTTGTTATCGAGTTCCCATGGCTGTTAAACAGCTCCTTTGCGTGTCCGGGGCACGAGCGATCGGGCGCGCGCGGTTCATGAAGCGGAAAGTTTATTCGGTTGTAAAGGATCCCGTGATTAAAGAGTCGAGCAAACAATGGAAATTGGTTTTCTGCGTGGACATTTCGCGTTGTAAAGTTCGCGACGGTATAATTAATGGCGCGGCACGGTTATTGTGTTATTGGCCGCGACGTGATCGATCAGCGATAGTAATTGCGCCCGAAACGAGTGCAGCTTCGGACGCCATTACACAGCGGCACCGTTCCCGGGCTGTTTTTAGCCTGTCGCCGGGGAAAACTACTCGATTCTAATTGAAATTCTTCGTCTCGCGATTAAATTTAATGCGCCTCGGCGCGAACGAGTCTCGACGAGTACACATTGTCGTTGCTAGTCGGAGTTAATTATGACCCGGTGTTGTTAGAAAACACCGCGTTGCTGAAACTGTCCGCGAAACCCGGCGAATCGTGCTCGGTAATTAGCCTGCTACGATCCCGCGGTTACTTGTAGGCTTCTTAATCGAACTTCGTTCGCTGGCCTTTGATTTATCGAACCATTTGGCACAGGTTGGTTTACTGTTAATTACTTCCCCGTGGGAAGGGAAACGGATACGCTCGTTACACATGGTTGTCCAACGGCGCAGATGACTATTCTCGGTAACTAACTACTTATGGAGCGGGAGGGTGAACGTTCACTGGTGATTACTCCTATTCACTTTTAGTAACATTTAAATTAAAGAATACTATTTCGACCATTTATAAAGCAATTTCTACATCGTTGTAAGCAGACATTACGATAGAGGTCGTATAAAATCGTCGTAGAAAAGTTATTTTTAACCCCTTGCACTGCTTTCACGAGTCTGACTCGCGATGAAGATTCTGAACAGAGTCTAATAAATATGTATGTTATTAGTTTCCTTTGAACAGAAATACAATTCTATTTTGGCATTCGTAATGTACAACTATTGAAGAACATATAGGCATACAATAGACGTAAATTTTCTCCTTTCCTTAGGAAATTATGAATTGCAAAAAAATTCTGATCACTGAAAACGTAAAATACATCGTAGTGCAAGGGGTTAAGGGGTAAAATGTTGCCTTGGCGTCCTTTAAATTGCACCTATTTATTTTTATCATAAATTCAGAAAATTATCAGAACTTAAGTAATTGTAACACTGAGCTTACGAAGCTAGAGAAGTGCAACATTTTACCCCTTAAAAATAACTTTTATACGACGATTTTATACGACCTCTATAGAGGTCTATCTATCTATCTATCTATCTATCTATTTCCATTTTACGAAAGGAAGAAAGAAATTTCGGCCTGGCTTTTGTTTATTATACTCGATTCGAACAATTTTTATACAGCAGAAAGATCTAGCATAAAGTCTAGTGATGTGGCTCCACGGAAATTAGGTTAAGAGCACCATTGTCTTGAAATGGCAGCGCGAACGAGGAAGGCAGCTGAAGAACAGGCCTCGGTAACGAATCAAAAGCCCGAATCCAACCAAACATCTTTTGTTCTCCGGAGTGACCGTCTAATGGTTCTACCTGGAAGAGATATCGTCCATGTGGCGAGTAGACCTCGTACGAGATCGGTAGGGATATTCGACGGCAGCTTGTAGGCAGGTGAATCGTCTCACCTGCCAAGCAGCTGGCAGGTCCTTGTACGTTCTCGTCGAAGAACCGTAGCTCGTGCCACGAGCCTTCGAAAATGATTCACCAGACCCGCCCCGTTTAACTTGTAAATATACCTTGTAAACGTCTTCAGTGCTTGCCCTTTCGGTGTTTTCTCAATAATCCGCATTCGTAACGACACCCTACGATCGTCCTGCAACGAAATGTCTCCATCGATTGCAGCGCACGGGAGCCAAACGGAAATGTCTGCCTTTCACAATTTTCAGAAGTGGAACATACCGTGGTAAATCGATTTATGCGTCCACGAAGTCGAAATTATGTTTCCACTAATCCAGTAATAATTTATACGAGATTCAAGAGGAAATTATTGAACTCCCTCTCGATGGAGTACATTTAGAAAATCATGATTAATCTGCGCATTTTGCGCATTTATGGTCTGACTTGGTAGGTAGCGAGAAAATCGCATTATTTTTATTATATTCAGCGCGTTATTCCTTGCAATCGATGCAGGACATTTTTACTTTGCATAACGATAAAATTAATCGTATCTCTTTTGACAGTGGAGCAAACATTTTCGATGCAACCAATTTTCGTCAACACTGGAACTACCAAGCACTAGAAGTGGCTAATACGTATTTCTACGTAAAAATAACAAGCTACATTTACTATCTAAATTTACTACCTAAATAATTCCTATTAAATGTGTCGCTGTAATATCGATAATTTGTTAGACCGAAAAAGTCACGAACCAGTCGTTGTAACTCCGGCGGTTCTTAAGAACGGACGCGGAATTTTGAGCGTTCGCCGAACGAATATCTCGAACGGGAATCATCCATTCCGAAAGTTCGATTGTCAATTACACTTCGGACAAAATTCGGGAAGGAAAGAAGATCGCGCGGTCCCCCGGGGAATGATAACTCACTGCGTTCGGGCACGATGATTTATCGCGGCGATATTCCTGCCGCAGTGTGCGTGGACCCAGTTTCGGTTCGCAACTGATATTATCTGGGCAGCTAAGCATAAAAGAGCATAATCCGTTTCTCGTGTGTGCGTGTGTATGTTACGGGTCGGCCGATATCGCGGCCATAATAAGCTTAAAAGTTCGAGGTAATTGGTAGATGAACAGATAAAGAAAATTACCAGCATGTTCGCGGCAGCAACTCGCTTCCATCTTGGACAGGTTCTCGCGTCCGTTCCAGTAAATGTTTACTCCTCACTAAATAATAATATCTCGTATGTTACTAACGCTCCTAACAACGAGCGTTTCCTCCATTTGTCACTTGGTGGTTATTGAATGTTCTCCGAATGGAAATTCCTGTTATTTAAGATCGTCAGCGGCCACATTATCGCCTGACGGTGAATTTTATGTGTCATAAGTGTGCAAGAGTCGCGTTCGCTGATGTTTGATACAGATAAACCCTGTTATTGAAGTTTTAATAAACTTTCGCACGGATTTTATCTTCGCATCTAGCACAATTATTTATGGATGCAATAATCTACGAAGCTTTATTCCGCTGGACGTTTGTGAACAAAGTTGCACGGCAACAGGATCCAATGGTATTCTTATTTACTGCAGGTAATTTGTATCGGTGGTAGAAGAAAATCAATTAATCGAATTAAAATCTTCGTAACCCAATCTTTAGAATACTGTATAAAAAATTACAATACTCTTGCACGATTGCCAAGAAGTTTTGTAATACAGTGTTTACCCTATACATGTCCCAAATGCCTAGCCGATAAAAGTCCCAGAATTATCCCGAACTAACAGCGACAGTAGCGTTGATTGGTCCGTGTTTTTCGTTAATAACTCCCTAGCAGAGCCATGGAGAACATTTTCGCGAAGGAAAAAGGTACTTGAAATCACGTGAGGAGTCAGTCCTTTCAAGAAGTACAACATTTTTGGATCACCCTGTATACAACATGATTTGAGTTATAAAGTTACGATAAAACGTTTCTCGAAATGATTGGTAACAGAATAATGGTGTATCGAATAATAGAATGTATTATAGTCGGAACAGATTAATCGGTATTTTCTCGAACGCTTAACGCAAAAAGCCATGTATCAAACTAGCTAATCCTTTGGGTCTAATACTAATCGCCAGCGTAATTTCCCCGGAGAACGGGGAAAGCTGCCTCAAGAAGATATATTTTGTTATTCGAATTTGTTTGAATGCATAGAAACATCTCTTTGCCGGGTTATTACACGAGTTTCTCGGCCGGTTCTGTGTATCGTTCAATTATACGCGGTTCCACCTTCCCTGGCTCGGTCTTTTACCATCGGGAACCATTGCCTCTTCCGTTTCAATAAATCAGCTTTAGAATCAGACCACCGTCGCTCCAAAGCGCGCAAGCTGTTTTCCAAAGTTACCATATTTCACGGGAACTTCGCGTAATCTGCCTTCGCGGAATTTGCATCCCGCGCAATAACGTGAATGCTAATCAGGTTCTCCTCTTTCTGTTTCAGGTAAGCGATAAATTCATTTCGACCACGCGCGAAACGAAAGCACCCTCTCGCCCGCCCGGCTCGTTCCTCTCGCCTTTCGTTCGCCGGCGAGACTTTTGCCCGGGGAAATCGATTAGTCGGCGAACATCGGATTAAAATTTCAATTGCTGCCAACAGACCCAGGTGAATTTTCAACTTTTACGCCACACGGCCAATATATCTCGCATTGATTCGGACGCAATTCGCTGTTGCCCGTTTCATAATATTAACGCGAGAACGCCGCCGCGCTGTACCGGCGACCATCAAAATTTCAGGTCCAATCGAACAGTTTTATTCAATGCAACGAATTTTGTTGCGCTTTCCTTAAACGTGTTTTTCTCGTATTTCTCATTTTATAACGTAGGATTGAAGTCAACTCAGTAATTCATCACGTTTCGGTCGCTATTCGGTTTCACACAATTAGTTTTTATTCGTTCATTGCGTTCACCGCGGAGCTTATTAAATAATTATTCTGTACCTCTCTTCTAAACCTGATTTATGCTATGAAATCTAATACGCTTTTCGAAAGCTGCTCTGGTTTAATCTGCTCGATGTATATAATACAAGAATTTCATAAAAATTCGAAAACATCAAGTTGGAAGATCAAAGGAATCATTTTCATTTTTAACAAATTCCAAATCAATCGCGAGCCTCAGACTCATTGTTCCACTGTACGTCAACTTATGCAAGGGATGCTTTAACCCTTAGCACTCGAGTGGTGACTCTGAAGCACCACTAGAAATTGTTGTGGCATTATTTCAAAGAAATTGCAAAATATACTACAAAATATTTGTTCCATTACTGAATATGTAATATGGAATTTATTATGGAAATAAAATTTATATATGGAAATTGGATCAGTTTCGTATGAATAAAATGAAAATATTTTAAGACGGAGGGAAAATTTAGTTTTAGAATGAAAATAGCGCCGAGTGCAAAGAGTTAAAAAGATCATCCGCTGGCTGAGCAGACGAGCACATGACAATTCCCAAATATCCTAGGAACCGAAGAAATTCGTTTTCGCGCATAAAATGACGCGCGCGCGTGTCGCAATTTTCGATACGCGGCGCATACACGTGTTAAACCTGCGTCGATATCGTGTAACGATAATGCCCTCGTCGGATCTGGGAGCTCGCGCATATCCAGGGCCGTATTTGTGCCCTTCTAACGGTCGTTGCGCCAGGGATCTTCCCTTTAATCGTCGCCGACGTGTTCGAGGCTGGCACGAAAGAGATGGCGGGGGCCAGAGAGCGCCGTTAGGTTTCCCGGCCCGGTAAACGATTGATACCGAACGGGTAGGGTTCGGCGCGACGGAAACGGGCATAGCTTTCCGAATTAATCGCCTCTAATTACGGGAAGTTCGAGTGTCGTATTAGCAATTAGTCGAAATTAATTAACGCTGTCGAACGAGTGACCCCGCCGCGGAGCTAGGCCCTCCGGGCGCGACGATGACGCCAACGCTTTGATTCTTGCGCGGCCTTTAATCCTCTAATACCGGCCTGATAGACGCCGCGCTACGCCGTTGCACGACGCATGCCATGTTCCTCAAAATCTGTTGATCGGTCATGGTTATCCGCAAAGTGCACCGTACACGGATCCCGGGCAACGGATCATGCTAGTCCGGAAACGATCGACGATTCTCGATCCGCGGCACCGCTGCGCCAAACTGCCTATTCTGGAACAGAAAAAATTGTACTTCGCCGAGACTACTTCCGGTTGCGATTTCAACGAAATCGCCGTAAAGCGAATCACTGCTCAAATTTTCTAAGCATTATTCGGCCGAATTGTACGGGATTTTTGAAAACGTTGGGTAGAAACCACGAAAGTATACAACTGGGACGGTTAGGGTGGGCTCAAGTGGACATGATGTGATTCCATGTGCAAAAATAGGTGGGAACAAACGAATAACATTTTTTCGGTTGACACTCCGTTTTCGAGAAAATCGAGTTTGAATATTCGACGGATTCGCAAGAAGTGGATTTGGTTGGCCGTGGTCAGACGCGTCAGCCGTATCCCATTTAGCGCATACACCCCTGCAACTTGAGAAACGGTCTTTCCGAATAAGTTATTGTAGATGTTCACAAGAAAAAGTAAAAATACCAAAACAATGTGTACAAGATAAAAGACGCCCCTTTGTAAAATATGCTTTGGAAAATATACAATAACTTTGTACTCTTGATCGGTACACTGCGGACGTCTATGCAGAATAGAAATTGTCTGCGTCAACTAAAAAGCACTGGAACCAAATGAAAATTTGTTTTTCATTTTAACAATTTCAAAAGTGTGCTTTTCTACTGTTCCCTCACTTTTCTCATAAATGTTTTAAATCCGCTGTCGACTAATCGGCGACCGGGGGAAAAAAGTCTTGCCGCCAATTTTTGAAGTTTTGCCTGGTTTCGGGCGATTTAGGAGCACCGTGGAATGATCGATGTCAACCGGAAACGCGGGCTGCCGGACGGCCGGGTTACAGGACGAGGATCGAGGATCCCGTCGGTGTCGCGATTACAATTCCTTGGCAGAGACTCGATCCATGGATCCGCGAGTCTATGTAGATACCGGGTTATCCGTTAATCCACTAGAACAGGAACGGTAAAACTTTATAAGTCCGCGATCGTTGTTGGCAAACTCGTCCGGCGGGGTCAAAGAAAACGAATGGCCCCGACACGGTCAATCTTCTTGGGAAATTGCAGCTCGGATGCTGGCCGAAACCCCACGAAAACCCATTGTCTCGGTTCGAATGAAGAATATCGAGCGCACTCGATCGAACTGTCCGAAGATGCCGGGCTTGTCGAAGAAAGTGGGCGGAGATCATGCGAGTTCACCGTTGATGCTGTTTCTCGACTAATTTAGGGGGTGGCTTCGACGGCGACGTGGCGCTGTTGCTTTAACACATTCGTGAATGCTGTACACCGTTATTTTAACACTAGAACGACCGAGCAGTAAATGCGACAAGACAAGACTGTGCCCATTCAGACTTTATACAACCTTTATTGTAATACGTGCTCCAACGAAGAGGTTCATTAAAAAATTTCCGATGAAAACATTTTTACAATTTCAGTAGTTGTAAAGGAAAAAATTAGGATGCAGTCATTTTGACTGCTCCGGTCGTTTGTTATTAGAATCCGGTCGATATTGTTTAATTTGTTGCATCGTGGATTTTGCGCGTTTTGATCGTTTTAATTCTGCTACTGGTTTATCCTTGCGGACCGTACATTTCATTTGATTGTTGTTCTATTAATACAGATTTCGAAGCGTTCTCTATGCACGCGAATTACTATACATTTATTATGTAAATTTAATATGAAAATGTATAGTTCCCGAGTAATTTTCAAGCAACTTCGCCACGGCTCTGCGCACCTGTGCGCGAGCTGCGTCGGTCCGAGAACAACGAAACACAAATCAGATAATGTTGCTCCGAAACGGTTTTTGCAAAACGTTACACCGGTCGTTGTGGCTCGTCCAATCTCAATTTCACCGCGCGACAGAGGTATCCGCGAATGCTCGACGTCAGTTAATAGCCCTGACATAATATCTTGTTCGAGCGCACCGCGGCGAAACCGGCGAACGAGCATCGGCGGGATCGCAAAGCGAAAGTTACAAGCGCAATTTACGCGTTCGTAATAAACGTCGAGCACCGAAAAATCAAGTAATTTGTTCGGCGACTGGCCCGATAAAAATGGTTAACTGGAGACATTCGCCGGCGGTGTTTCGACGGCAAAAACCCTAAATGGCGGTTCGTCGGCGTAGGGAACGCCGCGACAGGAGGACCGACATTAATAAAACACGGGAGCACGAGCACCTAAGCGGCTCTAAACGCGATATCAAGCGGAAGATCGACTACCCCGTAAACGAAAATTAACCTAAAACTCGTATTTTACGGCCGGCTGGATGGCTACCGACTCTCGGAACGCAGCAACCCTGTTTGCGGACTGTTGCCCAAAATACTAGTTCCAGCTAATTAAAAATTAAAGATTGAACCCTGTTAGTACACTTTGGAATGTATACTTTCCCAAACGAAACGGGTACGTCGCTCAAATTTCGCGTATGTCGAAAATATTCGGATAAAATGGCTTCGGGCGGAATGAGTTAATTTTTACTGGTGGTTCGAATGGTACCAACTCGTTTGTGTCATACACTCCGGGACAAAAAGATAGCACGTCACATATTTTTTCTCGTTTGATACCATAAACTGAAGAAAATTAAGATTTTAATATTGTCAACATTTATGTATATGTCCATATGTATAATGTATTGAGTATTATCCACAATATTTACGTCAACGGAATTGTACGAACGAAAACGTAAATATTGTGGTCCGCAAACGGGACAAAATGATAGCAAAAGCTGCAGATTTTCGATTCTCAGTTGTGTATAACACCCCGAAGTGGATACATGCATTGTACAATCTAATTGATAAAGTGTGTACGTCGTTTATTTCTGCTTATTTCATAAAAAGAATATAGCACAGTGTTAAAAATGGGTCGTGGAAAAAGTTTAAATGAATGTGAAATTCATACAATATTGAAGTTAAAGGATGAACAATATTTAGTTACAAAAATATCAAAAGTTGTAAATAGGAGCCGAAAAGTAATTACAAAGAGTTCTGTGCGTCCACAAAGTTTAACTGCTCCTGAAAAACGTGCAACATTAAGAACAGCATCAAATTCGAACATGACTGCGATATGAATCGCAGAAAGTGTTGGTGTAAACACTAACGTAAAAAATGTACGTCGAGTTTTACAAAAATGCGAAGGAAATTTCAGAGGAAACCTTAGTTAAAAAAGGAGCGTAAGCGCTCCGCTCACAATTTGCCGGAAAGCTTATAAATGTGTGAATAAAATGGCGAAGAATCATATTTACTGACAAAAAAAGATTTAATTTGGATGGGCCAGACGGCGTAGGTTATTACTATCACGATTTCAGAAAGGAACAACCATTTTTAAGCCGTCGCCAAATGGGAGGCCGTAATATAATGATTTCGGCCGGTATTGGACACCGGGCTAAAACAGAAATCAAATTTATAAAAGAACGAATAAATAGCGAACTGTATATTGAAATGATAAATGAACAATTAAACACATATGCTGTAAGAATTGCTGGAAATAGATACAGATTACAACAAGATAATGCCGCGGTTCACACGGCAAAAGTATTAAAGAAATACTTTTCTTCGAAGAGTATTCGTGCTTTAAATTGGCCGGCAAGATCCCCGAACCTCAACATTATCGAAAATTATTGGGGACATCTTACCAGAGCCGTACACCAAAATGGCAGACAATTTCAAAATATTAACGATCTAAAACAATGTATTCTGACGAGCGAGAGAATGTTAGCCAAAAAAGTATTTAAAAAATGTATAAATCATTACCGAACAGAATGATTGAACTGGTTAGATATAAAGGAGGCTCTACAAAATATTGACGTTTGATGTTTCTTAATTAATTGTTTTGTATTTCAAGTTATTCGTTAAGTGTGCTATCATTTTGTCCCGTTTGCGGACCACAATATTTACGTTTTCGTTCCAAGAATTCTGATGATGTAAATGTTGTGGACGATACTCGGTACATTATACATACGGACACGTCCAGAAATGTTGACAATATTAAAATCTTAATTTTCTTCAGTTTATGGTATCAAACGAGAAAAAAATATGTGACGTGCTGTCTTTTTGTCCCGAAGTGTAAGTGCGTCGAATCGACAGTGTACAAGGGCCGAAAGGGTCGGAGTGTTCCGAACGAGCATTATGTTTTTAGGGTTCCGGCCGATCTGGGGCCATCGGGCGAACGCTCGGCCGAACGTCCGCGTCCGTCCGATCCGGCGACGACAACGGGAACGCGCGGGCATGCCGGGAAATAAATTCGCGGGAGGCCCCCGGCGATAAAAACACGGAGCTGCGCCGGGACGGTAAAATTTACGTACGAATGGCGTTTACGCGCGGCTGGCGAAAATGGACATTAGCCTGACCCCGCACGCCGGCCCGTGATTTTGTTTTGAATACCTTGCGAACCGTATAACCGGCGAAATTGGGAAGCACCACGTGCGAACAAACTAACCGGCGCCGGTCTAACTCCTAATTGGCTTGTACTCGGTTTGTTTATTTCTGTTATTAACGTGAACAATGCCCCGGCCATAAGTTCCTTCGCGGTCTCGACCGCCGGGTATTTTTCCGCGCATCTCGCGCACGCGAGCGCCCCGCGGAGATTCCTTTTTTTTTTACCGAACTGGATAGCCGGTTTGATTGGACATTTAATATGTTGTTAATGGCCCCGGCGGATTCGCGCGCGGTACAATTGATACTTTCGTCCGAATTTTGCGAGCAGAATTTGTTTCGATTTTGTTCGCGTGATGTAAAACCGGTCGATCGGATGTTTAATATTTTTGGAATGGCCGCCGCGAATTCGACTAGAGTAATCGATACTTTCGTGCCGCGGCGAGGGAATTTCGCGTGTAACGAAACTGTTTGTGTGCCGTGGTGTTCAACGTGCGCGAAATGGAAATTGAAACTTTTGGGGAACAGTTTTTTCGTCGCTTCGCATGGCGAAGAAACGGAGTTCCGATTTATTTATTCGAAGCTGGACTGTGTGTAGCTTGGAACATTTTTAGTATTTATTTAGGAATGAACTTATTTTTCCACTCTTTTCCAAATTCGCTGATGGTGCACAGATTTCATTAGTCAATCGTTCTGTGGTTATCTGATCGGAAAAACGAGCTCGCTGTTGCGCAAATAAATTTAAAAAACTCGAACGATGCTGGATGAGCTAAAAAGAATTTTATTGATGTCCACACATGACGTATCTAAAGACGTTCCATTTTTATAGAATGAGAATTAGAATAGAAGAATAGAATATCTATCTTTCTATTTTATTATAGAATTTTTTTACGTAAGTTTCCACCTTCATCGAAGATTAAAGATGGCCGACAAGTTTGAAGTATACGTACAGGTGTGATGGCTTGTAAAACCGTCCTGGTCGTTAGTGGAGTCGTTATGTTTACACATTACGTATCTTTTTAATTGTACAACTTCGACAACGGATTGAACATGCAATCACGCCGCTGCTAGTAAATGTTCGAATAACGTTACCGAATGCTCGAACACTGATATTGAAAAATAAAACCATTTCATTGAGCCTACAATTTATTATTCACAAACAATTCGGACAACAGTCTGCTCCCAAAAATAATTTTAATTACTTTCTGTGCGTTTTCTCTGCCGTACAAATAATTAACGAACTTCCAATATGGTGGTCCAACGGTTTTATTTCAAAATACAGTTGCAATTGATTAATTGCGAAAGCCACAAATTAATATGTACACGGTAAGCTCATACAATGAATCGCAATATATTGGTCTGGAAAATTGTTTCTAATTTTCTGATCAAAGTTACAAAAACCGAACACATAATTTTTATGTAAACGACGCCCACTAGTGTCCTTTGCTGCAGTCGCTTGAAAAGTTATTGGCATGCATTTTATTTGAAATCCTTCGAAACGTGATTTTCTGGTAGGAAACATTTAATTGTTGGAAAGCAGGGAAAAATTGTAGAATTTCTTTGCACAGTGCGTCTTTGAACATGATTAAGAACCAGAGCTCGGAGACTCTGCCGCAATTTCCGAGAGCCCGATTCGATTCACCGTCGAATCTCGCGCAGTTATTTAACGAGTAGAAAGAGATCGGAAAAAGCGGCGGCGAAATTTTCCGAGCATCCGTCGTCGGAACGAAATGAAAATCAGGATCGCAGAAAAACTGTTGGAACGCTCGCTCCGAACGGTTTCGGTTTTGTTCGGTCGCCTCGACGGGCAACTTACACGGTGCGTAATCGTTTTATTGAAAACGGTAGATGAAAACGTACTTCTGCCGCGTGATCGATGGCATGCGCATAATCCATTCATCAGGCTCGTTTGCATACTGCCCGGTTTTATTTGCGCGGATTAAGATTAGTGGGGCAACTCGTTAAAAAGCCGGAATGATAATGGGGCCGGGTACTATATACTTTCAGCGAAACGGAGGTAGTTTCTTGGGTCATTAGGAGAATATGGTTCAACGATCCTCCAGCCTTTTTTTTTATCGTCGCGCAGTTTGTATAGCGGATCGCAAAATGTTTGCTCGATTTTTGCACTAACGATTTCTTCAAGAGAGTTTCGCGATTATGAATTCTGTTAAATTTCTGGTCCTGCCCCTCCCCCTTCCTTTTATCTCTTGTCGCAGGACGCTGTCGGTGGCTCTGAAGGCTCGAGGTTTAAAAGGGCTAATTGTAATTTTAGATGCGGCTTTCTTAATAATAAATCAGTTTTTTCTCCGGCCTGTTTGCTTCGCGAAGTTGCACGGACGGCCTCGAGCAAAACTGGCTCGCGATATAAAGTCCCCGTGGAAAAAGTAATCTGTGAATTTAATAAAGTTTTAATTTCAGTTTCAACACCTCGAACTGCTTCGTTTAATTGTATGTCCCTCGACTTTGCGGAATAATTGGGAAAAAATAAAGTTTGCCGGAGGAACGCCCTTTCGTTCGCGAAATATTGAAATTTTTAGTAACTCGTAAATTTAGATGAGCGATTATTTTTTCCTGGTTTATGGATTGCCGGAAATTCGCCGTACACTATCTTACACGCTTGTATTTTTCTTCGCCGTGGCCGGAGGAACGTTTAATATTCGGCATGCTTTTCTTCTATTTCAATTGAGATTAAATGCGGCTGTAGAAACAAGGATAGCCGTGCAACATTATTATTACAGTTGTAACATCGTGTATCGCGGAACCCGCAGCCGTTCCGAGATTTCCGCTCTGTCTCTGCTTTTAATTAATAAATTCCACCATTTCGGACAATGAAAATATACGAAGAAACCCGCTTAGAACATGCTACGCTCAAAATATTCCAAACCCGCCGGCAAATAAACCGTAACTGGCAAAAACAAACAATGTTTCGACTCTTCGAATTGCATTAACATTGTACACATTAAAATATTAAAATTTTCATCAATCCTTTAGCTGTCTGAATTAACGTTAGAGCGAAAAAGAATGGAGAAGTATGAGAAAAAGATAAATTCGCAAGAACTAATTTGTGCAGCTCTCGTTTCCTTATTAAAAAACCATAACAATTTCAGCGAACAGAAACACAATACATGGGATTTTTCCCATCGCATCGTCGGAAACCATTCTCTATCCACTTTTTCTTCGAAAATTTCTACTACGCATCCGCCATTAATTCCAAGAATTAGCATATTATTCCACTGTTAAAGGTGATGCTCTAATTAACATAATAGTATGGCCAACAGCCGATTATTCATGAACTTTACCGTCATAAACTGCGACGATATGGTTGAACATAACTAATCATCGAAATTATCAGTTTATATCGAAATCGACACGTTCCATCCGGCTTTCTCAAAAATCCAGTTTATCACCCGCCGATACGTCACGCTAGACTAACCGCGTTAATGACTTATTGTTAGTTACAAATGAGTTTATCCCGCGTCATGCCGCAAACGCGAAACGTTTAGCTTGTTCGCGTTGGTGTCGCGGTGACCGCGCGAATTTTTCCATAGAATCGTTTCATTCCCACCAACTTCCGGTCACGTCGGATGACCGCGTCGCGACGTCTGCGCGGACGTCGCCCCTTGGTCGAACAACGAAATTCAATTTTATTCGCTGGCAACTCGGCTGCGCGTCTCGAATTGAAAGCTTCCCGAATATCGCGTCTGGCAGGCACTATAGCCACTTCGATAAATTATTCGAACGCCAAATTCACGATTTTCGAAAAAAATTTCGACGCTCCACCTGCAACAATAAGATATTCACAACTCGTTCGTTTTACTTTTCTGAAGTCTTTGGAAATTCATTTTCTTCGTTTCATGGATCATTATTTGAACGCTATTCTAACAGTATAGTTGATTTTAAAATTGTAGAAACTATGAAGACTCTTTCAGTGGAAACGATAAAATTCTCTACAATAAATTTCCTAGTTCAAGCATGTGTCATAAGAAGTTTCAGACGAGTTAAATTTTAGATGACTTTTAGTACTGAGTCGATTTAGTGTTGAAGTCCCCGCAGCTTAAGTACCGTATGTTATTGGTAAGTTGGGAGTAATCAAAATGGCCGAAAAAGAATGGTACCAAAGGTATTACCCTGTTAATTCATTGAAGTACCCCCGCTCGCTCATTAGGGATTTATGTTCATTGGACCATTTTTCACTTAATCTCGCGCCAGAATTTTCACGAGGGCTATAACTATGAAACATTAGTAGAATCGTGGTCTGGAATGTATGACCTTAATAATGAAACAGCTCGGTTCCAGCGATAGCATTTAGGGGACTAAACGACCATTGGCGAGTAGTAAGTTTACGAGACGCGAGCCTTAAGCGTTCATTGCGCTGGACAGGTTAACTGTCTTGTATCTAAATGAAGGAGCCAAAAGCTCTTAGGCTTCATTTCCTTCGTAAGCATTATTGTGCGTACATAAAGACACGTTGCACGATAATGACGAGCTGGCGCATGGGCAGCTTACAGCTTGTAACTCGTGGCAGCTTCGTGACACTAATCATTTTCATTCAAGTCACTGTCAAATTCTGGCAGAATATTTATACAGGGTGCGGCCGAATGACATGTACAAGCGGGCACGAGGCGATACCTAATGAGAAAATAAGAAAAAAATGTAGAATAGAATTTTTTCATCCGAAGCTTTGTTTTCGATATTCATCGTCTGAAGTGTCTGATCATGACCAGCCAATTCTACTTCCTACATATAGTGAAGCACACGAACCCGACGGATATTTAAATTGAATTTTCACGAAAACGAGGCGTCAAATGAAAAAATGTTATTCCTTCGTTCCGGTTTGTATTTTCATGTAGAATCATCCCCTGTCCGCTTGTACACGTTATTCGGCCGCACCTTATATATATTTATTTACAAATAAACTTCTGTAACGATTATCCAGCCCATAAAAATAAAATAGTAGACATCTAGTATGGGCAAGTTCGTTTCGTTTTCCAGTGAAATTTTGATGGTCGAAGGTGTAGCACAAACGCAAGGGGTTAAACGAACGTGCATTCAGCGAGCGTCCGTATTTTGTGGATACATTAAATGAAAGTGTTTCGTGGCAGGAAATTGAATGGGGCATCATTAGAATCGAGGAATTAAGCCGGTCTCAAACGACAAAGGTTTTCGCGGCGTTCCTGCCGGCTGAAAGGAAAGTTCCAAAGGGCTCAGAAAAATATAGGAGAACGATAACAAGGAACGCTCGAGATCCCGAATTCAGGGGAGCGCGAACAACGCCGGTCGAACTCCTAACCGTTGTTTTCGGCTCCGAAACTGAAGTCCGCCGGCAACAATACACCGCCGCGAGAAGTTCGCAAGGCCCTCGAGAAATAGTTCGAACGACTTGAACCGGCAAAAATTAGTTTATCGGTCTCTCTGTTTCCCTTAATTAGCACCGGAACGCATAACGCGAGAATAAAACAAATAGACGGCTCCTCCTTCGTCTTAGGAAATCGGGAAATCGTAATTCTTCGGCTGTTTCGTTTAACGATTCGCCGTTCGATTTAACCGCGCGCGCCCGCAATTTCCGCACCCGCGCCTAAGTCTGTTTAGCTTTTATCCGCCGGACGAAGTATGCGATGCTTTCGCAACAGAGTACGACATCCTCGATTCACAGGTCGTGAGCGTTCGAGTAAAAATCGAATTTCATTCTCACACGGCCCCATTCATGGGCAGAGAACCGAGCGACGGCGCTCACCCCCCGGACCGGAACAATTACAATTTTTACGGAAAATGAGAGTATACGAGAGGCTGCCGAGACGCAAGCACCGTGGGAAAGTCGAGGCCTATAATTTGACGACCCATTTATCGGGAAATATTCAACGCGCGACGGGTTTGCGCTCGCCTGATTTCCAAGGCCGTCCGCGCGAGGACGAACTGGCCCGAGACGCGCGGGGGTTAAACGCCGTTTAAGCCTAAACGATTACACGATACCCGGTGAATAACGAATCAGCCCGTGACCGTCGCGGGGGTCTGACCGGCCGCCGTATGATTCTCCTGTTTTATTTTTCTCCGTTTCTCTTTTCAGCTATCGTGGCGAAATATCACGAACCCACGAAGCGTTTCTAAACAGCTTCTGTAATGGCGCCGCGATACGGCGTCACGGTGCCGAGAGAAAAATGAGCAGCCCCGGTGCGGAAAGCTCGTTTCTGTCTTGTCGAGTGAATTTCATTTGCTGGTAAATTAAGAACGTTTCGCGATCGCGCGATTTTTTCATGGCAAATTAAACACGCCGTGGATCGAGACCAACGGGGGAATAAGAAGGTTGCCGCGCGCATCGCCCATGAACGAGCTGTGATTTACTTTGGCTGTGCCTTAATTTTGTATTTTGTCGCTTCAGAAAATCGTACGGTGCCGAAGTAATTTTTGGTTAGCGTTAGATCGCCCGAGATTACTTTAATATTTTTGGATCCGGAAAATCCTTGCGAAATTGCCCATCTACGTTATGGTAATTAAATTTCGAAGGTGGACAGAGGTAGACAAGAATAGATCCGGACGGTAATTCTAATAAATATTTATGGGGCACGCGAATTGATTACGTTGGGAATATAATAATGACGAAGAAGGAGATGTGGATGCTAGTTTGACGATACCAGGTGATAAAGGAAACGAGAGTCGGTAGGAAAGCTGCGAATATTTCATTTGATTTCATTCAATTTGCCTCCACTTTTGTTCTCGTCCCGGGTCTGCAAAAATAAGAACAATTATCGCGATGAAACATATACAGAGTGGCTCTCTGTGCAATTATTTACTGTTTCTTCTGCTCGATTTCTGCAAATTGTACGAGTATATTTTTGTATTTCTATGATTCGTTCGTGATCCGGTTCTACAGATCTATGCCGTGGAATAGTTAATCGATAATAGTGGAGCTTCGCACACATTAAACAGGAGAACCAGGGTCAAAGCCGTTCACCAGAATATCGCCGTTCGTAATGAAGTTATTTTCTTCTCGCGTCTCCGCAGAAGCTATCGGGTTACTCTACGCGTAGCAAGCATTTAATCGCGGACTTGTTAGATCTTTTCTCCAGTCGTGGCCTAACCGCACGGCATTAACCATTTGTGGTCGTAGCCTGCAATCTTCGTCGCGGCGATTCTTTCATAAACAACGTCTTTAACGTAACATTACATATTTTACGGTTCACGGCGCTAACGAACCGTGAAAGTCGTCCAAGCCAGCGGTCTTCAACCGGTGTGACGGCACGAAGGTGAAAAGATATTTATAAACGACAGAAATTCGAGGCAACGTTGCAAAGGGAACGCAGAAATTTCAATTGAGGGCGCCATCGAGAAAGATTCAAGTTCCCATGAAATATACAATAGTAAAAAATGGAAGCATGAATCAATTGCATTGTCATTTTATCCTGCTATACCACGCGGTAGATTTATCATCCAGGCGACACCTATAGAGAAATCACTGTACCAGTAAATAACAAACTCGGAATCAGCTAGAAAGCAGCGTCGCCAGACCGAGACTTGTTCCCCCACTCTAATTCGCCCTTCCATCGCGCTATTCCCCCACGCTTCCGCCGCGACAGGGTCACGTGACGCGCTCCGTCTCTGTCCTGCATACTCCGCTACTGGCAGAGAGAGTTTTTCCCCTTTTTCCCCTCGTCTGGCGAGGAAGGGATGAACGGAGACGACGACAGAGAAATTTCGGCTTGGCAAACAACCGGATCGCGCTGTTAACCGATCGCCGCGCAAACAGAACACTCTCTAATTATCGTGTAATTGCGAGGATCGCGCGAGTCAGTCGTCGAAACGTTGTTTGCTCGCGGTGCGTCGACGAAAAGATTTGAAAAATTCGCCGGGAAAATACCGCGGCGAGATAAACGTGAAAAATCGTGATAGATAATACGTATAGAGGAAGACCCGTTCGACGCGCGCGCGCGATCGTGCTGCACGCGTAACAGATAGGGGAAGCGAGCGGAACCAGCAGGCGCGAAGGGGGCGTCGAAAGGGCGTCACCGATAGGCGAGCTACCAAATCTTCCTATTATTGATGAACTTCTACTAATCTGCCTGTTAACGCAACGCGCCTGCCCCGACCGCCAATAATTTCATCCTAATGTTCGCTAGAATACCGAGACCGACGCGCACTGTCGTTCGTATGCCGGAATCAGCTTGGGCAAAATTAATTTGCATATCAACAAACACTAACCGCATCAGTGTAATCTTACACTAAGAAAAGAATGGTAGATTTTAATTATTAATGTTCACGGATTAGGTAAACCCCGACACTTATTCCAGCGCATCCATGACGATAGAAATATTTTGCCAATTTATTGAAATGCACTGAATACGGATACAAATAAAATTTTTAAATACGTGAATTTACCTCGTTTTTTATTTTAGGCGCCTTTCAAAAACCATCAGAAACGTGTATTGAGTTAGTGGTTGGTTTGATAGAATTTTAGGAAAATATTTCACGAACCCCTAGCGTGTTTCGGACTACTGACACTTATTCCAGCACATCAATGAGGGTAGAAATATTTTGCCAATTTATTGAAATGCACTGAATACGAATACAAATAAAATTTTTAAATAAGTGAATTTACCCCGTTTTTTATTTTAGGCGTCTTCCAAAAAACTTCACAAACGTGCATTGAGTTAGTGGTTGGTTTGATAAAATTTTAGGAAAATATTTCACGAACGCCTAGCGAGTTTCTGTTATTTTTAATTCAGAAACCGTTTTCCGCGAACCTCCGGAGAGCGTAAAATTTGTACAAAACGATCAAAGAAAAGCGTTGCATACAAATTTTTACGGAATTCAGCGCGGCCTCGTCTTATTTTTCATTTTCTGGAAGCATTTGTGAAGGAAATAGGAAGTTTTACTTCGAATTTGTCTTTATAAATGCGAACATGCTTCGTAACGCAGCGCAGGCTCGGTATAAATTTTCTAGGAGCGCTTTGAATATTGCTTTTGGGAGTTGTAGAAGGTATCGTTTTATATTCTCCAACGGTGTTCCCTCTTGTGATAATGTTTCCTGTGATCTACGATCGCTTTCGGAAAAGTAAGTCGGTGTTTTTGTGAGTTGCTGGCTGCGTGTGTTTATTTATTTCTCTTTCTTTTTCGCCTTTTTGTTTAATGATACAGCCTGTTTACGAGCGAACCCCGGGTTTATCTGCGCGAGTGTTTCTTGCTGGCCGCGGCTCTGTAATACGATGTTAGGATATATATATATACGTTACTTTTTCGATTATCTTGGAAAGATGAGAAATACAGTTCCCCGGATAATCGAAATCCCGGTAGGATCTGCGGGATAAGAGAGATACCCGGGAAAACGCTTTGCAAATACTCTCTATAGAATAAGACTTCATTTGCCAGGCAACTGAAAATGTTATCCTCCGAATGTAAATTCCGAACCAGAACTAACCTATTTGCCTTTCGCTCTAGTGACCAATCCGAATTTTTAATGAAGCCAAAACATTTACTGCCCTTCCCTCTCAAGTTCTATTTCTACTGCTCCAAAATCACCGGCCGACCATTTAATAATTTGACGCGCGGAAAACTGAAGTTGCACAGAATCAGTTAATTAGCTTAATTCACTTTCCAAATTGCTAGATCGCCGACTCGATCATTCGATTAAATTATTTTAATATTCGCCTTAAGTTTCGTCGTATGAAGAAGGTGAAAATTATGAAAATTAATTTGCGTAATATCGTTAGCAATTCTCATAAGAGGGATTATATGGATTATGTTTGCATTCTATCCGGCGGACCATCGCAAAAAGATAATGTTATACTTTGTTCGGAAAAATCCCGGCGGCAGCGAAGGAGGCTGCGATCGATCTGATCGAAGATTATGCGTTAAAGTTTCGACGGGAACAGAAAAGAAAGACTCCGAGGATCCTGCGGAATGCTCCCGGTCGTTTATTCCGTTCAATCACGGCGACCGGAAAAATCGGCCGATCCGAGAAAAACCGGGCGACACGCGGGTAACTTCTTCTCGCCATTCATAACGATTACCATAAAAAGCCGAGCAAGTGTAAGATTCGCCGAGACGGGCCGAGACGGGCCGCGCCGATTATTTACGCTCGCGTTGCAAGGCCGTCGGCTCTATTACCGGCCGCCCCGTAATTGGAACCATTCAGGAGCAGGAGTCCCTCCTTCGGCCCCAGATATCGAACTCTTTCGCAAGACGCGATATCCCAGTCATGGCAGTTCCACCATGCTCTGGAACATTCTCAATTAGAGAGTCTCCCCGGCAACATCCCGGAACGCCGCGCCGCCGAGATCGATTCTGGCAATTTGTCGCGGACCTAACGGCGAAACTATCGTCGCGAAACAATACTGTTCATCGACGAGCATGTCCGGGACCGAAAATCTATTAGCAATTAATGTAACCGAACTTCCGAAACGCTTCTTAACAACCCTCGCTTAGCCCCCGCTACGCGAATTATTTGCGCCCCAAGCTCCAGCTAAATTGGATTTCGGATTTTTCATTTTGTAGTTATCGAACGCTTGGTATTACACTAATCAGCGGACTGCGGCTCTTTATGCATTTCTGGCTTATGGAAGATTTATGTAAAATTCGAGAGAATTTTGTACGATTTCCCATTAAAAACGGGATTTCATCTCATTCTACCTTCTTCAAATTTGTCTATAAAAATTGGAAATCCGCAGTATATTAATCAGTGATTTTTATTGCTTTACGCTTTTATTGGTTAGTGACATACACTGTTTCGTTTACCACGGTTCCCTTCATCAACGATTTTTCGATCATTTTTATCATTTTATTGTCGTAAATGATAAGAAATGGATTTCGAACGTGTAGATTCGTTTAGTTGCGTTCGAAATGTGTTTGTGTAGAAAACAACTTTTCTGCGTAGTAGCGTTCAGTATTTTTATTAATTTGTTAGCGTACGTTTTTAACTACGGAATTGCATTCAGCCTGTTATAAGATCACGATTATTATTCATGACGATTTTCCAATGAGATCATTGTTTTTGCAACGAGACACAATTGAATTCTATACAACCTTTTCTTTTCTTAATATACATGTAGTGTTTCATAACATTTGGTTGCGCTTCACTCGGATGAGATCTGATTTATTCATAATTTTATATTTCAAATGAATATTTGATAAATTGTAATGTAATCAGACTGAAATTAAATATTGTACGGTATATAGAGGTGGAAAATGAATAATTTATGTTTTTAATAAATAAATTAAATTGTGATATTATAGAATCAAGAAGAGAGATGGAGAAATTGTATATTTGATATCTAGAGGCAGAAAATTGTACAAAATTGTTCGCAGAAAGCAACAGAAACTTAGCTTGTAGAAAATATTTGTCAATTCAATTTAATCGATGTGACTATTCGTCTGAAATACTTATTTCTAATCCATGTATGACGCGCATGTACAATCTGTTAGTATTAAGTAATTGTGAAAGCCTCTGTAACTATAATATAATCCAAAACCATTACCTTAGGTGAAACAACAAGACAGAATTGACTTTTTCACATGAAATGTACGACGTAACACGTAGCTACCAGCACAGAAGCCACGTTGTAAAAAGTGCAGCAAGATTGAATAAAATTAATAACAGCTTCAATAATTCTCCAAAGGGTCGCGAAAGCATTACGAACTTTTTACAGTATTTTCCGTTGCTCTTTGACATACAAATTGGCTGCATTAACACTAAAAGTACCATCGATCGGTGTAAACGACCGGTCTCCGATACTTTATTGTACAATTATTGAAATCGCGAGGAAGACGCTTGACGGGGAACTCATTCAGGAAACTGCTCCACTCGAGCCTGCATTACAGAATTTAAATGAATCCAATCTCATCATTCTCAGAAGGCAATAAACGCTGTTCATGCGAAAACATTTTACCGAAACGCCACGCACGCGGAATCGAATTAATTTTTTCGCGCGAACGTATAGGCACGCATGGTCACCGGCGCGGCGCGGCGACGACCGTCAGCTATAGCGGGTTAATCTGGCTCTTTAGGGTAGTCCGCAAAAACCTAATACCGTCGTAAGCGCGCGCGGTTAATCACCGGCCGGGTGTATTCACAATTTCGTGGCCGCGGAAGATTTATTATCACTTTCCCCATTACTTTGACGACTGAATAATTAACGGCCGTATCAATTTCGCGACACGCACGCCGAGGTTCTCGGATCCGTGAAGAACGTCTCCGGACAGTAGTCGTTTCGCCCGAAAAATTGATTAAAAAGGTGACAGCGTCGTTACGGCCCGCTAGAGGACTACATAAGATCCGAGATGGCATGGTTCGCCGTACATTGAACCGAGCAGCCGAGATGAATAAAAAGGGCTGGGGTTCACCGGCTGCTTCTCTCCTCCATCCGTTCATTCCTCGCTATAATCTTTCTTGCCTCCTCTTTATTCTTTTTCGCTCGCTCACCGGAACAACCTGTTTCACAGCCTCCGCTGGAAAAATCGTCCCAATGGAGGGTACCGGGTGCAAGCCCGTGTACCGTATTGCTCCCTTTTCTCTCTGCCCCCCCTCCATCTTTATACCCCCCATTCTGCGCCCAGTTCCTGCCCGCGAACCACTCTTCACGGCCCACCTTCCGTCGCGACGGCGAAACCGTGCATTCGATGCAATAATCGGAAGATTTACAATTCTCCGTTGACAACGAACGCCATTTTTGATCTTTCACGCGTTACATTCTGGCTGTAACAAATAAGAGTCACTTGAATGATTTGTTTTTTAATTTGAAGCCTTAAGAACCAGGACTCCGTAGATTCGCGATAAGGTAGAGCGACCACGTTACCGACAAAAATAGGCGTAAAATGGTTTTACGCGCCACAAACTTTTCGGGCTTGTACGAGAATATTTTGTCGCTGGGAAAGGGCTCGTTCGAAAGAGGAAGATTCAATCTAGCGCGCGGTGGTCGTGAGCTGACGAGATTATGCGGATATTTGGTAATATAAGCGTTAGAAGTAGGCCAAAAATTGACGATGCGCATGCCATGGAATCCAAGCATTTTTATGCCATTGCATGAGTTTTCTGGATGAAATCGACAATAGCGCGCGCTAGAAAATATCTCGAGCTGTAAGCTGAGCAATATTTTGTCCTGATTCTCTGCGAAACAAAGCCAAAAACTTGAAGCACGTTTCAAAGAATGTGACAAGTTTAGTTACATACTTAAGTATGTACGTATGTAGTTAAGTATGTACGTATGTAGTTAAGTATGTACGTATGTACTTAAGTATGTGCGTATGTACTTAAGCATAACGGGTCTTAAGACCCGTCGAATCAAGATCAAGACGAATCATAAGTCAGTGGCTGAAGGCTGTGAACGGAAACTATACAGCAGTTACCGACCTGCTGACTCTGCAAAAGTCACGTGACTACCCTTGGCTATCAACGCATTGTTGACCGGCAATTTTACGCAGGAGCTATCTAATGTCACCAGATATTATTTCGTAATTAAATGTAGAACTAGAACAATCTAAATAAACTTCAATAAACCTTATTTATACGTAATGCATTCAAATAAAACTTTAGACATACCTTTTATATGACTTTTTCTATCCTTTTTTGGTATTATATTGTCCCAACAACAACGTTTGGTCATGAAAACACGAGTTAACTCGTGACCGGTCAGCAATATGTATAGCTTTAATGATTTTGATAAATCGAAAATAATGTATTTATGTCAATTCCTACCTGTAACTGTTAATTCGTTGCCTCCCCTGCCGAAAATTCGCGAAACCGTTTCGGATCCTCCGTCTTCGGACAACTTTTTAGTTTTAATTCGAAAGCACGCCCGTTTTGGCTCCAGCTTTCGTCGGCGAATCCGCCGTGCAATCGATGCAATATAATCAGAAGATTTGCAATTCCCCCCGGCCGACCTTAACGACGGACGCGATTTTTGCGAAGCCGCGCCGGAAAATTGATGGAGGGGGGGGGGGGCACGGTGAATGGCGAGCGATCGCGAATCCGGCGACTCGCCGCGATGCTGTCTCATTCAGCACAGACCCCGCAGATTTTTTACTCGCTTTTGCAATCTGCTTGGCCTTTGAGTCGGTTAAACGACCGTCTCGCGACTCTCCCTGTTAATGGCCGACCGATAGGGGCACCCGAGGATCAGGGACTCTTTTTCGATCGGATCCGAATCGAGGCGCGGCGATAGCATCGAAATAATCTGGGAGATTGCATGTGGCGGATTCGTTATTCGACTGAGGATCTTTATGTTTGCATATATGCGTTTCTTTGCTCTGTTAGTACCGGCACGGAGATAATGAAATCGTCAGTACATATGTTTCGTGGTTTTAACTCTCGTCGCGATCGTCTTCGGGTTTTGCATTTGAAACGTGGCCATTAAAAATTTCATTGCAGCCTGGGAATAACGAAATCGTCGTTGCGCGTTCCGCAGGTTTTAATTGTTGCCTTAACAAATTAGGGCAAGACCGAAAATAAATAATTGCCCTCTTCGAATCGTCATTTGAATGTAGAAGAGATTTAAAAGAATTGCCATACCATAATTCAAAGTAATTTTCATGTCCCTAAATTTGTTGATATTTAACACATCGAGAAAAATTGAATGCACGATCGATTTCACGTTTTCTGGTTTGCAGAATGGTGTGAATAAATTTTCTGGTTCGATGGAATAGCTGTTTATGGTTATTAAACATATAGAATTTGCGGTGCAGCTGCTACTTATACTCATGTTTAATGTATAGCGTATTATCATCTAGTTACAGTTTCCGCCAGCACATTATTCCGCTCTGTACGCGAAAGAATAGATGAATCGAGTTTGGATACGGTCGACCGGTAGAAAAATCGTTCGTTTAATTTGTTACGGCAGTGGTAATGGAGGATCATAAAGTGCTCAGAAGAATATAAATACCGGGCCGACTGTAATTGTGCCATTAATCTTTTCGAACATTTAAACTTCGATTTGTCAGTGTCGGGTAACTTTCACTCACAGGGAAATTAGTACCAATTTGGTCGGGCGAAGTAGCAGACCCTACAATTTATGGTAAGACTATTTGCAGTCATGATTTCCCCAGGAAATCCTTCGATCCGAGGTAATTCAGTCCTGAGAATTCTGGTTGGCAATCGAGAACCTTTTCTCTTGCGTGCCATTCCATTGAACGAATAATTCCTACGCAGACACACACAGTGCTACGTGTACAACTGTTGCATACTATTGCAGCATCTTTCATCTTATACTTCACAATAAGACTGTGGCTCTTTACGAAAAGGAAGAATTTTCTACATTTAATTACAAGCTGTAGATAATAGTAGATTCACGGAGCACTAAAAGCGACTGTTTTACATTAGTTTATAAAAATAACAAGAATATGTCTATCCAATTTTTTAGCCATATTTTTAATAATATAGACTAGAATAATTTTTCATGGACGCATCTTTACAATCTCAATAATCAAAATTAAATTAAAAATATTATAACCCGTTATAATATTATTCGTAAACCTACTGTCAATCACTTCTGGCGACCAATGCATAGAACCCATTGTAATGTTATTCCCCTTGTTAAAGGGGCATTCCGATTCCCGTGCAGTCTAAAATTCATTTCTATTCGCGACACAAATCTGAACGGCGAAAGTTCTAACCAGCCGTGCTTTAGGCTGATCGAACACCGCCGAGAACTTCGGTCATTCCCATAAAGACTCGCCGTTACCCTTAAATACCGTCAGAAACTTTCTCCTCGGCGTCAATCTTTTGATGAAACAATTTCGAAGGTGGAAGCCGCGAGTCCACAGAAACGCTCGGGCGCCAAAGTAGATAGTTCTCCGTGTGGCTACAAGTTCCCTCTAGGAGCGTGCGTCATAAAAGAGCGGCGGTGCTGCCAAAAAAAAAAATCGGGAAAGTTGTGACGGAAATTTCTTTCATCGCCGGTTGAAATACGGAAGCCGCCGCGCTGTGCATACATCGCACCTCTAAAAACTGTGTGGACAGTTGCAATTTTCTGAGCATCGGTGGCACGAACGTATTCCGCTCTGTTCATTAGTAATCTGATGGTTGTCTACTAACACAAGATTTTTCGCGTTCCACTGATTTTTCTTGGAACGTTGGCCTCACTGGAGTTGCGACCGAGAGGCACCGAAGCGGTTCTTGGAAACGTTCTGGCTGAACTGTTTCTTATTTTTGGTAATTTGTACTCCGCCTGGAGCGTTCGTTAAGAGCCAAGGGTAGTCACGTGACTTTTACAGAATCAGGAGGTCGGTAACTGCTGCATAATTTCCGTTCACAGCCTTCAGCCACTGACTTAAGATCCGTCTTGGTCTTGATCCGACGTGTCTTAAGTCTGCGACTAAATTTGTCGCATGTTTTGCTCTGTATTATCGATATTAGGAATTCTAACCTCAAAAACGTGCTTCAAGTTTTTGGCTTTGTTTCGATGGGAATCAAGACAAAATATAGCTCAAATGCTAAGCTGCCTAGATCGTTGCCCATTCTGTTAAGTTCTGAGGAGTTTATCGACGGTCTTGTCAAGTATATCAAGGATACAAATATGTATAATATACCGTAAGAAAATGTACCGTGTTGCTAATGACCTTTGATGTTGAAGCAACATAAAACAAATAATAAATAATACATCAAATATAGCTCAGCTTATAGCTGGAGATATTTTCTAGCGCGCGCTATTGTCGATTTCATCCAGAAAACTCATCCAATGGCATAAAAATGGCTTGGATTCCACGCCATGCACATCGCCGATTTTCGGCATACTTCTGACGTTTCTATTACCAAATATCCGCATAATCTCGTCAGCTGATGACCAGCGCGCGCTAGATTCAATCTTCCTCTTTCGAACAAGCCCTTTCCCGGCGTAAAATATTCTCGTACAAGGGCGAGAAGTTTGAGGCACGTGAAACAATTTTTCGTCTATTTTCGTCGGTAACGTGGTCACTCTACCTTATCGCGAGTCTACTTGCTCTTAATCGCACAGCTAATGAAACGGTGATTTGTAGTGCCTGATTGATACGCGATCGGGAAAGTGTCGACACGCATTCTGAGAGGCAGTAGTGTAGGCGCATGGTGCGCAGGATGCATTCCTGTGTGGAAGGGCCGGCAGTGGAGGATGCGATCGGATCGAACGACCCGAATATGCCAAACGCTCGTCAAATCCGCAGGCATCCCGATCGTTCCATCTTTTATTTGATCCATAAACAGGGGAGATAGGGGGGTGGGGGGAGGGATGGGAGCGGGCGGGATATGCCGCATTCCCGGAAACGAAACCGCCGTTGATCCGATGGAACGTCTGTCGCCCGAATTAAACGAGTAGAGCAGCCGGTGGGCTCTGGTGCCGGTGCGGAACCGATCGGACAATCCATAGGCACGCGTCATCGTCGGCAGGTTCATCAAGAGCTGACTCATTAGCCGGCATTGTACGTGCGTTCAACTGGCAACTGCATTACTTCGCTTTGATGCGCACCTGACCGAGGGCAGCCCCGGGTCCTCTCCTCTCTTCTCTCTCTCTCCTCTCTCTCTCTCTCTCTCTCTCTCTCCTCTCTCTACTCGCGCACGCTCCGGAATCCTCCCCCGCGCGGCTTCCCCGCCAGGGGATTTATATCTGTGTTACGAGCGGACGTTAATTGCTCGCGACTAATTTCACTCCGGCTCGTCGGGATCTCCTGACAGTGACACGTACCCGCGGGACAATGGCCTTTGTTGCGAAATTCGGATACATTTTTTTCCCATGGTCTGTTTGCTGCCTCCCGCCGCGCCGACTCGTTCCGACGCGAGCGCGCTTGCACCGCGTGCACCGAATACGCGTTGCATCAGCGCCGGCCACGATTCCGCGCGCGAAAAGACGTCGGAACCGTGAAACACTGTTCCTCGCCTATTCCCGGATTCGAGATAATTGATTTCGAATGGGCACTTTCTGCGAGGCTGCTCATTTTTTTCATCGATTAGGTCTTTGATTTGTGTCTACCTGAATGCCTTGATATTCCTGGACGAGATTTTTAACGCTAGAACTACCGAGCCCTAAACAACGCTCGTGTATAGTCCTTCGTAATCGTGGTGTCGAGTGGTTCCCGGAATTCGGACAAATCGTATCGCGACTAGGTAAATTGTTCAACGGCGAATGATTGTATTGTCAATCTCCGGAGAATTGGTCTTTATTTAAAGGCAAGGAATACTTTCAGTATTATGTTAGTGATGGGACTGCACCATGGTTTTCGGGTAGAGGTTTATCACGGCAATTTATTGTCACATTCAATCGTTGTAGAGCAGATCGCTATCATCTTGCAGCATCTCTTTCACGACTACACGTAATAGATGATCCCAAATGTAACTGCGGTAATGAGGTTCAAGATCTTAACCATATCATTTGGCAATGTACCTTGTTAGAATCGCAAAGAGTTGATCTCATGAAAAAATTAAGGAAGCTCAAATTGTTTCCACCCTTAAATATCAGATCGTTACTTTATGAACCGAATATTCAGGCATGTTATTTTCTTTTCAATTTTTTCAGGAAATGTAATTTAAAGATTTAAAGTTATGTACTTATATGTGTTATATACCGAATGTGTTCTACGGTTCCTATATTATTAATGCTGAACAGTAAGATGTACATATATTACTAATGTATAGCTTTATAACCCCCTATGGGGAGTTTCAATTAAGCTTTCAATAAAAAAACTGGTCTTTATTGCGATATGGCATGATTTGGCTTGCTGTTAGAATCTCGGTGTTTTTAACAGATCGGTTTTTGAAGCAGTTCTGACTTAGTCACAATCGTATAGGCATTAGGAAAGCTCGGATGTGGGTGTGGTTTTAGGAAGTTGTCTATGATTGGTTGAAGGATGTGTTTTTGGAAGGTGTTGAAAGTGGCGGAAAATTAGAAATAGTGGGTGTAAAATTTATAAAACTATAAATCTAGGTACTAGAATGGTTCGCAGTTCAGCATGTGCTGAATTGTTCTCGGATTTCCCACAACGCTAAATTATGCTAGATTTTTCATGGCGGTCATGGTTATTATGCCGCGGGTGGCTAGTTGACCTTCACGGTCGTACAGATGTCCCTTCGCGGAGGGTTTTTACGACGGAACAATAATAATAACAGGACTATAATATGAACAATTACCGTGTCTACTCGATATGTGTTCAAAACACCGATTTAGCCACGGACATGTATCGGCCAGGAGATACTATTCTTTGATTCGCTCGATCGAGGTCCCTCAAGCTTCTTGACCCCCCATATATCCCGCGGCAGTGGGGATAGTTCTGGGACTTTTATCGGCAAGGCATTGGGGACGTGTATAAATTAAACGCTGTAAAAAGTTTCTCGTGAAAATATTTCTATAATTTTACGTTTAGACTACACTGTGTATCTCCATACGACTTCCACACGAATGTATAATAGATTCCAGGTGGTTGTCTCCATTTTGTTCAGCTCTAAATACTCTCTTGAGTTCCTGGAGGATACGGAATTTGTTGCGAGGCTCAGTCCTATGCATTCCAGAATCACGGTTGCTGCGCCGAAGGATCTACATTGTCGACAGGTTTTTGCATATGTAGAATCATCCTCAGGCTGGTGCTATGTCTTCCGGAATCTGGTACTTTCTATTCAGAGCACATTTTTCCGACTTCTGCTCGAGAATCATTCGAAATCAAGTGTATATTTCACGGATCGTGGGATTTATCTTGAAACGCGCCATCAGCTGATCTGAAGCCTCATCCGTTCTTCGCGTCAACTCGACGTATTTTTCACCGGCTCTGGAAAAGCAGTGCCTCCTGCGCGTCGATTTATTATGCGAATAATCTCGTTCTAATCTGATCCTTGCTCAGCACGGGTTTCTTCCGAAGCAAAAGTTTACAAATTCACCATTGTGCCAATTTCTTGCTGTACCACATTCTTCGCAGCTGTAGCGATTGTAACGTCTTAAAAAATGTCACTTAAAAGGAGAGAAGATTTATATTATTTGGCTACATTTATTTCAGTGTTCAAATATTGACTATTTGTGTTCAAATATTGAATATTTTCTTTGTTGTTACCGTTGCATTAAATCCCGCATGAAAATGAAAAAGCATGCAATGACGAATACGACCCTCGGAAGGTACGGACGTCGCCATTTTGTTACATGGTTGTAACAAAAATTATACTTTTTAGAATATTTTGAGCACAGACTGCTTTACGGTACAGAACTAAAGGCAAAACAAACTCTTTGCAAATAATCCCCTAATAATTGTTTAAAGTATTCATCACGAGTCCGACTCGTTGAAAAACGTTAGGCGAGGTAGAAAGGTGCAATTAAAGTCCGTCCTACGACTTCGAATTAATGGAACGAACAGAAATCCGAATTCTGTTGAAGCGTTCCCGTCCCGGTACCGTTCAATTCCCGTGAAAAGAGATTTCCGGTGTATCTTGGATAGTTTTCGGAACAATCAATTGGACGCGTTTGTGCCGGACACCGCGCGCAGCGTCGCGAGCGCCACGATAATCGAAGTCAGCGTGACTCGAACGCATCGGGCCGGCGACGGGCCCGGTTCGACCCGGGAATTTTCTCCGTATCGGGAACCGATCCAGCCATGCGTGCGCGAAACGAGTTTCGCGATCAACGTGTCCCGCCGGTGCCGCGCCTAAACGGACCATGCGGATCTTCGTGTTCTCCCGGTCGCCGAGCGAGACGTCGCGTCGCTCGGGACGGGGCTATAGTTGAATTAACGTTCTGATTGAAAAAGTTGTTTCGTCCCCGGCGGATTGTACGCCGGGGCTACCCGGGGAAAAAGTCGACTCCGGGGACCACCCGTCAGTGGTTCTCTTCGAGGATCGTCCCCCGTTTTAATTTGCTGGATGATTGCCCCGGCGATCGACCCTATTACTGCCCCACTGCCTCCCTCTGTCCAAACAGTTACATGCTGCCTCCTCTTCTGCATCTGGTTCCCGCGTGTGCGAATCGAATGAACGACCGTCAGGGAGCGATAAACGTGAAAAGTTCTACGACACACACTGCCGTAATCACGGTAATATTCGGACACTCTCAAAAGCACAACTTTTTTAGGTTTCGGATACCGTACCACGTGCATCTTTTCTGTTAGATCAATTGGCTTACCACACGACGTGGGAAAAAAATTTTGACAAAATCGCAACTGGTCGGAATTTCGAAGAAATACTGAAAGGTGTTTCTGCTAATATTTTCTTTTTTATTTTTAAACATTTGAAACCCTTCTGAGTTTATTCTGCTTTACAGGAATAATATAAGTGGGTATAATAATATAGAATACAGAGATAGAACGAAAAGAATACAATAATAATACAAGTGAATACGATAACAATGTCCGTTAATACTAAATATGTAAAATAAGTTGAAGGCCTATAGTAAGTAGGGCCTTTATTAGCTTGCGTCTTTGTGGATTATACAATTCGCATTGCCATATTATATGATCGAGGGTTTGCTACTCGCGCTAGTGAAGCAGCCAAGTTATAGTGATCGGAACGCATTCTGTTAACTGCAACAATTCTGCTAATCTTGTTATATCGAAAATTTTAAAACTACCCTTTTCAGTTCTCTGCCAATTATAAATATTTTGTTTATGATCGTAACAAATCAAATTTTCTCTGTACAAAACAAATTTTCTCTGTACACTGTTTTCTCGATTTTGTCAACAACAAGATACTATTATTCCTTGACCCGTATCATGTTCACACTCCTCGGCGTCCTTGGCCCTGCACGGGGTATACCCCGTGGTAGCGGGGACAGTTCTGCGACTGTTATCGGCCAGGTATTTGCGACGAATATCGAGAAAAGACTATATATACAAGTTTGTATATAAACTTCGCATAAAGAAAATTCAAGTTTTCAAGGTAAAAATGCAGGACCGTCAAAGTAATTAAAGAAAGAAAACAATTTCCGCTTGGTTCCTGCTTCTTGTAATCGATGTAAACTAATTACAATTGGAGGAATAGTAAAATGGAAAATTCTTAACCATATCATTTGGCAATGTACCTTGTTAGAATCACAAAGAGTTGATCGCATGAAAAAATTAAGGAAGCTCAAATTGTTTCTACCCTTAAGTATCAGATCGTTACTTTATGAACCGAATATTCAGGCATGTTATTTTCTTTTCAATTTTTTCAAGCAATGTAATTTAAAGATTTAAAGTGATGTACTTATGTGTTATATACCTAATGTGTTCTACGGTTCCTACATTATTAATGCTTAACAGTACGATGTACATATATTACTAATGTATAGCTTTATACCCCCCTATGGGGAGTTTCAATTAAGCTTTCAATAAAAAAAAAAAAGAAATGGAAAATGTTGAAAGTAGTCTCTGGCAGACTACTGTCTTCTGTCGCGTTTGCATTGGTCAGCGTTGCCGCGGAAAAATGCCGAGCGCGCCAACACTGTTTTCACGCGGCCACGCAACGCGCCGGGAAAAGGGAGCGTTCGCTTATTGCGTCTACAGGCTGAATTAATAATGACCAGCCGGGAGAACAAAGTGATTAAATATTGAAGTTTCGGGCGGGTTGCGCGGCCCCGTTACAACACGGGTCATACAGTTTCGCGTACGTATGGCACGGCCGATGGGTGGAGGGGGTGGGAATCGCGTGTTCCCGATTATCAAAGAGGGTTTAACAGTTATTCCATCGAATGATAGCAGTCCGAGGCGAGTAGAAATTGGCAACAGGTGGAAACGGGATTGCCGCAGAAGCCGCTGCCCTGATCAATACGTAATTACGTGATCCTACACGACACTCCGGTGTATCCCGGGGTCTCGCTCTCTTCCCGCGTTTGCCGCCTCAACTTTTGATACCGTCCGCTTAAACGTTTCCGGCAGTGTCCCCAGGAATTCTCCCCGCCACCCTCTTAACCCCTCCTCTCGGCGGTTAGATTTAAATTATTGTAGATAAAGACGCGACCCGGAACGCGACACCTCGGCTTCAACCCTCTAATCGGATGAACGCCCGAGCTGTTAGACACCGAACTTCCCCGTAACGTCGTTGATATCGCATGAACGGGGGAGGCTTTCGAACCAAGCGGAGGAGCGGGGAGGGCACCGGGATCCGGGGGGCTTTAAGTTTCCGGTTATGGTTGCGATTTGTTTTATCTTCCGCTTTAGACTGCCGCATGTAATATGCACGACCAGACACGCGACGGGAAATCGGGTTAAATATGCAAACGCCCCGGAATGCACCGCGCTACGCTCCGCTACAAAGACGAATCCCCGCCTCTATTTTCAGCCGGAACACTTGCAAATTGTTCAGCGAAATTCTTCCCGCTCTGATCATTTGTTTTCCGTTCCGATGGCATTGCTAACCGGGCGAGCTGATTGATAAACACTCATTTTTGAGACGTCGACTCTGGCCACGCTGAGAGCCGATGGTCGACTTTTTTTTAAACGATTTAAACTGTTGGTTGGACGAATAGACTTCCAAGAGACATGTCTTCTGACCTAGAATTTGTTTCCTTTCATGATGTTTATCACCAGACTGCGAATTTTTAGGTAAAATAAAAATTCTTTGCCTGTAACAAACTGGAGCGAAATAAAAATTGATTTCTCTTCTCTTACTGAGTTTAATGGTCAACGACCATTACTGGGACAGCTCTGAATTCTTCTAACGCTTATACTGTGTCAAGTTTCTGCTATCCATTTTTATCAGAAGTGCATAAAATCCGCACACCATTTTTTACTACTACTGGCACTTACTTAAATTTGTATTTTTTATTAGATTTTAATACAAAATTTTTATTTTAAATTTTGTTAAAATCTTACAAACATAGTAGTGTAAAAATTGGGTCAAATTACCCGGCTACCAATGTTTCCCACGAAAAGTTAGTTTGCAGCACTAACAGTGGGTTGCACATTAAACAATTGAATTACGGTTTGCGGCGGAGGTGGACAGATGCTTGTCCTCGGGGCTCGGTTGATTATCCCAAATGTTAGATCAACATCGATCAAACTGCGTTGCGTGGCGATCTCTTGGGCATCGGCACAGCTGAGCGGGCCGACATTATCGATCCAATATTACCCGCGCCACTGTTGTGGAATAATATTTACGGCCCCGTAATGAGTCAATATCGCAAAACAATATATAACGAGATCGTTGTTTTGTCGCTTTAAACTATGTCGGCCTGTTAATTACTTTTTAATGAAACTAATAAATCGTTCTCGGTGCTCCCCCTCCCCCCGGTCCTACCCGAAAACACCCGGAAAATTATGATCAATATTTGTAGCCGCGGCAATTCCGCGGCAAGAATTATTAACAAAGTTTGGGAACGGTAAACTTCGAAGGGCCTCCGGCTAGAAATTGCGAATCGATGGAGAAGTAGAATGAAAAATTCTCGTCTCCGCTTTTCCATCGTATACGGCCGCTTCCGTGATTTTGATAAGTAAAAGGGAAACGAAGGGGGAGAGGTAACAGTCCTATCCGCGATTTTTTATGAGATCCTGCTGGCGTGTAAATCGCTGGAAACTGCCGGGGCTCTTTTATTTTTATCGCGGTGATTCAGGTCTAAGGACTCGAACTACCCTCTGTTCCTTTCTTTTTTTTTTACGGGGAATAATATTGTGTGCGTATTGCCGAAAGAACGATCCCGTGGATCCTGGGAATGGTACCGTTCCCTATAACAATTCGTTCGTTATTAATCGCCGGGGATGGCTCGAGATACTGTAAAAAAAAAAGAAAGATGGTCTGTTATACGCTCTTGAGAGTTTAGAAGCAGAAAGTGGTAAAAGTTAGTTTTAACCTTTTCATTTACTCTTCTGCCGACATTTACATCGCATTACCCTCCACGTGGAAACTACGAAAAGTTGGTGGAAAAAAAAAACTTTCCCCGTGCCATTTTGTGGGCTGGTCCCTTTGAAGGCCGCCTTTATCCTTTTAACCTCGCTGGTCGCGCTACGTGCTCGCAAAGTTTCACAATGTTTGACGCCTCGTGGAAATTTCATACAAGAACACGGACAAACAGAGGTGGTTGAGCACCGACCCTTTTACCTCTGCTGTTTGCGAATAATTCAAATTGTTCGTACTTGTATTAATGTTTTCGTTCAACATGGATTGCACTTTCTGCCCCGTTGTTTAATCGCTGATACCGGAAACGCTCATTGTCCATCAACTTTTACTTCGAACTAGTTTCAACGTTTATCAGTTTCACTGAAAAGTCGTTTTTAACCAATGCTTTACGATTAGACTTTTCAGTGGATTTTATATGTTGTAGTCCATGTGAAATTTGGGGGGGGGGTGGCGGGGGTTAAGTCATCATTTTGCCGGTTTAGAATTTCTTTAAGAATTACAGGCCTTCGAAATTTGGGTTTATGAATTTTTATCTCGGGAACTGTTTCTCCGATTGAAGTAAATTTTGGTTTGTTTCGCGCAGAAAGGATTGGGCTATTGTAAAATAGTTTTTAACCTCGATAATTAACTTTATAATGTCGGAAATTGTAAAGAAATACTCTTCTCGCGTTTTTATCGACGAGGGGCCAAAGTTATTTAAATTTTAAAGCCTCGTCATCAAAATGAGCCCTTCAGGATGGAGAATTGAAAATGGGCGTCACAATCAGCTCGAAGAGGACGCGGTGTACCCTCGTCGTTTTTTTCAAGTAGGCGAGTCGTGCGCTTCGCTGTTATGGTCGGTTCTCGGTGGTCTCAAAGCAAAACCAGCCGAACAGGGAATTATGCCAATTGAATGTCAATGGCCGGCGGTAAAAGTGAAATTCTAATTTGCATTACACAAGGCACGCTGCTCCGTGGGAAACAGACGTCCATCTTGGCGGTTCGAAAAGTTAGCGGCGTAATAAGTGCTTTGGGGGCGAGAGTTGTACAGTTTCCGGGAGCGACAAAAGTTCCGAGTTTGTGCTTTCAAAGAAGATCGTATCTTCCCGCTGCGACGCTCGCCGGTGGTGGCCAGTGAAGTCGAAAAATGGCCGGGGACACGCGTGACAGTGTATTTTTAACCTGTTCTGCGTTTCTGAATTTTATGCATTCGTCGCACGTGCAACGCGACCGCCGAGCTGCAACGCGACGCGATGGCGAGATTCATGGGATTCAAATGCGTCTCCGTTTTATCTTTATCCTTATCAAACTGATTCGTCGCCGGTAACAAATGTTTACCGGCCCCTGTATTCCTGAAATAATTCGCGAAACGAAACACCGCCCCTTGTCGCTGGAATTAACGCACAAAACAAAATTAACAAAATGATAAATGGTAATTCGATGATGGAACCTCTTTGCTTTCAATCATCTTTTTCAATGGAACCTTTATCGACATATTCGCCACATTTTTCCGGTTAAAACGAGCCCAAACACGATACTCTTGCGATCATATTTATTTATTTAATTATTTCGGATAATGGAAGTGACCTGGCTACTGTTAAACCTTTTTATTAATTTGTAGAATCTTGTATATGGATCGCAATGTAATTTGGATAGCATCGGTTCGGATAATCGAAGATCCAAAGAATCGTGAACTAATCAAACAAACATGATCGTATCGCGCGGGGTCTCGTTTTGAAACTGCAATTGAAAACAAAACGAATTTTGTTATTGCACTAGTGGAAAATCAATTCTTATTTCGTCTTCGAATTTTTACTTTGCTCTTGCATTTACAAATGAAATTATTAGACGAATAATTCATCGTGCCGGTTTCGAATCGATAATCGCCTGATTTTTGTATAAGGTAAAGGTGATTAACTCGTCGTCGGTGGATTCGACGCGGGACATACAAATTTTATCCGACTTCTGTACTTCGATAACTCCGCGCGGCGATTTCGAGCAGGAAATCAATTTTTTGCACGGCCTCCACGCGTTCGGAATAATTGATAAGACGAGTAACCTTTCCGATTAGTAGGACGTGACTGCCAGAACCGATCGATCGGCACTCGAAATCGGAGCGATCGTATCGGCGCGTAAATAAGACGTTCCCGGGGTCTCCTCGCTAAAATCGAGGACGCCTCCGATTAAAATATGTTAGTCGTTACCAGCCGGAGATGTCATTGCACCGCCCTTAAACGAGACGACGTTCCTCGGAATAGAAATCGAATTCGATATCGTCGCCGTTGTTGTTCCCCCGGTTGCGTTCACTGGATTACCATACCCCTTTATCTAAATCCGTTCCTCGAGTCGATGGCGTGTTTCTTCGTCGTCCTCGCCTCCCTATAATCCATTATCTTTTTAAACGCGAAGACGTTAATAAACGGAAGCTTCCTCTCGAGCACTTAAAACGGAAGAGCTCGGGAATAGCCGGCGAAGATGGAAAACCTGGCGAGCACCGAAAAGTCCGTCCTCCATTTTTCTTCTCTTGAGGAATCGCTGTTGGTGCTCCGCCATTTCAAGAAGCTTTTTTTTTCGTCCAGCCTTCGTCCGCTGTTTAACGGCGAGTAAATTCGGAGTAAACGCGTTGCTTCTTAGCCTCCGAGCGGATCCGCTTCGATCGACACTCGATGAACGCCATTAACACTAAGTTTACGGTGTGATAAAAGCGATTATTTCACATTGCGTTGTAAAATAACAAAATTGTAGTTATTCAGATTCTCAGCACATTTTGATTGTAACATGCACTGAAACAAACGAGTCTATTGAACAATTCTTCACTTCTCTTGATGATTGAAAATTTAAAAATTTCGAGTCCGTCATTTTGACGGGTGTCAAAATTCTAGTGTCAAGAATATTTTGTAATATTTTAAGAATATCGTATTGTAAGGATATCGTCGCCTCCAGCTGGAGCGATAGTCCTTACTATTTCCGTTTTATCGACTCGTATGACTGCACGCTGGAAATAATAGGGTCGTTGCACCGCTATGAATTCCGTTTTAGGATAATTCGACGTGGAAGTAATACGAGTCCGTATTTATCGCGGTAAAAGAAGAACTCGAAGGTTGAGTACGTGGTTCTAATCATCTCGAGGAAATGTTTCAAAAGCCGTATCGCTTCGTTTCGAGCTTGTTCAGTAACGTTTCAGTTGCACGAATGATTTTCCATAAAACTCGGCGAACTGTTCCAGCCAACGAACGAACACGGTCGAGGAACACGCGGCATTCGCTGCACCGCAGAAATTCTGCACTATGCATTAAGAACACTACGGTAACTGTTGGGTAATTAAGTAGAGGTTTATGGTTGTGTTACTGCGTCTGAATGAAATATCTAGTATGCCGGCGGCCATAATAAAACAATAGCTAAACAGTTTAACTCCGGTAAAGGCTAATTATTGTTAAATTAATCCTCGGCTTTTATAGAGATTGCAATGTCATTTTTTTGCAATATGTCATTAATGTACCAAGAATTTACAGTACTTTGGGACTCCTAAAAATGGCTTCGAGTGGAACGAGTTCGAATTATTTATGTTTGATAAAGAGTGAGCACAGCACTGTTTTAGCTGAGTATAATCGCAATTTAATCGCACGATACTTAAATTTTTAGTAATTCATCGAATACTAATTTTAGTGATACAGCGAATTCTCTATATATGTCGCCGGGGCATGGTCGATAAGTGTCGCGGAATTATTCCCACTACCGCGATATACTGTGGAAGAATGAAAACACGATCTGCGATATATGTAAAGTACCAGTTAACATAAATCATCTAATAATAGAATGCAAAAAGTATGAGAATGAAAGGAAAAATGCTAAGCTGCCTAGATCATTGCCCATTCTGTTAAGTTCTGAAGAGTATATCGACGGTCTTGCCAAGTATATCAAGGATACAAACATGTATAATATACTGTAAGAAAATGTACCGTGTTGCTAATGACCTTTGATGTTGAAGCAACATTAAACAAATAATAAATAATAATAATAATAACTACCACTTGGCTGATATATGTATATCTTTGGAGAGACCCCTGTTTTGGACATAAGTAAACACTGTACTAAAATTGGGGTACTGAACTCCAAATGCAACTGTATTTGCAAAAAAACGTTTCTGATCCGATCAAACACTATTTTCACGTGGTTGCTACGTTTCCAAAAAACACCTTGAAAACGTACTCGCCGTAAAGCAATAAACCCCGGTAAAAGAAAGTCTAGAAACAGTATAACCGGTAGCAAATACCGGCGCGAAACTGAGCAATTATGATTTAAGAAGCCATTAAGAGATCGAGGACCTATCATCCAGGAACCCGGCAGGATCTCTCCGCTGTCTGCGCGGCTCGTTTTTCCCGGCAGCGTATCTCGTCGGACCCACCCAGTAGCCAGGATCTACAAGTCTAAACGTTGGAAAGAGGCTTTCGAGCTAATTCCCTGAAGTTCGTTACATCGTTGCGCGCATCCTCGATCAGTAGGTGTACCCCGCCCATCTAATTCAGTGCAGCCACCGCCGGAACTCCTAAGCCTAATGATTGATCGTCGGTAGGTTTCCCGGTTAGTTTGACAAACGTCTCGCTCGGTAAAATTACCGGGAATCCTGGCATCCTAGACTCTCGACTCGGAGAGGAAGAGAGCGGATCCTCGGTGACTCGATCGAGCCGATACTGGATCAGATGGACGTTTCCATCCACGGGATCGGATCGTCTCCGGTAATTTGCTATTGCTTTTTCCTCTTGTAAAAGTTATTTCGGTCCTGTCCGGTGCCACGTACGACTCCCGTGGAAGCGTCGAGGTTCCAGCATTCCGGTCGGCATAGGCAATTAGCGTCGCGCTAGGAGCATCCCGATATTCGAAACTGGGTTGAAGAGCTGGTCGAAGAGCTCGGCGAAGAGCTGGTCGAAGAAGCCTTCTTCTCTCGCGGTGAAAGAGGGAGAGTCCTCGTCGTCGTCGTCGTCGTCGTGGTCGCCGCGGATCGTTACAATTATTCCCCGCTCGTCAGGCGTTCTGCTCCGTATACCTACCTGTGGTGGACGCAGGTAGCACCTACGAAACCGGTCGAACAGGTTCCTCGTGGCACGGCTTTCCATTCGTAGCAGGGCAAAAGAGCGGCCCCGGAGAAAAAGAGCGGTCTAACCGGCGATGATGCCTCGCTCCGCGGGCCCGGCAGCGTCCCGAGAAGAGAAAACGAACAGAGACGCACACGGACAGAAGCGTACACGCATACACAGGTGAGAGAAGGGGGCTCTCTCTCTCTCAGGCGAGGGAGCAGGTGAGGGGCGCAGGCAGCAGGGTGCACGCGAACGTTCCACGGCCGCTGCTGGGTTTCCGGTGAATGGCGAACGCCGGCCACGAGCCAACGTCCAATCAGGGCAGGAAACGCCGTCGAGGCCACGCGTAGACTCCGAACCCCCTCCCTCTCCCAAACCTCTCTCTCTCACTGCTCTTCTCTTCGGGTTTCTCAACCTTCCACGCCGTTCTCTTCCTTTTTCGCCGTGGCAAAGGTGAAGCTGCTGGCGCTGCTGATGCTCCCCGCCGGCTGCTGTGCTCCCACTCGTTCTCGCTCCAGCTCACCTGCGCACCCTCTCGCCGGTTCTCCTATTGCTCTCTTCTAGGTCCTCTTCGTCCTTTTTCCTAGTCGTCCTTGTCCCCCTTCCAACTCTTTCTCGGCCCTCTTCCAGACTTCGCTCCTCGTCCTTCGTTCTAGGTCCTCTCTGTCCCGCTTCCTCGCATCCTCTTCCGCCCCTCGAGCCTCCCCGCGGCCGAAGACTTCTAACCGACGCTAGCCGTCTTTGTCGTCGCCGCGGTTACCTCGCAAAAAGGATACGGACGTCCGGAATAACATTTCGGTGGATTCGCCGCGTCGAGGAGTAACGATATTGCCCCGGTCAGATTGATGGCCCCGCTTTTCATGGAGATTCCGTGCTCCTCTTCTCCGCCCCCCTCTCCTCTCTTAACTCGTATACTTTTCGCCGTCATGCCCGGCCGTGATCGAATGCGTCGCGATCGACCGGAGAATCGTTCGCGGCCGGTGGATCCGCTTGTAAATTGTTTGAACGACTCTTTTATTTCCTCGGCACGGTTTTGTCTATTCGACGAGGGTGCGGCGGCCGGGACTCGTCCTGGAAATGCGGTGCCCCCGTCTTCTTATCATGCGGGCGCGCTGACGCTGAGAGCTGGATCCGCGCGACGGGGCGGAGATGCGCGGAGACAGCGGACATTAGGTTCCAGAGAAATTGATGCTGGTTCCAGGTGGTTTTTGCTCATCGAAACTGTTCGCGCGAGAAATAAATTGTATTCCGTCTCCGACCTTCTCAAAGTCGGTTCCTATTGGGAGTATGGGTATTAAAGAAAACCACACTATTATAAAATACGAAATAAGATTTATATCGGAATAGTAACTCTAGGAGCACGTTGCGAGACACGTCTTCAACCAGCGAAAGAAACGTTACGAATGAAACGCAAGAGATCGAAACAGAGGAGCAACAGTCCAATATTAACAATTGAAGATCGAGGGTCCCATGCCGGGGACAACGTACAATGTTTATTAACTGAAGATACAATGTATGCATATACAGAGCAATAGCAGGTTCAATCGATCCTACCTCTTAAAGAAATAATAGATTGATTTTGTTCTACATTTATGGAATAAATTCCAACAGTTCGTACGTTTCGTACGAATGTTCACTGTTTAACCCCTTGCACTATGATTTATTTTACGGTTTCAGTGATTAGAATATTTTTGTAATTCGTAGTTTCCTAAAAAAATAGTAGTAAATTTATGTCTGTATGTCTGTATTTGTACCTGTATGTCTACATGTTCTTCAACAGCTGTACATTAAAGACGCCAAAATTGAATTTTATTTCGGATTAAAGAATCTTCATCACGAGTATGACTCGATATTGTGAGGCAAAGGGTTAATGATTATATTATAGGGACACATTTCTTGAGGTTTCGTCAATTTTGACAATTTTCACGACTGACAGTGATTTTTGACTAGGTTTAGAAATTCATTTTTATTGTGATACCCAAACAAACCGAATTTCATTGGAATCTTTCGAATTCAAAAGGGACACGACAACGTCTCCTATAATATATTTTAAATTTCTAGTTTCGGTTTCATTAATTGAACTACTCTGATTTTGTACGAATTTGACGCTTATCGTGTTAAACATTTCAGACTCGCGTAATTATTAGATTGTAACACGTTAATTCGAGAATGAATATATTTCACCATTCACTGTATCAGAGATGCAGCAATTGATAGTTATTTGTAAGACGAAGCAAATGTATTGTAAGCAAATAATCTCCAGTAACACAAATACACCTAAAACCGCCAGTAATTTGAACATTGAAACATTGAGCATTGGACTCTAATTGGAAGGTACATAGCGCGCAATAAATTTCGTAGGAAGAAAAACTGAAATAAAAGAAAATTTCAATCTGTCTCGCAGATATGCTACAGCACGTAAGTGTTGAAAGAGTAACGAAATCAAATTTCATAAACTCCCATCCACGGTTAAACCGAATCTCATCGCCCACGTGCAGGAAATAAAAAGCACGAGTCCGGATAAAAACGGTCTAAATTCGGGCCTGGGACGTGTCCAATACCATTACCCGTGGACGTTCACTGGATCCCCAAAGCGGGACTCGATCGAAACCAACCGAACGTGGCGGTCTAAACATTTTTTCGCGTCCACCGGTCGGGTTAAGAGTTTCCTGTAGCGCTCGTTCGAAGTATGTAACGTCGACGACGGGCGTCTCGTGGCCGACGGTCTCGTCGACGACGTCAGCATCGGCCTTTTTTGTCCGGGGAGCTCCTCACGGGCGAAACGCGGCAGCCGGCTGTAAATATTTCGCGCAGATGCAGCGATACGCGAACTTCGTCAGTTTTTACGCCCGCCTCGTTATCTCGCGAACTCGAATTTATGGTTCGAGAGCGGCCCGGAGCCCCGTTGCGCAAACCAGCGCTCGGCTGCACCGTGCAATTTTGGCGCGCGCGCGAGCGCGCACTCTACCGACGCGTCCGGACCGAGTGCATCGCAAATGGTGTCGAAACTGGACGGGGACGTGTACCCGAGCACTTTCAAAAGCAAAACCAGTGCTTACGAGTGGGTTACGCTGGAGAACGGCGACACCGTTTCGACCGACAAGAACCCATCGAAAACCCGGCCCGAACGGCGCCGATACAAATCGACTGCGATATCTATCGATCGAGACCGACTTTGATAGACACGTTGCGGCTCCGGGAGGTATTAGCGCACGAAACTTCCGAATCGAAGCATCTGTCGGGCTGCCCCGAAAGTCTCGGATTAACGGGCACAATACAAATTCGAACTAGTCTTCCGAGAAAGCAAATTGCCAACGTAAAAGGAAGCTTTTGAAGCGAAAGAAACTTTT